>OX333076.1:6419935-6741074 GCA_946863875.1 Alloplasta piceator
TTTCCAGTTTGTCCCTCCTCGTTTACCCACATCCTGCTATTCCACTCCCCCATTGTATAATATCCTCAAACGCTAAAGAGTTTCGTAGGAAATTGAATTGAATTTGGCAGACTGATTGTAGCGACGAAGGGGATAGAGGAGAGAGGACGAGGAGAGGCGGAGAGAGGAAGAGGGTGGTTTTGAGGGTTGAAAGGGTTACGTAATGGCTAACTGGACTTACGACGAGCACATCTGCACCCTGTTTAAGCGGGCAATTTACATGTTAACTGGACCGGGCAGGGGTGACATGCCGAGTAAAGTGGGCAACAGTCATGCATATACATATTGATCATTGCATTTGTGATGATGCATATACAGTTTGCACAAACTTGCATTGTGAGTTATAAGCCACAACCGTTACCGTCTGGACATGTATATATATATATGTGATTTGGTATTACTGGGATATGTTAATTTTTAGTGAATTAGCTCATTGCTATTTCGAATAAATTTTACATTCAGATTTTTCGTCGAGTGAGGATTGAAAATTTCGATGGTTTTGGTTGAAGCGTTTACTAAAGCTTTTCTTGATCCTTGTTGTTCGATGTCAGTAAGGGACTTGCGAAGGATGCAGAAAATAATAGTGAAAATATTTTGAATGTATTGAATACGTAATATATATTCAATATGTGATATATATTAGGGTGGGTCAAATAAAATGACTAATTTTTTTCCTTGATATAATGAAAAATGTATTCAATATATAAAAATAATATTCAATATATGTAATATACAGGGTGAGGCAATAACTATTAGTCGTCGAAATATTTTCTATCTAGTCAGACTTAGGCAAAAACTTTTCCTACAAAAGTTGCATAGTTCGTAGGGGGTCATCGAATGGTGGCTACGAGGTTCATCTTGGTGGAGGCGCTTCGAAGATTTTAAGGTCACCTCCATTTTTTTAAATGGATCCACTATTTTTTTTCTTCATAATTCCATCGAGCAACTGTAAATAAGTTCACACACCAATTTTCGTCATGATCGATCAAGATTTAGCATAAAAAATCGATAAAATGGAAATTTCAATGTTTTCAGCGTCAAGTCGATTGAAAAAACGGTGCAACCACTTACTTTATAAAAGATGCTCAAAGTGATGGCCACCACTTTCAATGCATGCTTGCACCCTGATTCGCATTGATTGTATGGCCTTGTTAATAATGTCAGTCTGGATTAACGAACAGGCTCTAATTATTCTCTCTCGCATATCTTGCACAGTAGTCGGCACTTCTTTGTACACCATGTCTTTTAAAACCCCCCATAAAAAAAAGTCCAGTGGTGTCAAGTCTGGCGAACGAGCCGGCCAAGGTACACGACCCCCACGCCCAATCCAACGATTGGCAAATTTTTCGTTCAGCTTATTTCTTGCGACCAAAGAAAAATGAGCTGGGCATCCATCATGTTGGTACCACATCGTGCGTCGTGTGTTTAATGGCAGTTCTTCTAATAAAGGTCCCAATTGATTTTCCAGGAAATTGGCGTAAGAATTCCCATTTAGATGTCCATCGATGAAATAAGGACCAATAATTTTGTCGCCAATCATACCACACCATACATTCAACGACCACTGTCTCTGGTGTTCAACCTGTCGCAGCCAATATGGATTTTCTGTCGCCCATAAATGCATATTGTGCAAGTTCACATTCCCGTGGTTGGTAAACGTAGCCTCGTCTGTGAAAAGCACGTTGTCCAAAAACAACCCATCGTTCTCGATTTGACGTACAACCCATTCACAAAAGTGCACGCGATTTATAAAATCCATCCCATGTAACCCTTGATGCAGACTGACATGATACGGATGAAACTTATGTCGATGTAAGATACGGAGTACACTTCGTTGACTTACACCAGACGCTCGTTCAATTTGTCGCGAAGCAACGTGGGGATTATGAGCAATCATTGCCAGGACCCCAATTTCAGTCATTTCATTACTTGCTGGTTTTGAACGCTCTCGACTACGACACTTTAAACTACCGGTTTCTCTAAGTTTATTGTACACATTGATAAATGTGTAATACGAAGGCGGACGACGATCCGGATAACGCTCAGCATACACAGTTGCCGCCTGCCTTGCATTTTTGCGACATTCTCCGTAAATTAACATCATATCAACTTGCTCCAGATAAGGAAACATTTTGCGACGTGGTTAATTCTGTACTGACGGAATTCAATTTTGTCGCAGGACTAATCATTGAAGAGAACACAGTGTTATGAAAATCACTGTTACGAAGAATGTAACAAATCGTAAACAAAGTCAATGTAACCGAAGTCAATGTAAACAAAGTCGCACGATTTACCTCGATAATCTCGCTCAATTGAAACTCGATTAGAGCCTTTTCGTTATCAATGAAAAGGCTGACGTTATTAATGCTAAATCTTGATCGATCATGACGAAAATTGGTGTGTGAACTTATTTACAGTTGCTCGATGGAATTATGAAGAAAAAAAATAGTGGATCCATTTAAAAAAATGGAGGTGACCTTAAAATCTTCGAAGCGCCTCCACCAAGATGAACCTCGTAGCCACCATTCGATGACCCCCTACGAACTATGCAACTTTTGTAGGAAAAGTTTTTGCCTAAGTCTGACTAGATAGAAAATATTTCGACGACTAATAGTTATTGCCTCACCCTGTATATTGAATATACAGTATATATTCAATATGTGATATACATTAGGGTGAGCCAAATAAAACGACTAATTTTTTTTTCCTCCATATAATGAAAAATGTATTGTTTGGCATCTCATAATAATCACTAATTCTCATAATAATCACAAAAAATAATTGGTGATAATAATCACTAATTATCACCGATTATTTTTTGAACGGTTAGTTTTATCGATTAAACACAAGAGAGCTTTTTTGTAGAGCATCAAATGTTCTACAAAAATGTGTTAAAACACTCTCCTAACCTCAACGGTTAAAGTCTAATAAAATTCCGAGGTAAAAAAACAATTTCCTATGTTAATAAATATTGCGCCCAAATAAGTCAATAAGTATATTAGTATTTTTACAATAGTAGTTCTGAAAAAAAACATTGCAATTTCGATTTGAATTAATGTTTATGAGTATTACTTTTCGATTTTCAAAAATATTTCTTTGACAGTATTGACAAAAACATAGCAATTTCGATTCGCATTAATTTTTAGTATTGCTATTGGATTTCAAAAGTAATTCTTTGACAGTATTCGCAAAAACATTGCAATTTCGATTCACATTAATTTTTAGTATTGATTTTGGATTTCAAAAGTATTTCTTTGACAATATTGACAAAATCATCGCAATTTCGATTCGAATTAATTTTTAGTATTGCTTTTGGATTTCAAAAGTAATTCATTGACAGTATCAGCAAAAACATTGTATTTTGATTCGAATTAATTTTTGGGATTTATTTTGAATTTCAAAAGTAATTTTTTGACAGTATTGGCAAAAAACATTGCAATTTTTATTCGAATGAATGTTTTAGCATTGTTTTTGGATTTCAAAAGTAATTCTTTGACAGTATTGGCAAAAACATTGCAATTTCGATTTGAATTAATTTTTGGGATTGATTTTGGATTTCAAAAGTATTTCTCTGACAGTATTGACAAAATCATCGCAATTTCGATTCGAATTAATTTTGAGTACTGCTTTTGGATTTCAAAAGTATTTCTTTGACAGTATTGACAAAATCATCACAATTTCGATTCGAATTAATTTTGAGTATTGCTTTTGGATTTCAAAAGTAATTCTTTGACAGTATTGGCAAAAACATTGCAATTTTTACTCGAATTAATGTTTTAGCATTGCTTTTGGATTTCAAAAGTCATTTTTTGGCAGTATTGGCAAAAACATTGCAATTTTGATTCGAATTAATGTTTTAGCATTGATTTTGGATTTCAAAAGTAATTTTTTGACGGCATTAGCAAAAACATACAGTTTTGATTTGAATTAATGTTTTAATATTGCTTTTGAATTTCAAAAGTAATTTTTTGACAGTATTGGCAAAAACATTGCAATTTCGATTTGAATTAATGTTTTAGTATTGCTTTTGGATTTCAAAAGTAATTGTTTGATAGTATTGGCAAAAACATTGCAATTTCGATTTGAGCTAATTTTTGGGAGTGATTTTGAATTTCAAAAGTAATTTTTTGGAAGTATTGGCAAAATAGTTATAATTTTCTGTTAATGTGTTACTTCAGAGAGCGCCTCTGGATCAGAGCTTAAAGTGCAAACGTATATAGAATTCACACTTTACACAATCTCGAAACGTCCGTAACACGAAGTTATCGATCGATTACATACAACTTCACGCGGCGCAACATGCGCGGACCGCGTTTCCCTGTTTTCCACGTGCGGGGCGGAGCTAGCGGGTTAATTTATAAACAATTTCACCAACAAATAAATCTAAAATTCATGAATAATTCCTTCGGCATTTCTTCCGCTTTCCTCTGATTTTCAACCTTTATTCCCATTTAAATAGCTCCACTAACAGCGAACCAATTTCCCTGTGCGCTCGATAATTCGATGGAAAACTCGATAGACCATTTTTTTTGTTATTGTAATGGTTCGTTGATTACATGCAACCCTGGGGCTAAAGTCGTCCAAGCTTGATAACCAACTCTTGTTGGGACCTCTTGGGGCTAAAGTTTCGCTCCCTAAGGGTTGAAAAAACAAAACAAACGCGCCGTCCATCCCCCATGAATTTTCCTTGGATCCATTTATTGTACGATCCTTGTTCCCTGCAAGTTTCAACTGATCGGACTTTGCGTATGGTCGTGAAAAGTGTGAGACATCAGAGCCCCCAGACGTGCTCTAAGGGTTGAAAAATAAGGGAGAGCCTTCCATCCCTCGTGACCTATGCGATGGAAGTTCATTTTTTGCTTAATCATAGAGAAAGCTTTGTTTTTATGAACACATTTTTTTCCTGATTTTCATACCACTATGTTCAAAATAACCTGAATATTTCTAAATTCCCATCACTCGATCAACACTGTTTCGTATATACAAAGCTGTCTCTATGAAGAAGTCGAAATTGTGAAAGCTTCTTGCTCGTAGGGGAGAATTTGCTGATGGGTAAAAATGACGAGAATTCGCAAATTTTCGACAATTGAAATTTGTACATCACTTTCTCGTCACTTTTTCCTATATATATAGTTTTCTCTATGAGGAAGCCAAAATTTTTAAAGCTTCTTGTTCATAGAAGAGCATTTGTTGATGCGTAAAAATGACGAGGAAGCGAAGTACAAATTTCCAATTCGCAAGTTGTCGAAAATTCGAAATTTGCACATCACTTTTTTGTATGTATAAAGCTTTTTCTATGAGGAAGCCAAAACTGTGAAAGCTTCTTGTTCATAGAAGAGGATTTATTGATGCGTAAAAATGACGAGGAAGTGATGCACACATTTCGAATTTTCAAGTTTTCAAAAATTTGAAATTAGCACATCACTTTCTCATCACTGTTTCGTATGTACAAAGCTCTCTCTATGAGGTAGCCAAAGTTGCGAAAGCTTCTTGCTCATCGAAGAAGATTTGCTGATGCGTAAAAAACGATGAGGAAACGATGTGCAAATTTCAAATTTGCAAGTTCTATAAAATTCGAAATTTGTACATCATTTTTTCGTACGTACAAAGCTTTTTTTATGAAGTAGACAAAATTGTGAAAGCTTCTTGCTTATAGAAAAGGATTCACTGATGCGTAAAAACGATGAGAAAGCGATGTGCAAATTTCTAATTCGCAAGATTTAGAAAATTCGAAATTTACACATCATTTTTTCGTATGTACAAAGCTTTTTCAATGAGGTAACCAACATTGTGAAAGCTCCTTGCTTATGAAAGAGGGTTCACTGATGCGTAAAAATGATGAGAAAGCGATGTGTAAATTTCAAATTCGCAAGTTTTAGAAAATTCGAAATTTGCCCATAATTTTTTCGTATGTACAAAGCTTTTTAAGGTAGCCAAAATTGTGACAGCTTCTTGCTTATGGAAGAGGATTCACTGATGCGTAAAATGATGAGCAAACGATGTGTAACTTTCAAATTCGCGAGTTTTCAAAAGTGGAATTTGCACATCACTTTCTCATCACTTTTTCGTAGACACAAAACTTTCTCTACGAGGAAGCCAAAATGTTCAAAGCTCATATGGGAGGATTCACTGATGAGAAAAAATGATAAGGAAGCGATGGGTAAATTTCGAGGATTTTCAGTACACGAACCAACGTGCAATTTCCACAACTTTCAAAGCGTGGACATAATTATTTTTGGACTTTATGCAAGGTCGGATTTTTCTGCATTATGTCTATGAACCGTTCGTATCACTCTTCTGATGGGCCTGGTGAATTCTGTAGAGTTGAGTGCGATGGAAGACTGAGAAAAGTTGGAGGAGCCTCGGAGGATGAGCCGTTGTAAATCATTGCAGTTTCCATTTCCCCTTTCATATCTGACACTACATGTATAACACGACGTGGAACACCAGTAGTATACATGGTGAGTCTTTCAGAATTCCTATGCCAGCATCGTCCTGTGTCTCATCGTGACTTTACCTACGAAGTATTCTTCATAAAGTGAGCCACTCATCCCCTGACGCATTTTTTACATTCCCATCCGATATCTTTTTAATAGCGTTGATACTTCGTAAATGTTTAATTTCCGAAAACACTGAAATATGTTAACACTGGAATAAATTAAACCTAGACAGGAAATAGTACATTACATCACGAGGACGTAAAAACATTTTCTTACTCGTGTGATTGCAGGACTCGTCAGAAAATGTTTTTACGCCGAGTGATGTACGATATTTTATATCACGAGGTGCAATATGGACGTTTTCACGTCCCCTTGCGGACGTAAAAGCGTCCATTATTGCACTGAGTGATATAAAGTCATTTTTCCCCATCATTATGAGCATATGGGGTTCTTTTAAACCCCAAAAGCTTTCCCTCAATACGTAAAGCTTTCTATTAGCGTTAATGGAGTTAAGATATTGATGATTCTCTTCATTTCTCGATGAGGAATCGATTGGTTCATAATAAAGTCTGTTTATTTTAAGCTGCAATTGATGGGAAAATGCTTTAAACGAAAGAAAAGTTACAAACACGCAAAATCGAGTTAATTTAATCAAATTAAAATTCAAACAAACAAATATATGACTTTCCTTAAGGATGTTTTGCCTATACAGTCCTAGCCAAAAATTTTATCTGATTGAAATTTCCGTACTTCGTGATACAATAAAAATCTGAAAAAATTTAGCAACGTTTGGCATGCCATGAACAACAATTACCAATAATAATATTGTCCAAAAGTTATTAATAAATTGTGTGAAGAAATAATTATTCAGTAATTTTTTGGTAAGTTCTTTTTTTTCTGAAACAAATCGAATTCTATTTCGAAATTCCCATTTTGAAATTTTTAGAATGTATTTATGTATTTTTTGGCCCAGTGACTTGAAAACTTTTCAAAGCTGATGATAAACCTGTATAAGAATATATACAAAATTGACAATCTTTTGTTTATATTTCAGATTTTTTTAAATAATATTTTAGAATAGAGAGAAAATTCTGAAAAAATTCATAAACGTTCAGAAAAATTAACGCATTCGATTTGTTTAAGAAAAAAAAAGAACTTACCGAAAAATTGTTGAATGATAATATGTTTTGGCAATTTATTTATAACTTTTGGGCAATATTATTAACTTATATTATTATTATTATTATTATTATTATTATTATATAATATTGTTATATTATATTCAATTTCATATATCTTTTTAACCACTTTCATATACGGGAATATTAATTTTCAATGTATACTCTTTTAATTTTAATATAGAAATATATTTAATTTGTATAGTTAATTTAATAACGTTTTTGACAGTGAGTTTATCAAAAAACGTGTAAATATAAATTATTCGATATTATATTTATTTTACGTCTGAGAGAATAATTTGTTTACTTAAAAAAATAGAAAAATCCAATAATGTTTTCGCGAAAATAATTTCCACGACTTACACAATTAAACATAGAATCGCAATTTGCGACCATTTGTTGCTAATAATGAGTAGCTTGACCTCTCGGATAATTAAATTAAATAATGGAGGTGATTGAAAACCAAAAATTTCATCTATTTTTGAGTGGTGCACATTGAAATTGGCTTGGGGTCATTTTCGACCCCATATGCTGCGTTTCAATAATAGAAGCATTGCTCGAAATGGAAAACAACTCCATTACAACTGGAAACCTCCCAGCCCAATATTATTTTTCTGGATCTCTGAATCATTGGAAAACGTGACTCACTTGTTGGCAAATGCATCGTATTCGGTTTCCCCGGAGACAGACCCCGAACCAACCCCAACCATTTAAAACCACGAAGAATAGAATTGAAAGCATCCTTGGCTTTCCTCTAATTAACATCGTCGGTTATTCAAAGTCACGGATCATATCCAAGCTCATGCTTTCCCAATTACCAGAGTTTCGTGTGCAGTCTTTTCATTTTATCCCAATTTATCATGACTTGCGAGATATCTCTTTCTTCTATTTGTGCTCAGTTGGGAGAGTTTCCGGTTTTTCCTTTTTCCACCGCAGTTCGGTCCTTACCTTGTGTACCCATTGAATGCAACGAGCATTGCATGTTCCTCGCCTTATTCGTGGATTATGTGAATAGTCACATCATTGAACAGGCGTAGACTTGGATTCAACAGTCGCCTCAGGCATGTTCCATCCAAGTCTTTGATACATCGAAATTTGCGTTCCCCAAATGGAATTCCCGAATTACAAATCGTCCAAATTTCGACAAGATCGTTATTCTCATTCCCCACTTTCTCATCAAGAATTCTGGGTCTCAGGTCCAATCGAGGAAAGTGTCAAACGATGTTCCATGAGATGTCCCCATCCAAGAATCATCCCTTATCGTAAATCACTAGGGATCAAGTAATTGCGCGTTAGGTACTGACATGTTAGGTACCGAGGTCTCGAAACTTCTTGAATCCACTAGTATAGTTACTGCCGTCAGAAGGAGACGTATCATTAGGCATCTCTACCGATTAAAGCACTCCCGCAGAACAATCCTAACCAAAATACAACCCTAGTATGTCCCTTGCCCTGTCATTACTCTATCAAATAATATCTCCACTAAATGTTTAAAAAAACATTGCCTCCAGACACGGTTGCGAAATTTTTAATGAAAAAGTAATGCATTAACCATTACTTTTTGGATGGCTAATGAAATTGAATGGTTAATGGATATTATTTTCATTAACCATTAAAATTATTTCCATTAACCATTAAATGTTAATGGTTAATGAAAATGCAATTGCATTAAAAAAGTAATGCACTATTTGCAACCCTGCCCATTACAATGTAGCGTGTAATAGAAAAAATTTCCATTACCCATTGCAATGTAATGTGTAATGGACAAAACTTTGATTGCAATTTTGGGAATCCATGTTAGGGACAAATCAGGTGGTGCTAAGGACCGGCATAAAAACCCGACCAGAAATTTGATCCGGCTAGCCAATAATAACGAAGAAGGATCTGATCAGGCATCACTATAAGGATAGCCTGATCAGGATAGCCTGATCACGCACAGATCTCAGCCGGATCATATTTTGGTATGACATCGATTGCCAGGCTAGCCTTACATTATCCATGTCAGGGACAAATCAGGTGGTGCTAAGGACCGGCAAAAAAACCCGAGCAGAAATTTGTTCCGGCTAGCCTATAATAACGGATAAGGACCTGATCAGGCATCAGTAAAGATAGCCTGATCAGGATAGCTTGATCACGCACAGATCCTAGCCGGATCATATTTTGGTATGACATCAATTGCCAGGCTAGCCTTACATTATCCATGTCAGGAACAAATCAGTTGGTGCTAAGGACCGGCAAAAAAAAACCCGACCAGAAATTTGATCCGGCTAGCCTATAATAATGAATAAGGACCTGATCAGGCATCACTAAGGATAGCCTGATCAGGATAGCCTGATCACGAACAGATCCCAGCCGGATCATATTTTGGTATGACATCAATTGCCAGGCTAGCCTTACATTATCCATGTCAGGAACAAATCAGTTGGTGCTAAGGACCGGCAAAAAAAAACCCGACCAGAAATTTGATCCGGCTAGCCTATAATAATGAATAAGGACCTGATCAGGCATCACTAAGGATAGCCTGATCAGGATAGCCTGATCACGAACAGATCCCAGCCGGATCATATTTCGGTATGATATAGGTCAGGCTAGCCTTACATTGTCCATGTCAGGGACAGATCAGGTGGTGCTAAGGACCGGCAAAAAAAACTTCGGTCCTAATAATGTGGCTAGCCTGATATTTCCCGGATCCGGGACGGAGCAGGAGTGTTAGTTCCGAGACTCGCCGCGAGATGTCGCAGTACGGCGGACGCTCGCTCCCATACGGATGATGTGAATAGTATGCTTATATATGCCACCGCGAGCATGAAAGTTTACTTCTCTACCGCGAGGAATAAAACCTCGGGAGAAGCCCTATTACGAAAAGTCCTTTGCTGACTGTACCTGTACTCTATAAACACATAAAATTCTTGTGGAATGAAATAAATAAGCGATAAGGCGCCTGATCAGGCTAGAAACCGTCCGTGATCAGGACCGGATAAGGCACCTGATCAGGCTAGGAACCGTGCGCGATCAGGACCGGATGAGGAGCCTGATCCCAGCCTATCCGGTAATAGCGTTATTTTCCTGACATGTAGCCTGATATGTAGTCTCATCAGGACCTGATATGTAGTCTGATCAGGGCCGGATGTTGTTGTAAGGCCAGCCTGAGGTGGTCCTGATCCTGGTCCTGGTCTTGGTCCTGATCCCAGCCGGAATCAAATTTCCGCTAGGGAATTCTACCATTTTAAAGCGACAATGTTCGACGATTGACGAACGACAGTGGCACTTCTTCATCCACTATTTCTCTCGATGCAGAGAGAAATACGAGTTTATTCGCCCCAGTCTCAATTCCGCATAGTGACACTGGTATGTGGAAGCTTAAGGCTTGTGAACGTCTCTCAGTTACAAATTTGATGTTGAATTTATCTGCTGTTGCATAAAAGTGATTGATCTTTATTGATACTTCAATCTCCTGGAAAAAAACTTACTGAACATTTGTCACCGGGTCTTCCGTGTACGAAACTTGGAGAGCGAGAAACTTTTTCACGAAAGGAGATCCCCAAACGCGACTGCGAGACTTCGGATACACAACGACGAGTAGACCAACAAAACCGTACACGTAGCATAAAATGTTGCAGGACATGGTATGATGTATGCCACAGAATGGAGAGATATCTCATGCCAGGCCACAGCGGCGGTGACAACGGGGATTGGAATTTTTCCCACCGCAACATCGGTACGCGAGAGCTTTCCTCTCTCGAATGTGTAAAAACGGAGAGACGGAAAGTTCTGGATATTATACCATCTTGGATATGGAAGCGCATGGAAAATAGCCGGGGATCGTTGCCAGAAGATAGCGTCGCGTGAGAGATAAGCATACAAATAAAGTAAAGCGATTCAAACGGATGCGTGAGATTGGGAGATGCGAGGATATAACGCCAAGAAGTGGCGAATCGAAGGAGAGAAAAGGAATATGCAATCTCGTCTGATGAGCAACGAGACCTGTGAATAAATCAATTGATAGCGTTAAGCATACCGCAAAGCTTCGCTGGATCGATTTTTGCGATGGTGTCTATAGATGATATATTTAGATCCACCTCCAACTAGTTCATACAGTATTCAACCTCCAAAAATGGCACGTTTACAGCTCTACCGATTATTTCTCTACCAGGTACAAGTATTTTATTCTATGATTTTTTACAAATGGAGGGGAAAGATGTCTCGAATGATGCACATGAAATAAATCATCACCAATAATTTGATCTAAAATGATCTAGAATAATATAATCTAAAATTATCCTCATAGAAGAAATGATCCCCAACAATCTGATCTAAAATGATCCCCATAGAATAAATTATCCCCAATAATTTGATCTAAAATAATCTAAAATAATCTAATCTAAAATGATCCTTATAGAAGAAATGATCTCCAATAATCTGATCTAAAATCATCCCAATAGAATAAATTATCCCCAATAATTTTATCTAAAATGATCCCCAATAATCTGATCTAAAATTATCTAAAATCATCTGATCTGAGATCCCAATAAAATGAATGATGAAACGACAAATGCAATACGAACTTTAGTAAATATAGAAAAGAAATTTAGAATTTTTCTGAAGTGCATGGTTTTATATTGTTTTCATTCGAATCGGTTTAGTTGAGTTAGTTTTAGGCATAATTTCTAGGAATGTTGGTTGGGGCAAAATGATCCTCCACTGTACGTATAAAAAGATCCCCGGATCATTTTACCCCCGGAATTTTAGTTTGTTGTAGACTTTGTTGTAAATTCATCTGTGTTTTTGTAGTGTTTAACTCTGAGAGTGCATTTTTTATAGTAAAATGAAATGAATATATGTTACATCATTTCAATTGAATACTTGGTAAGAGGGGATCATTTTACCTCAGATGGGGAAATCGTTTTGTCCACACCTGCGAACAAAAAGATCTTTTTGTAGAAGTTAAAAGAAATATTAAAAACTATAGAACTGAAGATTTAAATATTTTTTAGAAACGTGAAAGTATTAGTTTTATAATTATAGTTGCACTACTTATCGATGGAAGAAATTATATCGTGATCCTCCATATTGAAAAACCATTTTTCCCTCAAGAGAATCATTTTTAACATCTTTTTCCTACTATATTTTGAGTATAGATATAGTAAATTATAGTATATAGTAAATTTATCATTATTCAATAGAGGATCATCCTGGAGTTCATTAGCGATATTAAGGGAGTATTCTGGTCTGAAATTTTGATTTTTTTTTTTTAATATTCTACTCAACTGATTTACTTCAATTTTTTTTTGCCAATCTTTAATGTCTCTATCTCTTGTAAACTCTATATCGCCCCTACCACTTTTGTGTCAAAATTATTTTTTTTACTATTGTAAAAAAATTAAAAAATATGAAAAAAGCAGTAAAAACGACATCAAATTTTTCATTTAAAACTGGATGAAAATATCAAAGAATTATCCAGTTAGTCGATGAAAAATGTTATAAGCCGTGGTATGTCAGAATTTGAAGTGAAGCGGACAAATAAATTCTGAGATACGACGTACGCTTTTTCATAGAACACAGTTTGGAGAAAAATGCAAGAGAAAAAAGAGTAGTAAAATCTACATTTTTCTCGTATATACCGTAACTCGTATCGCAGCGGGGCGATTCGCCGTAGTGCAGTGGGCAATCTGACCCTTCACAAAAATCTTCATAAAGCGGTCAATTTTCAGAATTCTTGCAGAATCTTCATAGCCAATTCGAGTTAAGGTCCTAGTCTGTAGAACGAAGTACTATACAAATTTTTTTACTGAATTTTCTTTTCAAATTTCAAAATTTCAAGTGTAGCAGACTTCTTAAGGCGGTATTTCGGTCCAGAGACATACTTTTTGAGCGTTTTGTCGAGCTTGATGAAAAAAAAAATATTAAATGATATTCAAATTATATTATTATCAGGGTTGCGAAATTTTTTATGAAAAACCAATGCATTAATTATTACTTTTTTAATGGTTCATTAACCATCAAAATTGAATGACTAATGGAAATAATTTTCATTAATCAATAAATGTTAATGGTTAATGGAAGTTATTTTAATTAAGTATTAACATTAAATGGTTAATGGAGCTAATTTTCATTGAACATTAACTCTTATATATTAATGGAAATAATTTCCATTAGCCATTAACATTTAATGGTTAATGGAAATCATTTTCGTTAAGCATTATAGCATTATGGTTAATTGTAATAATTTTCATTAGCCAATAACATTAAATGGTTAATGGAAATAATTTTCATTAACTATTAACCTTAAATGGTTAATGGAGATAACTTTTATTAAACATAAACTTATATTTTAATGGAAATAATTTCCATTAGCCATTAACATTTAATGGTTAATGGAAATCTTTTTCGTTAACCATTAGCATTATGGTTAATTGTAATAATTTTCATTAGCCAATAACATTAAATGGTTAATGGAAATCATTTTCATTAACTATTAACATTAAATGGTTAATGGAGATAATTTTCATTAAACATAAACTCTTATATATTAATGGAAATAATTTCCATTAGCCATTAACATTTAATGGTTAATGGAAATCATTTTTAATGACTATTAACATTAAATGGTTAATGGAAATCATTTTCATTAACTATTAACATTAAATGGTTAATGGAGATAATTTTCATTAAACATAAACTCTTATATATTAATGAAAATAATTTCTATTAGCCATTAACATTTAATGGTTAATGGAAATCATTTTCGTTAACCATTAGCATTATGGTTAATTGTAATAATTTTCATTAACCAATTACATTAAATGGTTAATGGAAATAATATCCATTAACCATTAACATTTAATGGTTAATGGAAATTATTTCAATTAATCAATAAGAGTTAATGGTTATCGAAAATGTAAATGCATTAAAAAAAGTAATGCATTAATTTGCAACCCTGATTATTTATATATAACCGTGAGAATTCTAAATACCCTTGAAGAGCACTCGAATTTCTAGAAAAAAAAAGTAAACCAAGTATATTAAAAAATGGCAGAGTAGACTCATGTTTATTGGAAACGTCCTTGCTCTCGCTCATTGCCTCTTCTTATAGGGAAAAGCCAACATTGATGGAGCTACTTTTCCGGCGATAAAGAATTCGCGAGAGGTAAGAGAGGAAAAGGAGAAAATGTGACGAGGAGGCAAATCGTGAAAATTTCAATTTGTCGGTTTTTTCTTTCAATACACACAGTCATCACCGCAGCTGGTGCCAAATCGATACCTCAGTTTGATATAGACACAGACATTTGCAGAGGTGACAAGCTTGTCTCTGAGGTGTGGGGCTAGGATATAAAAATGTTGGACGGTTTCACACGTCTTGAGAGAGAGAGAGAGAGAGAGAGAGAGAGAGAGAGAGAGAGAGAGAGAGAGCAACTTGGCTGCAGGGGGATGAAACTACCCCTGCGAAGGGGTGTATGATGCAAGCTTCCGAGCAATCGGCAAAAGCTCTTCTCACTCTCCTTATTCCAAAAGTACACATACACGTCATTTCGCACACCCAGCTCGTGTCGAAGGTGGATTGTCACGTTCTCGACGAGTCGTTGGTAACGACGACACAATTTTCGGGTCCTCTTCTTCTTCTCTCTCTCTCCTCCCTCCTTCTCCGAGGAGGCGCCCTCTGTGTACGTGCACATTCCACCGAGTATGTGCTTTTCCCATTGGACGAACAGAATTCGGGGATTATAGAAACACGTTTAGTACTCGTATTGCACATATACCTATCCATAATTCAGGGAGAGACTCTCTCCTCCTCCTCCTCCACCTCCTCCTCCTCCTCCTCCTCCTCCTCCTCCTCCTCCTCCTCCTCCTCCTCCTCCTTCTCTCCTCCTCCCCCACCTATCCTCCTCCTCCTTCTCCTCCTCCTCCTCCTCCTCCTCCTTCTCCTCCTCCTCCTCCTCCTCCTCCTCCCCCTCCTCCTCTCCTCCTTCACCCGTTAAAGGTGCTGCTCACGTATCCAAACCTGCAAATACCTTTATATAATCATACGCTGGACGTGTACATAAAGATGAAAACAAAAAAAAAGGGGCAGAACCGCTCCAGAGCGAGGGTCTCTCGTGGAAGGAAGCTTTTCCGGAGTCTCAAATGTGGTTTTTCTCCTCTGCGACGATCGACAGCTATAGCAATATGGCGGAATGAAAAGTACATTGTATTGGAAAATATTTGTCACACTTTTTATCGGTCCGCGGCGTTTTTGTGAGAGCTTTCGTGTGAGAATACAAAATTTTGGAAACACTCGCCCCCGATTTCACGCCGGACAAAAAGTTTCACTGCTCTTTCAAAAATGAAGATATTTCGATTCAACGAGCGGCCTTACAAAGGCGACATATTCAGCTTCATTTCCCTTTTTGAAAAAAATTTTTTCGATTATTTTTTATTCCGGTACGTCCTTTGAAACATGGTCGCTTTTTGGCTTTTTTTTGGCGTTGAAATTTTGGCGCACGACTCATGAAATTTTGCTAGAACTGTTTTTCACATGGAAAAATTGTGGAGGGGAGTGTGAACTTCGATCTCAGTTTCATAAAATTCTCTATACTTGACCAAGTTCCGAAAAATTCTCTATACTTGACCAAGTTTCGAAAAATTCTCTATACTTGACCAAGTTCCGAAAAATTCTCTATACTTGACCAAGTTTCATAAAATTCTCTATACTTGACCAAGTTCCGAAAAAATCTCTATACTTGACCAAGTTTCATAAAATTCTCTATATTTGGCCAAGTTTCATAAAATTCTCTATAGTTGACCAAGTTTCAGAAAATTCTCTATACTTGATCAAGTTCCGAAAAATTCTCTATACTTGACCAAGTTTCATAAAATTCTCTATACTTTACCAAGTTTAATAAAGTCTCTATACTTGACCAAGTTTCAAAAAATTTTCTATACTTGGCCAAGTTTCATAAAATTCTCTATACTTGACCAAGTTTCATAAAATTCTTTATACTTGACCAAGTTTCATAAAATTCTCTATACTTGACCAAGTTCCGAAAAATTCTTTATACTTGACCAAGTTTCATAAAATTCTCTATACTTGACCAAGTTCCGAAAAAATCTCTATACTTGACCAAGTTTCATAAAATTCTCTATACTTGGCCAAGTTTCATAAAATTCTCTATAGTTGACCAAGTTTCAGAAAATTCTCTATACTTGACCAAGTTCCGAAAAATTCTCTATACTTGACCAAGTTTCATAAAATTCTCTATACTTGGCCAAGTTTCATAAAATTCTCTATACTTGACCAAGTTTCAAAAAATTCTCTATACTTGACCAAGGTTCAAAAAATTCTCTATACTTGACAAAGTTTTATAAAATGCTCTATACTTTACCAAGTTTCATAAAATTCTCTATACTTGGCCAAGTTTCATAAAATTCCCTATACTTGACCAAGTTTCATAAAATTCTCTATACTTTACCAAGTTTAATAAAGTCTCTATACTTGACGAAGTTTCAAAAAAATTTCTATACTTGGCCAAGTTTCATAAAATTCTCTATACTTGACCAAGTTTCATAAAATTCTTTATACTTGACCAAGTTTCAGAAAATTCTCTATACTTGACCAAGTTCCGAAAAAATCTCTATACTTGACCAAGTTTCATAAAATTCTCTATACTTGGCCAAGTTTCATAAAATTCTCTATAGTTGACCAAGTTTCATAAAATTCTCTATACTTGGCCAAGTTTCATAAAATTCTCTATACTTGACCAAGTTCCGAAAAATTCTTTATACTTGACCAAGTTTCATAAAATTCTCTATACTTGACCAAGTTTCAGAAAATTCTCTATACTTGACCAAGTTCCGAAAAATTCTCTATACTTGACCAAGTTTCATAAAATTCTCTATACTTGGCCAAGTTTCATAAAATTCTCTATACTTGACCAAGTTTCATAAAATTCTCTATACTTGACCAAGTTTCATAAAATTCTCTATACTTGGCCAAGTTTCATAAAATTCTCTATACTTGACCAAGTTTCATAAAATTCTCTATACTTGACCAAGTTTCATAAAATTCTCTATACTTGACCAAGTTTCATAAAATTCTCTATACTTCGCCAAGTTTCGCAAAACATTAAAAAATTGCTAATTGGAAAATTAAAGTTACATAACAAGATTCATACAAATTCAATTAAAGTTTACTTCGTTTTTTTATTCATCGACAAGACTTGTAACGACTCAGTCGATCGCGTTGGATTTATCCTGATATCTCAATCGCCGGTCGCTGGAAAACTTTAAATATAGCAAAAAATCGCTGACAACGAGAAGATCGTCTGCTGAAACTTCATGAAGTTTCCTCTTATTCCAACGGGTTATCCGGGGCTTGTTGCATCGGAAATCAATCGGGGACGCTGAAAATGTAGTTTCTCAATGGTTGAAAGATTTTTTGCTGAAAAAACTTTTTTTTTAAGGATGTTGAGTCCCAAATCGCAAATGATGAGACAATTCTGAAAATTTTGTATGTTTTTGGATGAATTATTCAAGAGGTCGTGTAAAAATTTCACGACGATTAGGAAGCTCGTTATCGAACAATTAACATTAACAAATTAAATTAAATTAAACTTAGTCTTATGGAAACTGATGTAACTTTGCGATAAGTTTTTTTTTTGACCTCTCAATTTTTCAATATCTACACTAAATTGAAAGCAACGGAAACAAAACGAAGTTTATTGATAAATATTTTTTTTTATTTGTTTAAAAAATTGTTCTCAACGAAATGTTAATATTTCAATAACGAGCTTTCAAATCGTCGTGAAATTTTTACACGATCTCTTCGATACTTCATACAAAAACACCAAATTTTCAGAATTTTCTCATCGTTTTTCATTTTAACCCTTAAGGAGGTTGAAGTAATGATGATAGAATTCCGAAAATTTAATATGTTTTTACATGAAGTATTCAAGAGGTCGTGTAAAAATTTCACGACGATTAAGAAGCTATTTGTCGAACAATTAACCCTAGAACGGTAACCTGGGGTGAAAAAGGACCCCAGACGAGTTTAAATCTCGCGAATTTTTACAAATTTTTCAAGTTTTTCACCCTTTTACCTCATTTTTTACTAACTTTTCGTACTTCAAGCGGAATCGAAACCTCAATAAACCTCAATAAACCTCAATAAACTTCATTTTTTACTAACTTTTCGTACTTCAAGCGGAATCGCCGCAGGCCTCCGTGATTCTGTATTAAAAAACGAAAAGAATGAGCCCAAGTTGAACCCTCTTCGTCAAAATTTACCGGAGGTATGAATTTTCAAAATTGGGGTCGTTTTTCACCCCAGGTTACCATAATAGGTCAAAAAAAATAAGGTTACCATTCTAGGGTTAACATTAAAAGATTTCATAGGGACTCAACATCCTCAAATCTGTTTTTTTTTGTTATATCTAACGACAATCGAAGACTGCCACGTGAATTCTTTTTGTCCTCCAGCCAAATATCTTATAGGGAAGTTGCATGCTCCCAAAGTCACGCCAATTGAGCATGTATTTTGCGACATGTACGGGCGAATAAAGTGTCCCATAAAAGCTTGCATCCCGTAAAAAAAGATTGCGCCAACAGTGCGCGCGTTCAAAGTCAATACGTGCTCAACAATCCCCATTGTGCGAGTATGCAGGTTGCCTATTCTGGGCAGAAGCTGGACAGGACCGCCGGTCATTTTAATCCTACCCGTACGCTCGACGGGCTGATCTGTCAAAAGTTATCTAAACCACAATCCGAGTGACGTGACTGTGGCTGAGCTGCAACGCGATATTGAAATTACTTCGCCAAAAATATTTTCAATATTTTGTAAAATAAAAAATTTCACTTTATCTCAGTGTGGAAAATAAGGCAAATATTATGTGGATTTTTGAAAACAATTTTGCGTCAAACCAGTAATAATAATTAAGGATGTTGAGTCCCTATGAGACTTTTTAATGTTGATTGCTCAATACACTGCAACCTCGATAATCGGTACCTCGATCGTTGCAATTGCAGCGTAGTGGGAGAAGCGCCGAGCCAATCGCGTCAGGCCGCCGTCAGTCACCGGCGGCGCAGAGACGGTTCTGTGCAATGTGCGCAACCCCACTTCTTGCCAGAGCCGGACCCGACGGATTCCGATTATCGAGGTCGCGGTGTAAATAGCTTCTTAATCGTCGTGAAATTTTTACACGACCTCCTGAATACTTCATGTAAAAACATACCAAATTTTCAGAATTCTATCTTCATTACTTCAACCTCCTTAAGGGTTAAAATGAAAAATGATGAGAAAATTCTGAAAATTTGGTACGTTTTTGTATGAAGTATTTAAGAGGTTGTGTAAAAATTTCACGACGATCAGGGCGCTCGTTATTAAATAATTAACATTTTGTTAAGAACAATTTTTTAAACAAATAAAAAAAAATTTTATCAATAAACTTCGTTTTGTTTCCGTTATAATGTTAATTGTTCGATAACGAGATTGCTAATCGGCGTGAAATTTTTACACGACCCTCTTAAATACTTCATCCAAAAACATACAAAATTTTCGGAATTTTCTCATCATTTGCGATTTGGGACTCAACATCCTTAAATAAAGTTGAATCCAAATGCAATAATGATTTTAAAAATATGAAAAATCATTGCTAATTATTTTTACACTTTTTATACTTTTACTATCATTTTGTTGTTTAGATTTCATTAAAAACATAATGTAGAGCTTTCAGGTAACCATAATTTAAGCTTTAATTTATGTAATTATAGAATGCCCAACCATAATATTCTTTAATATATTAACCATGGAAAACATTTTCACCAAAAACATTTTCAATCTTTCGTAAAATCGAAAATTTCACTTTAAATATTCTCAGTGTGGAGAATAAAGCAAATTATGTGGATTTTTGAAAACAATTTCGCGTCAAACCAGTAATAATTAAATAAAATTTAATCCAAATGCCATAATTATGTAGAAAATATAAAAACGATTGCTAAAGAGAGATATTCAGTGTTGAATTATTTAGTAAAAATTAAATTAGCTCGTTATCGAAAAATCTTAATTTTAAAAATAAATTAAGCAATAATAAGAGGAGGAAAATGAAAATAGAGTGAATTATGTTTCATAGGATTAGAAATTATTTTGAAATTAAGATTTTTCAATACAGATCCTCTAATCTTTTAAAAAATTTTAGTGAATATTTTGACAAAGAATTATTTTTTACTAATTATTCTTATACTTTTTACATCATCTTCTTTATTAAATTCCATTGAAAATAAAATTGAGGACTTTCAAGTAACCATAATTTAAGCTATCATTTATATAATTATGAAAACGCCCAACCATAATATTTTTTTACACATTAACCATGGAAAAAAAATAATGAGTGCCACAACGGACAAGCTAAAAAAAGATGTACTTGAAGTTCCAAATGTTCAGTTGCACGAAAAATTAGAAGAGTTTACGAATAGTTGATAAATGTCAATTTTAAAAATTCAAAGATATTCCAAGAATTATTTCCAAAGAGTTGACAAAGTCCCAAAATTGTTCTTTAAAAAAATCTAAAATAAAAAAAAAGTTCTTTAAAAAAATCTTTAAAAAATTTGTCAATTTTTCCTTCATCTGAACGTTCGGAACTTCAAGTCCATCAAAAAGGAATATAAAAAATGTGGAATAACGTTTTTTTTCTTCGTATGATCGAAAAATCTTTGAGAAAATCATTTTTGTAAATAAAAAGTGATTTTGACTAAAATATCCATAATTAACTTTTCGTTTCTTGATGCATCAAGCGGTTATCTTCACGATGCCCGTAGGAATGTGGGCAAACAAAATTATCAAAACGCCAAACGTTGCTGCTGCAGTCCGTGAAATGCACTCATGTCGTGTAGACAAAAGGAGTCGTTGTCGTGGAACTCGGTGAGATTCGTGTAACCGAGGCTCACGATGCAAAGTGAGAGTTTACCCGAAAGTGTTGACTCCGAGATGCAATGTAATATACAAAGCCACACTTTGTGTGTGTGTGTGTGTGTGCGCGCGCGCGCGCGTTAGTGTGTGTGTGTGTGTGTGTGCGCGCGTGTGTGTGCGCGCGTGTGTGTGCGCGCGTGTGTGTGCGCGTGCGTGTGTGTTGGTCTCTCTCTCTCTCTCTCTCTCTCTCTCTCTCTCTCTCTCTGTTGGTGTGTGTGTGTTAGTGTTTGTGTGGGGGTGTGTGTGTGTGTGTGTGTGTGTGTGTTGGTGTGGGATATCATCGCCGTGACATTTCCAGCATCGTTGGGACCACCACCAGCGACAGTCAAGTAGTTTGCTCTGGAAATTACTGATGGAAATCTCGTCTAGTATCTACTTAATGAATAGATATAGCGACACGATTTGTGATAGGCCGCACGTCACCCAATCCTCTGTCCCGTGGTCACGCAACGCTATTACGTTACTGCATAGAAATATCATGCATTCGCACGATAACTCGGAATGCACGTAAACATGGCTTTGTATTACCATAAGCTCGAGCCGAGTGCTCGAACATTGTAACGAAGACCTGTACCGTCGATAAATTGTCAGGAATTCATTTTAGATTCAGAGCTTTTAACCCCCTTTCCTTGTTGAAATCGGTGGTTTCTCGGTTGAGGTTTACTTGAGGAAGTATTTTGGTCTAGAATTTTGAAAAAAACAATTTTTTTGTATATTCTTAAAGTTTAGACCGTTAAGAATGTATCCTCGAAAGGAAATTTATGAATTCCAATAATTGAAGGAGTTTTAGCTATTTTAGTGACGCGACAACTGTGCCCGTTACTATTTGGTTTGGAATTTTGAAAAATTCCAAACCAATTCTTAAAGTTTAGACCTTTAAGAATATATCCTCGAAAAAAAATTTTGGAATTCCAATAATTAAAAGAGTTATAGCTACTTTATTGACACAGCAACTATGTCCGTCTGTATTTGGTCTGGAATTTTGAAAAAATGATTTTTTCTTTGCATATTCTTAAAGTTTACACCTTTGAGAATATATCCTCGAAAGGAAATTTTAGAATTCCAATAATTGAAGGAGTTATAGCTACTTTAGTGACGTAGCAACTATGCCCGTCACGCCGAAGCGTACTTTGAGGCGGTATTTGGTCTGGAATTTTGAAAAAATCATTTTTTTTGCATATTCTTAAAGATTAGATCTTTAAGAATATATCCTCGAAAGGAAATTTCTGAATTCCAATGATTTAAGGAGTTATAGCTATTTTCGTGACGCAGCAACTATGCCCGTCACGCCGAAGCGTACTTTGAGGCGGTATTTGGTCCGGAATTTTGAAAAAATCATTTTTTTGCATATTCTTAAAGATTAGATCTTTAAAAATATATCCTCGAAAATAAATTTTTGGGTTCTAATAATTTACGGAGTTATAGCTATTTTAGTGACGCAGCAACTAAGCCAATTTTTTTTGTATTTCGGGAAAAAAGATGGCGTACAATTTAAATGTAAATAAAAATTGTACATTTAAATTTACATTTAAATTGTACAGTTAATTATATATTATACATTTTAATTTTATGTAAATAATCATAAATTCGAGGTATTGGACGCACGATAAGTTAAGCAACCTCTCATAACTTAATCTCAGGGCCTCGGACGACTCATCAATTAATTCCAGAAGCTCTGAGAATAATTTTCCATGTAAAACGACTCACCGACTGTGATGAGACTTGCAGATCATCCACGAGGAACTATTCCTCACGTTTCAAATATCGTACGTTTCTTCCTTGAACTCGATATTTGAAAAAAAAAGATTCGCGCATCGCGACGAAACCGAAATTTGATCGCGATTGATCACGAAGATTTAAAGAAAACTTTTGTTAATGTGTAAAAAAAAATAGATTTAAAAATACTGCAAATATCACTTTTCCACTTTCACATGTAATCCAAGCACTGAAATCCAAAAGGTAACCCCATCGTTTACGAAGACGACGAACGTCAAGGTCGATGCGGAAAACCGACGTTTGTTTATCCGACGCGTCTTACCTGTCATCTCGCATCATCTCTCGAAACGCGATAATCGTGTTTATGATCCCTGAACGACGAAATTACGATGAATTAACGGAAAATAACCTCAAAAAATTATGCAAAAAAATACGGGACACGCGACGCGAAAAAGAAACTCCAGTTTACTAAAAAATTCCGACAAAGCGGTGTTCCGTCCTTTGTGAATATAGGCTGCATTCGCTTGGACGCTTTGAGCGCTCTGAGCCCCACAACCTGTAGCACTTTCTGCGTCGATGTATATCTATAAATACGTGCTGAAAGTGCGTAAGCGTCCAAGCGAATATCGTCTGCGCCAATATCGGGCGAGCGGCCATTTGGCGAAGTTCACGTCAAACGATCGGCGGCACTCGTTCGGTCGGTAAGTCGAGATCGGTTGAGAAGCTGCGCTTGGAGCTTCGCCAAACGGCCGCTCGCGCGATATTGGCGCAAGCGACACTCGCTTTGACGCTTACGCGCTTTCAGCATGTATGTATAGATATACGTCGACGTATAAGTCACAGGTTGTGGCGCTCAAAGCGTCTTTGACGAATGTAGTCTATATTCGCGGAGGAGGGACGCCGCTTTTCCGGAATTTTTTAGGTTCTTTTTCGCGACGCGTGTTCCGTATTTTTTTGCATTGTTTTTTAAGGTTATTTTCCGTCAATTAATCGTAATTTCGTCGATCGTGGATCATAACGACGATTATCGCGAGTCGAGAAATGACGCGAGATGACAGTGCCTTGGAATATGTGTAAAAGTGGAAAAGTGACATTTTGGAGTATTTCTAAACCTCCTTTTTTTCACACATTTACAAAAGTTTTCTTTCGATCTTCGTGATCGATCGTGATCAAATTTCGGTTTCGTCGCGATGCGCGAGTCTTTTTTTTCGAATCTCGAATTTAAAGAAGAAACGTACGATATTTAACGTGAGAAATGCTTCCTCGTGGATTATCTGCAAGTCTCATCACAGTCGGTGAGTCATTTTACATGAAAAATTATTCTCAGAGCTTTTAGACTTAATTTATGAGACGTCAGCGGCAGAATGAAAAATTGTACATAATTAAAAATGCAAAATGTGGGTCTTACATTTTAGCTCCCAAAATTGGAACACGTTTATCTGAATCAGTGGACAAAAATCCTTCCCCAGTGAATATGTTTTCCCAAAACTTTTTTCACATTAAAAAAGCCCACAGCTTAGGAACTATTTTTTTAAAAATTCAATAAGTTTTCACAAGGTTCGTGAAATAAACGTAGCTTTAAAAGAAAAGAGCAAACCAAACAACAAAATTATTCTCAGAGCTTCTTGACTTATTTTATGAAATGTCAGCGGCGGAATGAAAAATTGTACATCATTAAAAATACAAAATGTAGGTTTTACATTTTAGCTTCCAAAATTGGAACATGTTCATCTGAATCAGTAGACAAAAATTCTCTCCCATTAAACATGTTTTCACAAAACTTTTTTCACATTAAAAAAGCCCTCAGCTTAGGAACTATTTTTTTTAAAATTCAATAAGTTTTCATAAGGTTCATGAAATAAACTGAGCTTGAAAAGACAAGAACAAACCAAACAACAAAATTAGACTTAATTTATGAGACGTCAGCGGCCCTGAACTTGAATTAAGAGGGGTCTAAGGACCTGATATTAAATTATGAGAGGTTGCTTAACGTATCTCGCTTCCAATACCTCGAATTTATAATTATTCAAACAAAATTTAATAAAATTTAACAAAATGTATAATTTAAATGTATCATTTCAATTTGTAAATTTTTTTGTTTTTTGCCAAAATATTAGCAAATACATCGCAAAAAAATGGTAAAAATTTTCTTTGCTTTTTTTTATGGAGCACAACAAAACGCTCAAAATTTATGTCTCTAGACTAGAATGTCGCCTCAAAAGTCAAAAGTATACATTTGGACATTTTGAAAACGACAAAAAATGTAAAATTAATCGGTATAATAATTTTTGATAGGCTCCACCGACTCGAAAAAACGTAGCTTTGAGAAAAAGGCGCTTAGAGTTTTAACCCTCCGTCTGTAGACCTAAATTTTGGGACATCGTCTCTACTCTGGGTCGTTAAAGTCCTGCTAATGTTTTTTCTAAGAAAAGAAGGTCAAAATATTCTGAAAAAATTCTGAATTACTTCTATAACGTTTTTTTCCATCATCCCATAATTTATTCAACCATTTATGGTAAAGAAAAAAAATGTTTACAATTTTTCTAATTCCAGAAATATTCGATTTGAAAATTGTGCCTTAAAAGACCCAGTTTTACAAGTAGGTATATTCAAGCTTTGGTAACCCATTTAAAAAATCTCGTTGGAACAATTGTGCAGATAAATGGGTGTCTTAACGTGATATGTGCACTGACTTTTTTTTTAAATGCCGCCTCCATATATTTTTCTAAATGAAACTCGTCCGTCTGCCAAAATCAGGGAACGTCGGTTGAATAAGGCAAAAAAAAATTTTAGAATTCTCGGTGAATATTCAGAGATTTTTACGAATTTACCATTCCCAGAGAGGTGCGTCCCAAAAGACTCTCCCGCGGCGTCGTAGTGCCCGTTTCCGTCCTATTATATTTACTACGAGAAACCGAATTAACACCGAGAACTGGCACGAGTATTGCGATGTTTTACGACGTAGTAAGTCGTGCCAACTGTGTTTCGTTATATGCGATTTTACTGCAGGCGCCCCATAAATCCCTTAACCAATAAAATCTTCTCCTCGTGGTGCGATAATCGAGACGACTTGGACTAGACAGTTTAAGAAACCCTTGACTATCATTTCCACTGGATTGTGATTACAAATCTACATGAAGAATTTCGTCAGTTAAAGATATTTCATCTTAACCCTCCGTCCGCACACTGGGTCTTTTAAGGCACAAGCCAAATTTTGAAATTGAATATCTGTGGAATTAGATTTTTTTTTAATTTCATCTAGTATAAATGGTTAAATAAATGATTGGATCATGGAAACAATTGTTATAAAAGTAATTCAGAATTTTTTCAGATTTGTTTACCTTTTTTTTTTAGAAAAAAACATCAGCAGGACTTTAACGACCCAGAGTACAAACGGCTTCGCAGAATTTAAGTGTACAGACGGAGGGTTAAATTCCTTAAGCTTCTCTGTCCATGACACCCTGAGTTTTGTCGCTAACAATGCTGAAACAACGTTCAACCCGATTTCATTGAACTTTTCGCATTGAAAGAATAATGGACCTAACTAACTTCTGATACTGACTCATTCCAGTGAAAGGTATGGTTTACTATATTTGAGTTTAAACTATTAAGTTTGAGAAACATCGAATTTTTGAGTAACTCTAACGAAAAATATTGCAACCATAATCATAACAATTGTACCTTTAGTTACATAATTATTCAGTGATCACTTTTTTAATTGAAGCTATAATTTCTATGGTTTTTTTAAATTTATATTATTTACAATTTATGCTAATACGAGGGGTTTCAAAGGCTTTGTACATGAAATCATCAGCAAGACACATTCAAAAGTACTTGAAGTACAGAAAAGTATTTGAAATTTTAAGTACAATACTTGAAGTAATTTTTAAGTACTTGAAAATTTAAGTACAGTACTTGAAGTACTTTTTAAGTATTTGGAAATTTAAGTACAATACTCAAAATACTTTTCAAGTACTTCAAATCCGGAGCAAGTACCGGGTACTTCAAGTAATGCCCAGCTCCGATTAGCATTATTATAAAATTGTCTTAGTCATTCTCACAACAAACGCTGATTTCAATCAAGGACCCAAGTTAGGCAATAAGAAAGATCAACCGATTGAAAATATATTTCCCTAATTCGATGCTCTAATCTCGAACGGCCCTAATCCAGGATTCCCCGAATCCGTGATGCTCCTAATCCCGGATGTCCCTAATCCAGGATGCAGACTCCTGCGAGTCTCTATATCGGTGGTAGACTATCTAAGGGGTCATCGTCGATGGCCTTTTTTTCTTTCTTTACTGGAAGCTTTGGGAATCGATATCAGGCATTTCAACGCTTTCATGAAAAGTTTTCTTTTCTCGCTGATCTACCGGCCATAAGCCTGGACGAAGTTACACTGAAAGGAGAGGCTTTACAGGGCCATCTATAATTCAGACCTCGAAGAAAGCTTTGCTGATGAATGCCTTCACTTACGTGCATTCTTCGAACAAGAAAATAAACGAGTAAGTGGATTGGTTTTGTCGAAATCGCTTCCAGAGGACATTCTGCAAATCGTGGAACCCCCAAAATCAAGGACCTCCTCCTGCGATCCCTTTAGGGTGCATTCCTTTGTTTTGCCATTGCAGGACTAAGCAAACATTTCGAATAATCTTTCGTATTCTTGATTCAGGAAATCATTAAGTGGATTGGTATTGTTGGAATCGCTTCGAGAGAACATTCTGCAAATCGTGGAACCTCCAAAATTAAGGACCTTCTCCTGCGATCCATTCAGGATGCATTCCTGTGTTTTGCCATTGCAGGACAAGCAATCATTTCGAATAATCTTTCGTATTCATGATTCAGGAAATCATCAAGTGGATTGGTATTGTTGAAATCGCTTCGAGAGGACATTCTGCAAATCCCGGAACCCCTAAAATCAAGGACCTCCTCTTGCGATCCCTTCAGGATGCATTCCGGTGTTTTGCCATTGCAGGACTAAGCAATCATTTCGAATAATCTTTCGTATTCATAATTGAGGAAATCATCAAGTGGATTGGTATTGTTGAAATCGCTTCCAGAGGACATTCTGCAAATCGTGGAACCCCCAAAATCAAGGACCTCCTCCTGCGATCCCTTTAGGATGCATTCCTTTGTTTTGCCATTGCAGGACTAAACAATCATTTCGAATAATTTTTCGTATTCATGATTCAGGAAATCATCAAGTAGATTGGTATTGTCGAAATCGCTTCGAGAGGACATTCTGCAAATCGTGGAACCCTCAAAATCAAGGACCCCCTCCTGCGATCCCTTCAGGATGCATTCCTGTGTTTTCCCATTGCAGGACTAAGCAATCATTTTGAATAATCTTTCGTATTCTTGATTCAGGAAATCATTAAGTGGATTGGTATTGTTGAAATCGCTTCGGGAGGACATTCTGCAAATCGTGGAACCCCCAAAATCAAGGGCCTCCTCCTGCGATCCCTTTAGGATGCATTCCTTTGTTTTGCCATTGCAGGACTAGGCAATCATTTTGAATAATCTTTCGTATTCATGATTCAGGAAATCATCAAGTAAATTGGTATTGTTGAAATCGCTTCGAGAGGACATTCTGCAAATCGTGGAACCCCTAAAATCAAGGACCTCCTCTTGCGATCCCTTCAGCATGCATTCCTTTGTTTTGCCATTGCGGGACTAAGCAATCATTTCGAATAATCTTTCTTATTCATGATTCAGGAAATCATCAAGTAGATTGGTATTGTCGAAATCCCTTCGAGAGAACATTCTGCAAATCGCGGAACCCCCAAAATCAAGGACCTCCTGCGGTCCCTTCAGGATGCATTCCTGGTGTTTTTCCATTGCAGGGCTAAGCAATCATTTTGAATAATCTTTCGTATTCTTCATTCAGTGGATTGGTATTGTTGGAATCGCTTCAAGAGGACATTCTGCAAATCGTGGAACCCCCAAAATCAAGGACCTCCTTCAGGGTCCACTCCTGTGTTTTGCCATTGCAGCAACCATTCCGAATAATCTTTCTCATGATTCAGGAAATTTTCAAAGACTCGTCGTTGGTGCATAATTTCGTGGGAATCGACGATACTAATCTACAGAACGAAGAAACATTTTTGATTCCCACACCACAGCTTGGCATTACCGCTAAACTCGAATTGCTCGTGCACTGCATTAAAGTTTACTTCCCCGGCGTTCTTTCTTATCATAATCGCATTTGTGGATAATGGAGCAAGGATAATTTGTTATCGCGGCATGTCATGGAGCAGAAACTTTTTAAATTACACTTCGTTTTTCGCTGAATAAAACTTTATTCCATCCGCCTCCGTTTTCCGGTGCCACCAGCATCGCGCAGCCCGTCTGAAAAATATGAGTATAGTTGGACACTCCCTGTATATATGATACTGGCATAATATTTTTCTAACCATTATTCTTGGCTCTCAGATTGAACGTGCCTTCTCCCTCGCTTAACCTGAAATATATCGGATAGGGTGGCTGTCTACTTTGGGGTCTTGTCTCAATCTCGGAATGTCTCTCACCCTCGCCCCATCTTCCCCCACCCCCCGCCTCTGCCAACCCACATGGTCCAACCATTTCATTCTTATACCACAGTTGAAGATAGGGGCAGACATACGGCAGCGTACTTGTAGTATTGCTCTCGCATGCGCCGAATCCAAGAGAAACTTGGGCTTCGCTATGGCTGATGATAAAAAAATCACCTCCTTCCGCCGAGTAAATTAAAATATCGTTTTTGTTCTCAACAGCGCTACTTTACAGGTGACAATCTACTTTTAACTTGGAAATGAGAGTCGCTTCATTGTCATCCTGAAATTTTCAGGCTGGATTAACTAATATTTTTTTATGGGGGAAAATTTTATTCTATAAAATTTGAGCATCTAGCTGATGGGAAAAAAAAATTATGTTGAAGTTTGCATCGTTGCAATGCGAAAATAGATTTTATATCACTCAGTACAATAATGAAAGCTTTTACGTCCGCAAGCGGACGTGAAAACGTCCATATTGCACCTCGTGATATAAAATATCGTACATCACTCATCAGAAAATGTTTTTGCGTCCTCGTGATATAATGTACTATTTTTAATTCATTTTTGGTGAGATTTAAGGTTTGCTTGTGCATTTAAAATCCTAAATCCTTAATAACGGTATGAAAATAAATTTGAATGATTTTCAATTTAAAAATTTCTTGAGAAGAATGGAATTTTATTGATAAATTGCCATTTGCTGTTGCGTTACAACGATGCAAACTTCAGAATCATTAAAAAAATTACCTCCTTCCGCTGAGTAAATTAAAATATCGTTTTTGTTTTCAACAGCACTACTTTACAGGTCACAATTTTACTTTTAACTTGGAAATGAGAGTCGCTTAATTATCATCCTGGAACAGAGCTGGGCAGTACTTGAAAGTACTCGGTACTTGCAGGTACTTGAAGTACAGTACTTCCAAGCACAAAGTACTTAAAAAGTACTTCAAGTATTGTACTTAAATTTTTTGAGTACTTCCTGTACTTGAAAATTTCAAGTACTTTTTTCAAGTACAAGTATCAAGTACTTTAGAATGTGTCTTGCTGGTGGTTGCATGTGCCATTTTAAAAAATTCAAAATTCTCCAAATTCATCATTTTTCTAAATTTTTTGTCGGAATATTTTTTTTTTTCGTAGCCCCAAGTATACTCTTTAAGACGAAACAAACGATTTTTCATAACTATCTTAGTTTTCAAGATATTTAGAAACAAAATTTGAAAAATGGTTAAATTTTGAATTTTGCATAACTTTTGAAAAAAAAAAATAATTTTTTTTCCTTGGTAGAACTTGGTTTTATGATAAAACAAAATTTCTGACTGAATTTCATCGAAATTGAAAGTGGTCGATTCCAACGCTTGGTCGATTTGACATGGAATGACCCAAGTACCAGAATTTGCGAGACGTACCCGAAAACTTGAGAAGTACTTGATACTGGTACTTGATTTTTTCAAGTACCACCGGTACTTGATACTTCAAGTACCTACGGTACTTTGTACTTGATACTTGAAGTACTTTCAAGTACTTTGCCCAACTCTGTCCTGGAATTTTCAGGCTGGATTGACTATTATTTCTCTATGGGGGACAAATTCCATTTCTTCTTGTTAACAATTTGACACTCGGAGAATTGAATTTGGCAGATGATAGACACTAGACAGATATCAAGAAACTTAAGTTTCAAGCTGACAATTTCAGCTGAATGTTAGAAATGAATTGATCTTAAATTATGAAATTTTCACGCTGAATCAATTTTTTTCTGTGGGGAAACTAATTCCACTTCCTCTTTATTAAGATTTAATACTAAGTGCATCAAATTCATTAAATGATAAGAGATATTTATCGGTACAATAAAATCGTATGAATAACAAGGGATGATAATTAAACTGTTATACACGACTGAGCATTATCATACATCGAGACTTAGCAATAGAGCTGTTCCACGCTTGACCCAATAATCCGAATTTTCCGAACCGGATTTAAGATCCACTGCCACAACGAAAGCGGGTCGTCCTTGGCTTCCAGCCCTTTGCGGATAATAATAGCAAGGGCAGTTGTACAAACCTGAAGTAACGACCCAAATGGAAATAAATTTTTCCGTCATTATTCATTTTTACTGCCTCATAAAGGAAGATTTGTCTTGGTGACCATTTTTTTAAATCAAGATTTTCACGCTGTTCAAAAAGTGCCAAGAAATTGAGTTCACCAAAACGGATGGTGTCGAATTTGGAAACCACTTGTGAAATTTCAATTTTTCAATTTTTTTTGTAGATGATAAAGAAATCCCATGAACTAGAAATTTGGTTCTTGATTCACTTTTCCTCTTTCGTTAAGCTTCCTTTATGAGGAATATCCGAACTATTCATCATACAGAAGCATTCGGTTTACACGATTTTAGATTCCATTTTTTTCACCATTCATTATTCCTGCCGGGACCATACCTTTGGTTCTTTTTTTTCCCTGTTCCATGGGACGAAAGTGAATAACAGGCATGTCGGCAATGAGTTGCATGGGCGCTGGTTCGATGAGACAACCGGATTGTTTATGCCAGCCTGCCCCTTCCAGGAAGATTGATCTCACGTATACTCCATCCTATGAAACAAATTAAAAACGTTCATTACACTAATGTAATGACCTACGTTATGGTCGAGTGCAATACTTGATGAGCAATCATGATGTTGAAGTTTGCATAATTGCAATGCAACGAAAATCGATTTTTTAAATTCATTTTTAGTGTGATTTGTATTTTGCTTGCGCATTAGAAACCCTAAATCCCTGATAAAGGTACAAATATAAATTTTAATTATTTTCAATTAAAAAATTTCCGATGAAGAATGGAATTTTATTGATAAATTGACAATGGCCGTTGCATTACAACGATGCGAACTTCGGGATCATGAGCAATAAGTATGCAATAATACAATTCAAACGACTATCATTAGGTTGTAACTGGGTGATGCTTTTTCCAAGCAGACATCAAAGAGAATTTGGCCTCAACAGTGGGTTACAGTACAAGTGCACGGATAAAAAGTTCAGTAGTTATTTATGAATTGGTACAGTAATTATTCATGCATTAGTACTGAATACTGGAGTATTCAGTACTGTAATCAGTCAAGTAATATTGGAGGATTCAGTACCTCAATCAGTCATGTAATATTGGAGTTTTCAGTCTTGTAACCATTTCAGTAATACTGGAATATTCAGTACTGTAATCAGTCAAGTAATATGGGAGTATTCAGTACTGTAACTATTCCAGTAATATTGGAGTATTCAGTTTTGTAACTAGTCCAGTAATATTGGAGGATTCAGTACTGTAATCAGTCAAGTAATATTGGAGTTTTCAGTCTTGTAACCAATCCAGTAATACTGGAGTATTCAGTACTGTAATCAGCCAAGTAATATAGGAGTATTCAACACTGTAACTATTCTATCAATATTGGAGTATTCAGTTTTGTAATTAGTCCAGTAATATTGAAGGATTCAGTACTGTAATCAGTCAAGTAATATTGGAGTTTTCAGTCTCGTAACCATTCCAGTAATACTGAAGTATTCAGTTTTGTAACTAGTCCAATAATATTGGAGGATTCAGTACTGTAATCAGTCAAGTAATATTGGAGTTTTCAGTCTTGTAATCATTCCAGTAATACTGGAGTATTCAGTACTATAATCAGTCAAGTAATATAGGAGTATTCAGTACTGTAAGTATTCCAGTAATATTGGAGTATTCAGTTTTGTAACTAGTCCAGTAATATTGGAGGATTCAGTACTGTAACCAGTCAAGTAATATTAGAGCATTCAGTTTTGTAACCAGTCCAGTAATACTGGAATATTCAGTACTGTAATCAGTAAAGTAATGTAGAAGTATTCAGTACTGTAACTATTCCAATAATGTTGGAGTATTCATTTTTGTAACTAGTCCAGTAATCTTGCAGGATTCAGTACTCTAACCAGTCAATTAATACTGGAGTATTCAGTATTGTAACCATTCTAGAAATATTGGAGTATTCAGTACTGTAATCAGTCAAGTAATATAGGAGTAATCAGTACTGTAACTATTTCCAGTAATATTGAAGTATTCAGTTTTGTAACTAGACCAGTAATATTGGAGGATTAAGTACTGTAATCAGTCAAGTAATATTGGAGTATTCAGTCTTGTAACTATTCCAGTAATACTGGAATATTCAGTACTGTAACCAGTCAAGTAATATTAGAGTATTCAGTTTTGTTACCAATCCAGTAATATTAGAGTATTCATTATTGTAACGATTCCAGTAATATTTGAGTATTTAGTACTGTAACCAGTCAAGTAATATTAGAGTATTCAGTTTTGTAACCAGTCCAGTAATACTGGAGTATTCAGTACTCCAATCAGTCAAGTAATATTGGAGTATTCAGTACTGTAACCATTCCAGTAATATTGGAGTATTCAGTACTTCAATTAGTCAAGTAATACTGAAGTATTCAGTACTGTAGTCAGTCAAGTAATATTGGAGTATTCAGTATTGTAACCAGTCCAGTAATTTTGGAGTTTTGTCCATGAATTAGTACTGAATTATTTTTTCAATTAGAATTGAAAATTGTCTCTGCAAATGAGCCAAAAAATGGGGGATGAAAATTGAATTTACCTCCGGTGATTCTACGATTGCACTCTCGTCGATGCTAATGACAATGAACTCCCACGATAGAGAATCAATCGATATATTCCAGAGTCTCGCAGATGTCTGCAAAATTGCGGTGAGAAAACCCGTTGGAAATATATAAGCGGCAAGCCAAAATAGTACGGGGGGATGAGTCGTTTCAGCCCAATTTGCGAAGTGCTCGACGCGGCTTATGAAATCTCTGGTCCATGAGCCAAGGGGCTTCAACGATGGATATACCGTCAACCATGTAACGGGAACTCGACCTTCGTGCATACAAGTGAATATCTCTTCCAATTCGGTTGACATAAGGACCAGGCCTTTAATGGCACGTTGCAGATCATTCAAGCTATCGTGTACGTTCGTTACAAGTGCATTGTAACAAGTGATCTCCTGAAGGAGAACCACGTCCAATGGTGCTTTGTTAGGGCCGATCAGCTTCTCGGTTACAGCGTAATCGATACAGTTGGGAATCTTGCGCTCTATGTCGGATGCCAATTGCATAACCTTCAACAAGGTAATGATCTTATTGGGTCATTCCGTGTAAAATCGACCAACAGTTGGAATTCTTTTCAATTTCGATGAAATTTGGTCAGAAGTTTTCTTTCATCATAAAACGAAGTTCTACCAAAGGAAAAAAAATTTAAATTTTTTTTCGAAACTGATGCAAAATTCAGTATTTCGCCATTTTTTCAATTTTTCAAGTTTGATTTTTACATATCTCGAAAACTATTTCATAGTTGCGGAAAAATGGTTCTGGGTTCGTCTTAAAAAGTGTACTTGGGGCTACGAATTTTTTTTTTGAAAAATTATGAATTTGGAGAATTTTGAATTTTAAAAAATCGTGAAAATCCACGATCAACATTTAATTTTTTGTTCAATTTTTTTAAATTTAATACTTTACAGTGATCTCCAAAGATTCTGAAATGTGTAGAGTTGCATTTTTCTTTAATATGAATTTTTGAGTTTTGGTCAAACAAATTTTTTTTTATCTCTAAGTTAAGTTAAGTTGAGCAATCATGTAGTTTTATAATTTTGAGCAGCAAAAATTTCAATCAACGACATAAGAATGTAAAAACAGAAACATAATTGAATTTGCGTTTCTGTTTTTACATTCTTGTCATAAATTGAATTTTTTTTGCTCAAAATTACAAGATTAGATGATTGCTCAACTTTACTTATCTCAGACTTTATTTAACTTCATTTAACTTAGACTTTACTCAACTTTTTTTTACTTTGGTAAAAAAAAGTTCTTTTTACCAAAATTCAAAAATTTATATTTTTGCAAAAAAAAACTCAGTTCTGAAAATTTCAGGATCTTTTAAGATCAGTACACGGTATTATATAATACCCAAAATTAAATGTTGATCGTTGATTTTGACGATTTATAAAAATTCAAAATGCCGCAAATTCATCATTTTTCAAAATTGTTTTTTGGAATATTTTTTTCTTCGTAGCCCCAAGTATACTCTTTAAGACGAACCCAAAACGATTTTTGCGTAACTATAATAGTTTTCGAGATATTTAAAAAATAAGCTTGAAAAAATGGTAAAATTTTGAATTTTGCATAACTTTCGAAAAAAAAATTTCTTAATTTTTTTCCTTTGGTATAACTTCGTGTTATGATTGAAAAAAACTTCTGACCAAATTTCATCGAAATTGAAAGGGTTCGATTCCAACTATTGGTCGATTTTACATGGAATGACCCAATTGAATATGTCTCTGGACCAGGATATCGCTTCAATTCAGTGGAAATCGTACCTTGTCCTCCGTACTCATTTCCTCGTCACCGGAATAAACCTTTATCTGAAGATTAATGAGCGTTTGAAACACGCTTTTGGTCTCGATAATGAGTGACGCTATATCGGCGTTCGGATGCTGACCAAAGAGCTCGGGTCTATCGATACTCGGCAGCATTGTTATAAAGTCCCTGTAGGACTCGAGTGAACCATCGCGAGGTACGTAATACGTGGACAGAGAGGAAAGCCTGTAAAACGGCGAACTGAGAACTTCCTCGTTGAAGTATTGTTGGACGTAAGTCAGTAGAAGTCGACGGTCCCAATTGTCAGTAACGTGACCACCATAACAGACTCCGGCTATCAAATATCGCAACGATTCCCAGGGAGTATCGGGATACTCGTCCAGATAAACTTGGAGCAAATTTTCCGAAACCTATAGTTTGTAAAACAATGGAAGTGTTCATAAATCAATAAGCACATTTCCTATCGACAAAAGAGCGAAATTGATTGATTCCAAATCGAACTTCCATGCATAAATCAATAATTATATTTCCTATTGAGAAGAGACCAAAATTGACCAAAGTTTTACCCACACTGAGAGAAAAAATTACTGAATTTGAGAACATGAATTTATTTATTAAATGAAAGTATCAATTAGATTATTTATTTGTTGAACCGAGAAGATCACTCTTCGTTTAGAAAAATATTTTCACGAATCTATTACTCCATTATATTAAACTCTTATTTAATAGTAACAATTAAATGTATGATAGATTTGATTAAATTTGTATTCATTGGATTAATTACATTTATCGTATCATGAACATTAGATTATTTGAATCCAAAATGATGATTATTTGAATCTAAAAAATGACTTCAATACGAAATTATTTTTTTCGAACAAAATTATTTCTTTGCAATAAATTCATCATTATTTTACTTCTAAAAATATTTCTGTAGTATTTTCAATATTTATTAGATATAAAATTGATTGTGATTATTTTAAAAGAAGCTGCAGTAAAATAAATAACACATTATTTTATTCCAATAGAATATTTGTTTGGAATTATGAAATTTTTATTGCCTTCAAGCAAAGAACTAATCATTTCTATAGTATACTTCAATAGTATACATAAGTTGTTAAAAATTAAAAAACTGTTTTTTAAAATGTTTTCTTATATTCGAATCTTCATAACTCCTAACTTTTTTCAAGTGCATAGTAGTAGTCGATACCGTAATAGGAAGCGTGTTAGGTAGTTAGGTAGGATAGATATGATGGTAGGTAGGGTCGATGGTTCGAATCTCGGTCGGACAGAGAAATTAGATCGGAGAATTGGCGCAGATTTGTCTTTTTTTCTATTTATCTCTATGTGGGGTCACTAAACTATGCATATTAAACTATTTGGCAAGGGCTATATATATTTTTTTAAAATGTTTAGCAACAATTAATAAACACGCATTTCATTGAATCAAACATTTTTCCTGTTGATTGGACTAATTAATTTGTTGATTCAACAAATTTTTTTTCTCAGTACTTTCTGTATTAAAAGACATGCATGTTTTGAATGATAAAATATGTTTTTGATTCAAACAACATATTACATAAAATTGATAACATATTGTTAGATTCAAGAAAATTCGTTTATTGAAACAGAAATTTATGGAATTGACTGAAAAAAATGAATCAAGTAAATATATAAGGGAACCAATACAATATGTTTTAGCAAATAATGAAAAAAAATGATTTTTTGCCTTCAAAACTTTATTTCATTGGTTCTAGTAATTTTTTCTCTCAGTGCAACTCAACTTCCAGTTATAAAATAATACCTAGCACTCATTAGCCTTTAAAAGGTTGGATTTGTCGTTTAATGATTAAATCATCGACTTGGAAAATTGGTTCACCTCAAAATCCGAGTCATTGAAGCTATAAACAACGTTCCAGCCTAATTGTTGAAATTTCTTACGTTCCAGAAGAACCGAGTGAAAGAATACGAGATTGAAGAGTAGCTTCTTGTACTTTGACTTGGCCTGACAGACGTCAAATAAATTTTCAGTGATCAGGCCGTAAAGACGCTTCATGTTGGCCTTTAGTCCCTTCGGTGGTTCCGTTGTCATTTTTATGCCAGCTTGAAGAATCGATATGGGGAACTGAGGAGTGGGACTGGAGCTCAACCATAGCCTACAATTTGGGAAGGATTTTTTTTAACTGTCTACCTTAAGACAAGCTTAAAATCGGTTTATCAGACGTTTAATTCTTAGGACACCTACATGAAAACAAAAATTACAAAACGTTATTCTGGTGGGAGTCACTTGTTGGAAAATGAAAAATGAACGGACACTACAGTCCTACCTGAATTGTGGATGGAGGGCTTTACTTGTTCCCAGGATATCGACGATTTTGTCGAGCTTCGGCATCCAACTAAGGGATAAATGGCAATTCGCCAAAAATACCCAGGACCCTTCGGTCGCGCCGATTTGTATCATTCTGGTGTAAAAAGGGGATTACCAAATGAAAGTCACATGGTCAAATAAGTTTCGATTATTGCCGAGTGAATTGTGGTCAAGGGGTTAATCGACAAGTGGCACGAGCCAAAGTATCTCATATTTGTGCAATATTCGCTTTAAGGCGGCATAGTTGCAGCGTCACTAAAATGGCTATAACTCCCCAAATTATTAGAATTTAGAAATTTCCTTTCAAGGATATATTCTCAAAGGTCTGAGCTTTAAGAATATCCACCAAAAAAATAATTTTTCCAAAATTCTGGACCAGAATACCGCCTTAACGACCGCGCGTCACTTTCGGTTCGTTCGTTGCAAAAACGATTCGCAGACAATGAAGTGTTACATCGTACAAAGTTAACCGTTAAAAAGTTCTCTCACCTAGTTGCGATAGGAGCTTGTCCTTGACCCAGAGACAGAGTCATGAAGCGTTCACCCATCTCTTGACTATCGGCGAGTTGCATGAGTGCGGTTGTTGGATCGACTCCAGGTGATAAAACAAATATCAAAGGAGACTGAGCCACCGAATCGTCCAGGACTTCTTTCACGTCCAGTACCGGTGGCTCGATGAATCTCTGACCAAGATTGCGACTGACGAACGTCGTTATGCAGAACGTCAATCGATCCAATCGACAGCTTCGTACGACGAGCAGCTTTTGAAATTCATTGCAACTCTCTTCCCACTCGCCGACCAGTGGTTTTGTTTCTGGCTCCGTGTATAGATACCTGATTATTTTCGTGAAACTCAATTTTACGAAGTGTAACTTGCGAAACAGCTTGAGTGTATTGGATCAGAGGAAGGCCAAACTAATCTTGAATCCATAGAAATAGTGAAAGTTTACTTAATGAAGCCAAACTAACTTTTAAATTTAATCTCCTGACCTAGTGTTTAGATAGGGGTCTAAACACTAGAAGCGAGATTTTGCCACTTTTATCATATTTATGGTTTCGAAAAACATGCATGAAAACTTCCAAAGTAGATCACAAGACATTAAGTTTCTTAAGTGGCTCAGAAAAGTGATTTCTCAATTTTAACATCTAGGTAAACCCCTTAACAAAGATATTTCAGGCATTCGATTGAGTCTGTTACGAGAAAGATGTGATCGGTCGATGGGCGCCATTTTGTTGATACATTTTTTTTCACAGGAATAGTTAAGATGGCTTGAAAAATTGTTGCGCCCACTTTCTGTGGACTGAGGAACTCGTTTCTTAGTCAAAGTTTTTTAATTAGCGTGCCTCGCGGCAGAGTCGATGTTTGAGTTGCTCGTTGAAGGGGACCAAAAGGAAGAGGCTGAGGAAAACGAACCAGTTGTGCCAATCTCGTGGAAATTGTTCGAAGGAGGAAACGATTCCGTGAAAACCAGCAAGTTTATCGAGCTCGGTGATGTTATCCCAGGCCTCGTCTGGTAACCAGCTAGTGAGAGGACTGTCAGGTTGATTTTCACGATCCAATACGATTCCTCCTTTAAGTAGAAAATCGTATTCTCCCGCGATTACTTTACCCTGAGGCTCCAGTATCTTGATGCACATATGGAAAGAGAACAGAAGCTTGTGATGCTCGAAAAGACCTCGACACGTGTTTCTGCAAAAAAAATTTTTTTTTAACATATAATGGATTAATGTCATCAAAGTAATATTAAAATTTAATGGTTGAAGTAATGGTTAGACCAAAAAGAACAAATATATCGATCAATAAGTAAGTGAGTTAGTAAGTATATAAGTAAGCAAGCAAGCAAGCAAGTTAGTTAGTTAGTTAGCTAGTTAGTTAGCTAGTTAGTTAGCTGGTTAGTTAGCTAGTTAATTACCTAGTGAGTTAGTTAGTCAGTTATTAGTTAGTTGGTTCGTTAGTTAGCGAGTTAGTTCGTTAGTTAGTCAGTGAATAAGTAAGTAATTGAGGAAGTGAGTAATAGTTAAGTAATTCAGTAAGTAAGTAAGTAAGAAAGCTAACTTATAAACTGCGTATGTGTGATAATCGTTGAGGGCGTCAATTCTTTCTCCTAGCTTGAGACTCTTGGGACTTTTTTCGATCGACGTCGTAAACAGATTTATGTAAGAGTCCAGAGAAAATTGATACATTGGGTCGATGAAACTCATGTCATTTAGAACAAAGAACAGTATAGCTGCGCGTTTAGAGCACGGTCGATATGCTTCTCGAGCTTGATCAATTTCCTTCTCCGTTTCTTCTGTTATCGCGAGAGATTCTTGAACCGATATTGATGTCGTTTTCGACGTTTGCAGGGTATTCAGTAAGTCCAAATCGTCCAGTAAAGAACCGGACGTCACACTCAGTAACCTGTATTGAAAAATAGTCATCAATATGCTTTCCAATTTAATCATACAATATCCAAAGTGCCTTTCCTTATTTGTTTCATATGCATGAAAAATAATTGCGAAATTATAGTGGAAATTCAAAATTTTGTGGGTGTAGAAAAGCTTTTTTCTTTTTCTTTTCATTGACATTTTCATAGATTAAGTTTTTAAAATTTAACATCTGTTGATGAATAAGTAAGTAAGTAAGTAAGTACGTGAGTTAGTGAGTAATAGAGTACGTAGCTAAGTAAGCAAGTAAGTAGGTAGGTAGGTGGGTAGGTAGGTAGGTAGGAGAGTAGGCAGATAGGTAGGTAGGTAAGTAAATAGTTAACTATTTACTTACTTACCTATTAATTACTAACAGTTACTTACTTACTTCCACACTGATTTACGCACTAACTCACGTACTTACTTATTTATTCATCAATACATGTTAAATTTTGAAAAATTAATCTATGTAAATGTAAGTAAGTATTAAATAGGTAAGTAAGTTCGTGAGTAAGTAACTGAGTAAGCCGAAATTAATTCTACATGAAAATTTTAACTGTCAATTATTATAAGAAAAGTTTATGGTTTGTGGAAAGTCGTAGGATATTAATAGAAAAATATTTAACTATTACAGGACTTATTTCTATTTATTTGAAGCGAATTTAAGGGGTGACCTGGTAAAAAAATTCTAAAAATATTTTATCCCTGTGATGCGTTTGTGACAGTCATATTATTTGCAATATTGTTAATGATTCTTACGAAAGAATTTTGTCCTCAAGATCTTTGAGGGTTTTCTTGCCGTTCGCAATGGTCATTACAAGATTGTCTTTCTGTTCTTCGAGTTGCGGTTTTTCTTTTCTAACGACGGTTGCCAATAATTGAGCTTCCAAGCCTAGAAAAAATATTCAAGGTATCTTTCTCTACTGCTGGGCTATATACTTCGTCGTGCCGAACATTTCCAATGCACATGTATTGGTCAGCCTATAACAGGAGTTGACCTCCTTAGGCATTAGTTACCTTGTTCCTTAATAGCGAAGTTGCATAACGTCGTTTTAGTGGATATCTCGGGAGCATAGTGCGGGTTTGGAAGTTTCGTCGTTATGAAGAACCGAAAATTTTTGTTGTAACTAATCATCTTATCGTTGAATTTGATCATGACAAGGTCGCCTGTTTGAAACGATGAAGATGGTAAGTGCAAATGGTTCAAAGTTAGGTGGAACTCACTCTACTGGATATCGACTGATAATGGGCAGAAAACCAATTCTGTATTTGAAATGGTGTTACTGAAATATTTGAATAGTCAGAGTTGAATTTGCGAGACCTAATATTACAAAGGCCTTCTGGAGTATTGGATTTAATGCGGAATCCAAAGTTTCACCAACGTTCTTCAGTAAAACTGGTTTCCCCATTTGAATGGCATCGTTGAGTATTTTGATGAAGTCAGGTTGACCAAAGTCAATTATTTTCAATCCCTGAAATAAAAAGGGTTGGGATAAGGTTAAAAGGTTTCGGCTTAACGATTAAGGCTCAAAGCTTGCGGGTTAATGGTCGATGTTCCAAGGTTTAAAGGTTAAGATCCAAAAGGGAAGTTGAAGGTTTAGCTTCAAATGCTTAGGATCAAGGCTTAAGCGATCAAGGTTAGGGCTCGCATGATTAAAGTGGTTAGGGTTAAAGTTGAGGTTTAAATTGATCGAAGGCTAATGGTCGGTGTTCCAAGGTTTGAAGGATTGGATTCAAAAGGGAAGTCAAAGGTTTACGTTTGAAGGTTTAGGTTCAAATGCTTAGGATTAAGGCTTAACCGATCAAGGTTAGGGCTTACATGATTAAAGTGTTTAGGGTTAAAGTTAAGGTTTAAATATGAAGTTGTAATAGTTTTAATTCGGATGAGTATCTAAACTATTAACTAACATTTGCTGATTCCATATTTTTAATCCATTTGACAGCTTGGCATTGCGGGTCGATGACCAGTGGCCAGCGAGTTCCTCGGGTTATGATTATTCCATTCTCAGTGCTGAAACCATCAGACGGCAAACCTTGAATGTTCCATTCCCTAATTGTGGTTGGATCACTGAGAAATTCTTTGATGTCGAATTTCGGTGAGGATGGAATTTCCATCTCGGAGATCTTTAATATTCCAGGAAACGGAGAATGAGAAAATAAATCAACAGGACACTTTTCGAATGTGGTTGGTTAAATTTTCTGGATTTGCACCTCTCGCTGCCAAATTTCCACTAATTCCTCCCGATAACTTGTTACAAAGGGGCCAAGGTAACTGATGAAAGCTGTTGATATTAAGCAATCTCCAGGAAGGAAATCGTAGAAGATGCCGAGAGACTGAACGGTTTCCTGCCAGCGAATTCGTTCACCTGATAAGCCATCGACGAGCATAGCTGCCCGTTCCAATTTCAACTTCAAAAGGTCAGCCTGGGAATGGGTTTTGGTAATTTAGCCTTTAAAGTGAGTGGGAATGGATTTTAATGAGCGAACAGAAGAGAAATCATCTTAAGGGGACCGAGTCAGCGTCAAAACGCCGTTTTTCGAACATAAATATAAATCTTCGTTGAATACGTGTAAACCTGAACAATGGTCCATCATTTGACGTATCAAATGAAGGAATTTTTGCCGCTAGTTAAAGTGCAGCGGTTCTCTCGTAAATCAATTTTTGAGTTTCATTGCGCTGAGAACGATCCTGCCCAAACTGTTCATTAATTACATTGTTTAAACAAATGATCGAATCGGCAATATAGTGATTGGTCCTTATTCTAGGATAGTTGATGTTCATGAATTTTGCGGATTTTTAGGGCATTTTAGGGTTAAAGAATTGGGGTTTTGATGCTGATTTGACCCCCTTAAGAAGGGCACATCAATCGCAGGATAAACTTTTCCCTTGCTGATTGCCCTGATGAAGATTTCCCAAAGTTTATACACCTTCCAAATGCGTGAAGTCTCAGAGCAAACAAGTTTGAATTAATTCAAATTTGTTTTCGAATTAAAGATTGGGCAAACACTTCAATTAAGATTGTACAATGTACGTTTCGCGGACGAATTCATTTTTTTTTCTCCCTCGAACGGTGACGTTGAAGTACGTTCGTCAATATTACGTTTATAAGAACAACACCAACCAGTCTGATTAAGTCTTCCTTTTCCTTCATCTTCGCGTCGTACATTTGCTGGAGCCTCTCCAACTCTTCGCGTAACTTTTGTAATTGCGCAACAGCGTCAACCAACGCCTCCTCCTTTTGCCGTAGTGATTCCAAAGCGGCGTCCAATTTCTCTCTCTTCGGTGCGACGATTCTGCAAGATACGGTAAAAAAAATAAAAAATGACCATTTTCACTCGTTATCCAGTTTCCCTGTATTTTGCATTCATGGGATACCGCTATTTACATGTAAATAATCGTTCTGACATTTGAAAACAAGATTTGATTAGCTTTTCGCTCGAGATGAGCGCGAGGAAAGTACACTGCAACCTCGGTTTAAGGAATTGGGGCGGGACCGGCTCCGCATCGCACTTGCAACGGGGGGAGGGGGGGGGGGGGGTGCGCACATTGCTCTGCGCCGCTGGCGACTGACGGCGCCTGACGCGATTGGCTCAGCGCTTCTCCCACTACGCTCTACACCGATCGATATTCGGCGTATGGTGGGAGGAATCGAGGTCGCAGTGTATTGGGGTTGGTTTTTCTTGGTTTCTTGCTTTTTCCTTTACCTGTAAAGTTGTCCATACTTTTCCATTGCCATTACCCACATGCACAGTGATTTTGCTGCTATCGACACGACGCCAACTTTAATGGGGTCGAATTCAGGATTTGAAGTGTATTTTTTGATGGTCTTCAAGGTTCTGTCTGTAATGTGATCCTTGTCGAAATCACGGAGCTAAAAGTAAAAAGATTTGACCCTTAATTGTCACACCGGGTGAAATATACCCTAGGGGATTAATTTTAATTTATATTTTGGGATTTTTAAATTAAATCCTACTAAATTAATAATTAAAAAATTAATTAGATTGATAAATAATACAATTGAATAAATAATAAAATATAAATTAAATACTTAATTAAAATAGTGTTCAGTTAAATTAAATTCAATAAAAATATTATTTTTAAATATTCAATTAAAATAAGTACTGCCAAACACTTTTATGTTGATTTGACATATCAAACGTAATTTTTTTACCAACTCTCCGATCGTGACAATTTTTTTTCCAGTATCAAAGACCTGATATAGAGATCTAATTTTCGTTTGAACTCCAGTTCATATTTACCGTATTAATGAAATTGACGTCACCGAGCTGACGCTTCGATTCTGCCCATGTTGGCTCAGCGTTTTTTAATATCATCACTGCTTCCATAACCATTTCCACTTTCGCCGGAGGGCGAGTGAATGACTTAATTTCCGAGAGATCTTTCTTGTTCAATGCATCCAGGGCCTGTTTAAAAAATAATACAGAAACAAAAATGTACGACTGTGTACAAATTTCACTTTTTTGGGAATGATTCCTGAACCATTTTCGAAATATCCCCTGAAATCTCGACACCAAATCCCCATGTTGCCTATGTGACTGCCCGTTGAAATAAACTACCCTTCGGGGTGAATAAAATCTACCCCTCGCAATTAAGAAGGGTCGGAAATGCGTTCCCTTCTGTGGACCCTGTTGACAATGGGGGAAAAAGCCATTTTTCAAAGTAATTGAAAATAATTTTCTCTATCTCATACACAGACACAGAGTGTCGAATATTTTTGAGGAAGTATTAGAAAAATAAAATGTTGACAAAAATTGAATACCTATTTTTGAGGGAGTACTAGTAAAATAAAATTGTTACTAAAATTGGATATTTTTAAGGGAGTATTAGTAGAATAAAATTTAAACAAAAAATGAATATTTTCGCGGGAGTATTAGTAAAATAAAATTTTGACAAAAATAGATTTTTTTTGGGGGAGTATTTCTAAAATAAAATTTGGACAAAAAATGAATATTAATATGAAATTGTGACTAAAATTAAATATTTTTGAGGGATTATTAGTAGAATAAATTCTGACATAAATTGAATATTTTTGAAGGAGTATTAGTAAAATAAAATTGTGACAAAAATTGAACATTTTTGAGGGAGTATTAGTAAAATGAAATATTCCTCAAAAATATTTAATTGTTGACAAACAATTAAATATTTTTGAGGAAGTATTAGTAAAATAAAATTTCGACAAAAATTGAATATTTTTGAGGAAGTATTAGTAAAACAAAATTTTGAAAAAAATTGAATATTTTTGAGGGAGTATTAGTAAAATAAATTTTTTACAAAAATTGAGTGATTTCGAGGGAGTATTAGTGAAATAAAATTGTGACAAAAAATGAACATTTTTTAGGGAGTGACAGTAAAATACAAAAATGTTGACAAAAATGTAATATTTTTGAGGAAGTAATAGTACAATAAAATTGTGACTAAAATTGAATATTTTTGACGGCGTATTGGTAAAATACAATTTTAACAAAAATTGAATATTTTTGAGGGAGTATTAGTAAAATAAAATTTTGAGAAAAATTGGATATTTTTGAAGCAGTATTAGGAAAATAAAATTGTGACAACAAATGAATTTTTTTGAGGGAGTATTATAGTAAAATAAATAGTGACAAAAATTGAATAGTTTTGAGGGAGGGAGTATTAGTAAAATAAAATTTCTATATAAATGAAATATTTTTGAGGAAGTACTACTAAAATAAAATGTTGACAAAAATTAAATATTTTGGAGGGAGTATCAGTAAAATAAAATTGTGACAGAAATTGAATATTTTGGAGGAAGTATTACCAAAATAAAATTTAGGAAAAAATTGAATATTTTTGAGGGAGTATCAGTAAAATGAAATTTCGACAAAGATTGAATATTTTTGAGGGTGTATCGGTAAAATAAAATTAAATAAAGGGAGTATTAGTAAAATAAAATTGTGACAAAAATTGAATATTTTTAAGGGAGTATTAGTACAATAAAAATCTGACTAAAATGAAATATTTTTGAGGAAGCATTATACTAAAATAAAATTTCGACAAAAATTGAATATTTTTGAGGGGGTATCAGTAAAATAAAATTGTGACAAAAAATCAATATTTTTGAGGGAGTATCAGTAAAATAAAATTGTGACAAAAATTGAATATTCTCGAGGAAGAATCAGTAAAATAAAATTGTGACAAAAATTGAATATTTTTGAGGAAGTATTACCAAAATAAAATTTCGTCAAAAATTGAATATTTTTGAGGAAATATTAATAAAATAAAATCTTAAAAAATTGAACCTTCATGGCTTCGTTCAGGGCAGGTTCGACAGTGGCAAGATCAGCGCGTGCTATTTCCTCCAATTTCTTGCAATCCTTCGATTCCTCGGTAATGCGAATGGATTTGGCAGTGACGAGTTTCTGTGTCTCATCGGCGTCCCGTTGTTGATTAACTATTGTCACGAGAAATTCCTCGCACTCTCTCGTCGATTGAGTCACCTGTTCCTGCATCAATTCCAATTCAACGCTCATCTCTCGCACCTTTTGCCTCGTATCGTCAATTTTTAACAATCCATTGCGCAGTTTGTTATCCTGTTCTGCCAATTCGTGTCTCTTCGCTGTCAACATTCTAAATTTTTCAACGACAATTGAAAAGATGGAAAAATTACTTCAAAGACATACAACGAAAATAATGCCTTTTCCTATGCAAAATTATGTATTTATTTAACGAAAAATTAAAATAATTTAATTAATAAAGTAATTTAATTAATAAAATAATTTAATCAATAAAATAAATTAATAAAAATTAAATAATTTAAAAAATTCAATGATATTTCAATGTTTATTTCCAAAGTGTTGACAAATTCTCAAAATTCTTCTGTAAAGGAATAAGTTTTTTACTTTTTCGTTCATCCGAACGTTCACAACTTCAAGTTCATCTTTTTCGGTGGAAATGATTGATTTTTTTTTCGTAGGTCAAGTACAATTCCGTTGATTTTTCGCTATTTTGAGGGAAAATTGTTGATATAAGACTATTCGATAAATTACGTAATAACGTACTCTTTGTAGCCCGAAACAAGCTCGAGAAAGTTTGTGGGCGTAACGTAATTGTATCGCTTCATCTCCGTCACCATTCTACGGGAAAATTGAGCCACAGAATCGTGAATCAGGGAGAAAGTCGACGATATGGCTTCGCGCATTCTCTCCGGAAGAGGCGATATAGGCATCGCGGTTGCGGATCTTCTGGCTTCCTGTAAAATGAATGCACAACAAAAATTCGGTGAATGCGCTTTGTCGTATCCACGACGTCGTTCACAAAGCATTCTTCGAGATCAGGTATGATGCTCTTTTCTTTTTTCACTCCCAGGCTGTGCTGTCAATTCTACATCCGGTATTCCAAGAGAATTCGAGACCTAATTTTCGACATTTATTTTCCTTGAAAGGTAATTTTATTAAGAAAAGTTAGTTTTTTTCTAAGTTTTTTTAAAAACATTTTTCGTCCGTAAACTTGCAAATTTCTCACGAAACTTTGAACCTGTTTTTCTCAAAATTACGTTTTTAAAAAGAGCAAGATGTCAAAAAAGTTACTGCATTTTTTTTACCGGGGCATTTTTTTTAACGATTTAAAGACCAGTGATTAATGCGAGGATTTTTTTAATTGCGACTTGATCAATAAAATTACGTTGATAAAATAGAAAATTAATAAAATGTGCCAATTTTCTTTAACAATGACCGAAACTTTGGATATTCGAGGTTTCGTTTTGATATTTTACAAATTTCTTTGATTAACTAAGAAATTGACTAACATTTATTACATTCTTACTTGCTCAGAATGGAAACTTTGGTTTCTTTAATTTGAGGGGTTTTTAGTTTAAAAAAAGATAAATTAAAAAAAACTATTTATCAATGTGCCGACTTTTAAATTTAAACAGAATCATTTAAGAAGTTTGGAGTTTATTAAATGTAATTTTCAAAAAACGATTGAAAAATCGCACAAATTAGAAAATTTGTTTACAGTTTCCTGATTTTTTTTCGTCAAGCATTTTTAAACAAAAATTTTCAATAATTTGTTTACAAAAATTTAAACAATTTTTAAATAAAAATTTTAATAATTTTTAAACAAAAAATATGAACAATTTTTAAACAAAAATTTAAACAATTTTTAAACAAACATTTGAACAATTTACAAAGAAAAATTTGAACAATTTTTTCTATTTTACACAAATGGAGACAAAAAAACCTTTTCGACGATTTTCCCGGATATCGATTGTAACTGCAATACAATTACACACTTTTACACGCGAGAAATACTGAGTGTTTTTCAGATGTTATTTTTAAAAATACCAAACTTCTGTAGAAATCAGCGCTAGGCAGTACTTGAAGTATCCGGTACTTGCGATATACTTGAAGTACTTCAAAAGTACTTCAAGTACAATTACTTTTTAAGTACTTGAATTATTTAAAAATACTTTAAGTACAATTAATGTTTGAGTACTTGAAGTATCTAAAAAGTACTTCTAGTATTGTACTTAAATTTTCAAGTACTTGGCCTGTACTTCAAGTATTGCACTTAAAATTTGAAATACTTTTCTGTACTTCAAGTACTTATTCAAGTACCAGTATTAAGTACTTTGGAATGTGTCTTGCTGATGGTGGCATATCAAAATAAATCGTAATTACAAACGTCAATGCTTTTTTTAAATTATTTTCAATTCTGTTCCAGTTTGCCTAATAGCCTAATCTCAGTGTATTGCACAAGGTGAAAATATGTTTTGATACAAAAAGTACTCGATGGTACTTGATTTTTCAAGTACTTGTACTTCGAGTACTTTAAATCTTAAGTACTTCAAGTAATAATTACGTAGTACTTCAAGTACTGCCGGTACTTGATACTTCAAGTACTTAGGATACTTTGTACTTGAGGTACTTTACTTTGCCCAATTTTGGTAGAAATACATCATTAATATTAGCCGTTTTTTTTCGGTGGACTGATTAGTTATAAATCCGTTGATAATTATTCATGTCTTGGCGTTTATAAATTCTTAGCGTCACTTTGAGCGGTATACGATATCCATTACAACGGTGTGAAACTATAATTTTTTAATCACCTCGGACGAAAAACGCCCCAATCGTATTCTGGAGTTAAGCCAACGGCGAAAAGAGGAAAAACCCTCGGAGCTTACCTCTTTATCTTCACCGGTGATTGTCAGGACGAGATTCAGATTCATGAGAAACTTGTTGCCAACTTCGAGAAGAGCTTCCCGGGGCCAAGGAAGAAACCAATCGATCGTAGTGCAATTTATAAGGGATGGATATTGTCGTAGCCGATTCCTAAAAGCGCTCCCTATCGGACTCATGCATAGTATCACATGCATGTTCCATCGGACTCTTTGAATGAGGAATAGATAAATTGCTTCCATTGTGGGCACAATTCCTGCTTTTGTCGCGTCTTTCGTGAGTCGATTTTTTATCTGCGATATTAAAGGAATCAGTGATCGAATAATTTCAGTGGAGAGAAGGAAAGAGGAAGTGACTTGATGTCAGGATAAACATCAGTGTCCAAAAATAAGCTTATAACCAATTCAGAAAATTTTCCAAAAAGTTGATCAATCAACTCCAAAGATACCAAAAGTGACCACGAAAATTGGAGTCAAGTACATTTACGAAATTATCGCTAGTTTAGTCTTCTTATAATTGTTGTAGAATAAACAGGAAACAACTTTAGTCTACTTTAAAAGGCAAGAAAAAAAAAGAATTCACCCCCTTTATTAGATATGGCTATAAAACTGTTATTACAACATTGTTTCATCCTACGAAAATATTTAAAAAAAAACGTATTTTTTATTTCGATTCTTTGAATAATTTATAGGGGGCGCCAAAGTCGAAAATGTCTTGTCCCATGTTAATCTCAGGATTGGCAAGTCTGAAACAAAAAAATAAAAAAGTATTTTAGAGAGGAAGGTTTTTTACACCAAAATTTAACACCGTTTATGAAAAATCGATTAAAAAATGGCGTATGTTTGAAATGTAAATTAGAAGATGAATTTTTCACAATTCATTTCAAACATCCGTCATTTTTTTTTAAATCGATTTTTCATTAACGATGGTAAATTGTTGTATAATAAATCTTCCTCTTTAAAATGCTTTTTTATTTTTTTTTCATTAACCATTAACCATTAAATAATTTTCATTAACCATTAAAATTTTATGGTTAATAAAATTTTTTTTCATTAACCATTTAAATTTAATAGTTAATGGTTAATGAAAATTATTTCCATTAACCATTAAATGTTAATGGTTGATGAAAATGCAATTACATTAAAAAAAAGCAATGCATTATTTGCAACCCTGCCCATTACAATGTAGTGTGTAATAGAAAAAATTTCCATTACCCATTGCAATGTAATGTGTAATGGACAAAACTTTGATTGCGATTTTGGAAATGGAAAAATATAAATGAATAAATTATTGCAGTTTTGCATTACATTTTATTGATTTAGGACTTAGATTTTTAGAATTATAATATAGATGCTTTTTGGAATTTAAGGTACCTGAAAATCTAAGTCCTAAGTCAATAAAATGTAACGCGAAATTGCAATAATTTATTCATCTATATTTTTCCATTCCCAAAATTGCAATCAAAGTTTTGTCCATTACACATTACATTGCAATAGTAATAGATGCTTTTCATAATTATAATATCGATGCTTTTTAGAATTTAAGGTACCTGAAAATCTAAGTCCTAAGTTAATAAAATGTAATGCAAAATTGCAATAATTTATTCATCTGTATTTATCCATTCCCAAAATTGCAATCAAAGTTTTGCCCATTACACATTACATTGCAATGGATAATGGAAATTTTTTCCATTACACACTACATTGTAATGGGCCGGGTTGCAAATAATGCATTACTTTTTTCAATGGTAAAGGTAAGGTTTATTTTGCAATAATGATTTTTAAGGGTTGAGCCGAAATGAAAAAGATATGAAAACTTCTTGACGGTGAATAACTGAAACAATTCTTGAACAATTGAAAATAATTAAGAAATGGAAATTATTATATATTATATTAATATTAATTATTAAAAAAAAAAGAAAAAAAAATAGTACTTGGCTATCTAAAAATGATTAATACTTCTTCCAACTTTTTGTAAGAATACTAAACTAGACATAATTTCGTAAATATACTTCTCCAATTTTTTTACACCATTTTTAGTGTTTTTGGGGTTTTCGTATTTTTAGCAACGCTAGAAAAAAATCTTGCATCATGATTTCAAGCCCTTTTTGGGGGTCGTCAGAATGACGACCCCCAAAAATTGAGAAATTTGAACTTGTGGACATCTCTCATACTTTCTTCATGATTTTATATATAATTTTTAACGCTCCGCAAAAAATCTAAAAATGGCTTTTAGGTCTAGATTACTGATGCAATCGATTGGGGTATTTATTTGTTATTGGGTCGATTTTTTTATTTTTAATTATTGAAGTAACGAGCTATTCAAAATCACACGCAATCTCTGACTAGAGATCGTTATATCGTCAGGAAAATAAAATTGGATTTCTTATGTACTAGACAGGAAAAAAAATGAAGAAGAACTTACGTCTTCCATCTCGTCGCTTTTATAGAGATTCGCTACCTCTCCGGTGCTCAGCATATTATTGACGGTCTCGAGAAATTGCTCCTCGACAACTTGCGTATCGTTCAGGAGAAAACTCGTTGATTTAGCCTCTACCCCGGTTAAGGAGTAGAGACTTTTGAGATCCTCGCGAAACTCCATAATTCCATATTGCTTGGTAACTTCGATCTGGAATGTGCTAAGATCGGACATATAAGCAGCGATCCTTGACAGGGATTGCCGTCCGCTTCCGCCGATGCCAATCAGTAACATGTTTCCACGTGGCTGTTTCGAATGGAAAAATTTACAATCGAGGTAGTTCGATTTCCTGAATCAAAATAATGTTGAAAATAGGAAGCTATTTGCAGTGAGAGACAATAATTGTCAAAATATTAACTAAAATTTTTAAGTTGATTGGAATTATTATTTTTGGAAAAATTTTGAGTCATAGATTTGGTTTTTTTTTTTTTAATATTAAGAAAAAATAATAATGGATCTACGAAATGACTTTTTTTATTCGGAGTAAAAAAATTAAGATTCTTCAATAACGAGATTTCCTTTCTTTAATTTTTACCGATTATTTTGATAATTAATTTGTTGTGAAGAATAAAAAAAATATACGCGATCGCAGATAGCAAATAATCATTTATGGTCAAACTAAATAAATAAATGAATAAATAAATAAATAAATAAATAAATAAATAAATAAATAAATAAATAAATAAATAAATAAATAAATAAATAAATAAATAAATAAATAAATAAATAAATAAATAAATAAATAAATAAATAAATAAATAAATAAATAAATAAATAAATAAATAAATAAATAAATAAATAAATAAATAAATAAATAAATAAATAAATAAATAAATTTTTTTTGGGCTGAAAATAAATAACTACTATCCCACAGTACAGAATATTTCACAGTAATCACTATTTTTAAATCGTGTCACTTTTCTCACTATTTTAGAAATTTGGTTACTATTTCAGAGCTCAGAGCTCAGAATAGAAGTGCCGGTTAGAATAGGGGACAAATTTCGAAAAATCATCAGAATCGGATGAACAAAGCGGCGTTTTGAAGCTTCAATGATTACGAAGAGAATGAGCGCAGTCTAGAGCCAAAATTTTGAGTAGAAAAAAAATTTCACCCATTTTAGTGGACAGATTCCATTTTGGCCAAAATGCAAAAAAAATAATTTTTTTTTTCTCAAGCCTTATATCGATGTATTTTGCCCCCCTGACCACGAATCTACCAAGAGTTTTCTCAAAAAACCAAAATTTTTATGAATTCTCATCAAAAACATTTTTGCTCAACTTTAGCCCCATTCTGAGAAACCTCAAAATCGTGAATTTTCAAACGCTCATAATTTTCGATCAGTTTCACCGATTCGAAAATTTCTTCTTCGTACGTAAACCTTCTTACTTAACTTAGAGAATGCCGTTTGGTTCATTCCGATATATAAATTTTTGTAAACATTACAGCAATTTGAAAATGGCCGAAAAACAACGAAAAGGGGTATGCCTTAAAAAATTCGCAAAAATCGATGGTCGAAATTTAAAAATCTGCAATAAATCGAAAAATCATCAGAATCGGATGAACAAAGCGGCGTTTTGAAGCTTCAATGATTACGAAGAGAATGAGCGCAGTCTAGAGCCAAAATTTTGAGTAGAAAAAAAATTACACCCATTTTAGTAGACAGGTTCCATTTTGGCCAAAATGGAAAAAAAAATTTTTTTTTCAAGCCTTATATCGATGTATTTTGCCCCCCTGACCACGAATCTACCAAGAGTTTTCTCAAAAAACCAAAATTTTTATGAATTTTCATCAAAAACATTTTTGCTCAATTTTAGCCCATTCTGAGAAACCTCAAAATCGTGAATTTTCAAACGCTCATAATTTTCGATCAGTTTCACCGATTCAGAAATTTCTTCTTCGTACGTAAACCTTCTTACTTAACTTAGAGAATGCCGTTTGGTTTATTCCGATATATAAATTTTTGTAGACATTACAGCAATTTGAAAATGGCCGAAAAAGAACGAAAAGGGGTATGCCTTAAAAAATTTGCAAAAATCGATGGTCGAAATTTAAAAATCTGCAATAAATCGAAAAATCATCAGAATCGGATGAACAAAGCGGCGTTTTGAAGCTTCAATGATTACGAAGAGAATGAGCGCAGTCTAGAGCCAAAATTTTGAGTAGAAAAAAAATTACACCCATTTTAGTGGACAGATTCCATTTTGGCCAAAATGCAAAAAAAATAATTTTTTTTTCTCAAGCCTTATATCGATGTATTTTGCCCCCCTGACCACGAATCTAGCAAGAGTTTTCTCAAAAAACCAAAATTTTTATGAATTCTCATCAAAAACATTTTTGCTCAATTTTAGCCCCATTCTGAGAAACCTCAAAATCGTGAAATTTCGAACACTCATAATTTTCGATCAGTTTCACCGATTCGGAAATTTCTTCTTCGTACGTAAACCTTCTTACTTAACTTAGAGAATGCCGTTTGGTTCATTCCGATATATAAATTTTTGTAGACATTACAGCAATTTGAAAATGGCCGAAAAAGAACGAAAAGGGGTATGCCTTAAAAAATTTGCAAAAATCGATGGTCGAAATTTAAAAATCTGCAAAAAATCGAAAAATCATCAGAATCGGATGAACAAAGCGGCGTTTTGAAGCTTCAATGATTACGAAGAGAACGAGCGCAGTCTAGAGCCAAAATTTTGAGTAGAAAAAAAATTACACCCATTTTAGTAGACAGGTTCCATTTTGGCCAAAATGCAAAAAAAAAAAATTTTTTTCAAGTCTTATATCGATGTATTTTGCCCCCCTGACCACGAATCTACCAAGAGTTTTCTCAAAAAACGAAAATTTTCATGAATTTTCATCAAAAACATTTTTGCTCAATTTTAGCCCCATTCTGAGAAACCTCAAAATCGTGAATTTTCAAACGCTCATAATTTTCGATCAGTTTCACCGATTCGAAAATTTCTTCTTCGTACGTAAACCTTCTTACTTAACTTAGAGAATGCCGTTTGGTTCATTCCGATATATAAATTTTTGTAGACATTACAGCAATTTGAAAATGGCCGAAAAAGAACGAAAAGGGGTATGCCTTAAAAAATTTGCTAAAATCGATGGTCGAAATTAAAAAATCTGCAATAAATCGAAAAATCATCAGAATCGGATGAACAAAGCGGCGTTTTGAAGCTTCAACGATTACGAAGAGAACGAGCGCAATGCAGAGCCAAAATTTTGAGTAGAAAAAAAATTGCACCTATTTTAGTGGACAGATTCAATTTTGACCAAAAAGGCATAAAAAAAATATTTTCAATTAATTCTTTTCAAATCTTATATCGATGTATTTTGTCCGCCTGAACACGAATCTACCAGTAGTTTTCTCAAAAAATCAAAATTTTTATCAATTTTCATCGAAAACACTTTTGCTCAATTTTAGCCCCATTCTGAAAAATCTCAAAATCGCGAAATTTAAAACGTCTATAACTTATTTAGATGAAAAATTCACTATTATGTCACTATTTCTGTGAAAGATATTCTACTATTATTTCTACTATTATTTCTACTATTATTTCTACTATTATTTCTACTATTCTTTCTACTATTAATTCTACTATTATTACTACTATTATTTCTGCTATTATTTCTAATATTTTTTTAATTTGAAGCGGTGAAAAGTGATTTAACCATTCCAGTCAAATCACTGTTACTGTAAAATTAAGTATCACTCTTTTTTTTCTCCGTGTCTTATGAAAGGATAAGAAAATGTACACTGGAGCAAAAAGGTCGATAAATCAATCGCAGCCAATTGAAACTAGAGCCATTTGTGACGTTTACCCGAGTAAGTGAGAAAATACTCTGACTTCGCAGAGTCACGTTTTTCATACCTGCGATATGACGCGAACGATCCGGCATATGTGCTCGATTGCATCACGAAATAGTATCAGATGGAGTTGCAGAGCGCCGGGCGACGCGTTATACTCGTCCATTTGCGCTTCGATGTAACTACGAATGGTGTCAATGTTTTGTAAATCTTCGTACACGTTCCAGGCGTTAATGAAGCTACCTGTTTGGAAACGTTAATGAAGCTACATGTTATAAATAATACCATTAACGTCGAAATAAAAACACCCTCAGAGACTCTGCTTTGCAGAAGCTTTTAATTACACCCTTTTAAAAACAGCAATTTTTTTTTGACGATAGTAGTTACATATCGTTACAAAAATTTCCTTTTTTTTTACAAATATGAACCAGTGAACACTTGATAATTTTTCAAAAAATATGTAATTATGACGAAGCTCAGAGCCAAGTGATAAAAAATGTTCACACGAATTTCTGTAATTCTGTTTGTTTATTCTGTAATTAATTAAATGAATTTCCGAAATATCGAATTGAAACAAAATGGCTGGTGTTGGAAGCAAGAGGCTTGATTTTTTGGAACACAATAGGTGCTTTTTGGGTAAGAAAGACTTTGAATTCAAAGTTTCAAGAAATAATGCATTAAAAATTTCAGAATTTTTGAAAAATCTTTTTTTTTTTATATATTCTTAAAGTTTACACCTTTAAGCATACATTCTCGAAATAAAATTTTTAAATTACAATAATTTACGCAGTTATAGCAATTTTAGTGACTTAGTGATTTAGTGAGAAAAGTAGTTTTTCTCAAAACTACTTTTCTCAACACGGCTGACATATTTCAAGTTCTACTGAATCGATTTACTTCAAATTTTTTACCAATCTTCAATATATAACTCTATCGCCCCTATCAAAATTTTTTTTTTTACTATTGTAAAAAAATTAATAACTAATTACTAACTAAAAATTAATAACTATAAAAAAAGAGTCGGAAAACACCTTTTTTTGTTCACCGATTTAGCGAAATTTTGTTTTTTCCATTTTTTCTGAAGCAGAGGCTATATTAATTATTAATTAAGAATCTTTTTTTTAATTTTGTATCGGATGACTGGAAAGGTGGTTGCAATCATTTCAGGCAGTACAGCTTTTTTTTTAGCCCCAACTTTACCAGCTTATAATTAATTTAATTTTATTGTTGGTTTGGATTATTATTTTCTTATTTAATTTCAATTTTTTTTCTCGAATTTTTTTTTGTTTATTGTCAAATTATTAATAGAAATGTTGTAAAAAAAAGAGTGGTACAAACTTTTTTTTTAAATCGAGCTCGATTAATTAACGCGTAATTAATAGGCATAAAAGCCTTTGACTCAGTGCATTTATATGAGACAATGCACTGAATATTTATAAGATCGATGAGATAATATATTGTCAAAAAATATTGATTTTTCTAAAAAAAAAAGTATTTTTCCTGTCTTCAAAATTAAATCCTCAAAGCTTATGCTCTAACGCATCCTGCTTCATAAGCAAACTCACGTTATATTTATTCCGCAAAATGTTGAAAGCAATCCCTGGAAAGTTAAACATTCCTCAAAGTACCTTCAATATTTGAAGGAACTCCGGAATCCCCATAGGAGTTTCCCCTCGCTAATTTAATTAACTAAAGCCTTACGTGGCGAAGGAATTTTCGTGATAAATTCATCAATGATCGAAGGATAAAAAAGAAGAATAAGAAAATTACACTGTAAAAAATGTTATTAAAATTAATATACAAAAGTACATGAAATTTCAATAATAAGTATGAGAAATCGAAATTAATATACATGGTATTGGAAAATTAACAATTTCATCTTGAATTTAATATTTGTGTATTAAAATTAAAAGAGTGAACATTGAAAATTAATATCCCCGTATATGAAAATGGTTTTTGTATACTTTTCTCGCAATTTCAAGATACATTATTGAAAATTAATACACTTATTTCCTAAAATTCCAATCAATCACTGAAACAAAATATCTTCGAATATAATATTTAAAAAAAATACTTATGAGAGGGTTGCGGTTTTTTTCAAACAGTTTTAAGGGTTGACATAACTAACGAAGGGTCAGGGGCTCTGAAATTGAGTTACGAGGGGTCACGTAACTTATGAGGGGTCAGGAATGCTGGAATTAAGTTTTGCGCGGCTTTACGTAACCTACGAGGGATCAGGAGTATCGCGAAATTAAGTTATGAGAGGTAACTTAAGTTACGAGGGGTCACTTGAGTTACGAGGGGTCAGGTATTCAGGAATAAAGTTTTGAGAGTTTACATCATTCATATATCACAAAAGTGGAGGGAGTTCATGAGTAGTCGGTAGCGTAATAGGTAGCGTGTTAGGTAGTTAGGTACGATAGAGGTAGGATAGTAGGTAGGGTCGAGGGTTCGAATCCCGGTCGGAGAGAGAAATTAGATCGGACAATTAGCGCAGATTTTTTTTTCTATGCATCTCTTTTTAGGGCCAATAAACTATGCATATTAAATTATTTTTCAAGGGCTATATATTTTTTATAACACGTTTAACAACAATTAATTCCAGTTACGGTAACGCTATTTTCATAACATGAATATGAAAATTCAGACATGTAATGTAAAATTAATATACGATAGTATCGTACGAAATTTTATTGTACGAGTGCGCAAAGTGCCAGTTTGAGCACGCGCAGCATGCGCAAAGTGGCACTTTGCGCACGGAGTGCAATAAAAGAATATTAATTTTCATATCTTTTTTCATGATTCTGCTTTAAAAATCATACCATACATTGGAATTATAATGTACGAGCGTATATTAAAATTAAAAGAAGTTATTTGATTTTTCATATTCTTGTATTGGAATATTACTATACATATGTATATGAAAATTAATATACTGTATGTGCATAAAAACTTCATATTTTTTTATTCAATTTAATACAAACATTTTTTACAGTGTATCGTCTCTTATAATTCGTATCGCAAATTTTCGTCTGTAAAGAAAAATCGATATTTATGATTCAAAGTCTCTGACTCACCGAAAATTGGCGAACGTTTTTCCGGACATAGACTGTGATAAGTTGTATCGAAACGTTTTCCAAGCTGCTCACTCAGTTGAACTACGAACCATTCGCGATCTCTGCAGCATAAATTTGCAATTACTTTTAAGAGTTTAAAGATGAATCACACACTTATAAACTTAATAGATAATTTACTATATTTATAGATATATTTATTTATTTATCTATAGATATATTATTTATTATTATTATTATTATTATTATTATTATTATTATTATTATCATTATTATTATTATTAATTTATTTACTTCGGTATGTAATATTTTTGGTTAACATATTAGCCATTAAATCATTAACAAATTAGCCATTTGTTTATGCAAAAATCGAACCTACGCAGTTCACTAAACTTTTTTGTGAATTGAAGATCCAAGTTAAGAAAGTAACTACCATTAATTTATGAAATATATTTCAAAAAACAAAATAAAATATCGTTCATCAAGATCCAACTGAAATTACAAATTTAATTTTACAAAAAATTCGTAAGAATAAATTCGTGAATTTATTGGTGAAAAGAAAATTCTTTTTTCAAAGTATCTTTGTTATTAATTTGAAAGATATGAAATATAAATACTGTAATCCAATTCAACTTTTAATTGCAAATAATCATAATTAACCAAATTAAGAAATAGTCATAATTAACCAAATTAACAAATAACCATAATTTCTTTTACTGCAGTTATACAAAAAATTTTAATTCATATTTGACTCTTATATTTTATGTCTGCGAATGTTTGATCAACTTACTTTTCATCGGTCATTCGATCACTAAAAACTCTAAATGTCTCGTGAATCCACAGTCTCAAGAACGTAGGTTTGGAATATTGATAGTCTTTGTGACTGCGAAGCAGACCTTGAAAAATCTACGATGAAGAAAGGAAATTTGTAAAATTGACAAGACATCTTGATTCATACAATGAGAAAACAATGTTTGTTAACTGTTAGCAAATATAAAATTGAATATGGCGAAATCAATGATTTTTTAACAGTTAACAAATTAAATAAGTATTTTTTAACAGTCAATAAATTATTTTGCAACAAAATATTTTTTAACGACTAACAAATTTTCTAACAGTTAACAAATATTTGAGTAAACGTGCCAACTACACTGCGACCTCGATTCTCGGAACCTCGATCATTGCAATTGCAGCGTAGTGGGAGAAGCGCCAAGCCAATCGCGTCAGGCCGCCGTCAGCCACCAGCGGCGCAGAGACGGTTCTGCGCAATGTGCGCAACCCCACTTCTTGCAAGAGCCGGTCCCGCACAATTCCGATTATCGAGGTCGCAGTGTAAATATATTTCTTTACTGCAAATAAACTGTTTTCTCAGTTTAGAATGACGATCATAGAATTTTTGAGTTTCCAAACAAAATGACTTGAAGTATATTTTGCTGGAAACGTTTGAGAGGCTTTTTTTTATTGTTCCACTTTAAACGATTTTACCTTGGAAATGTCTCTCAGATTAAATAAATAATGCATCTTGGCAGGCGTCGGCAGCATCTTCAGTATAACACCGTTGTACAGCTCGATGCTCGATGAAATGACCTCCGTGGCTTTTGTGCATTAAATCATAAATGAAAGTTAAACACAAACGCTCGGAAGTGCTTCATTGAAAAAGCTTTTACTCGAGATGCTTTAAGAGAGAACAAAGGAATGGTTATTCTACTAACAGAGTCCCTTTACTTCTGGATGAAAATCTGACAAATGCTGATTCAACATTGTACCGTAGATTCGAGTGACTTGTTTTTCCGCTGGGAATGTCATGTTTATAACATTAAAACGAGTGAGCAAACGTTCCGTAATGGAATTGCGTCCACCGCCGGGTGGACCCATTGCACTCAAAAGCTGCATCTTCTGGATGTATTTTCTCGTTTGTTTCTGCCTATCGTACCTTTGAGAGTATTAACATCGTACAATTGATGATGAACCATAAAAATGTTCCAGCGTTTTGATCGTGACGAGAGAAAGGGTATTGCCTCAGACTTTGTTCTCAGAAACAAGGTTACGAAATTTTTAATGAAAAATTAATGCATTAATCATTACTTTTTTAATGGCTAATGGACAACACGTAATGGTTAGTGGAGATAATTTTCATTGACCATTATCTCTTATTGATAATTGAAAATAACTGCCATTAACCATTAACATTTATTGATTAATGGAAATTATTTCCCTTGATCATTTAATGTTATTGGTTAGTGGAAATTATTTCCATTTAACATTTAATGGTTAATGGTTAATGGACATTATTTTCGTTAACCATTAAAATTTAATGACTAATAGAAATTATTTTCATTAACCATTAAAATTGAATGGCTAATGGAAATAACATTAAATGATTAATGGAAATAATTTCCTTATTTTTACCCAGAATAATACCAATTAATTACTACCATTTTAATTAAATTCAATGTCGGTGGTTAATGGCAATACTTTCCGTTAATCATTAGCATTATGGTTGATTGTAATAATTTTCATTAAACATTAACTCTTATATATTAATGGAAATAATTTCCATTGGCCATTAACATTTAATGGTTAATGGAAATCATTTTCGTTAACCATTAGCATTATGGTTAATTGTAACAATTTTCATTAACCAATAACACTAAATGGTTAATGGAAATTATTTTCATTAACTATTAACATTAATTGGTCAATGGAGATAATTTTTATTAAACACTAACTCTTATATATTAATGAAAATAATTTCCATTAGCCATTAACATTTAATGGTTAATGGAAATCATTTTCGTTAACCATTAGCATTATGGTTAATTGTAATAATTTTCATTAAACATTAACTCTTATATATTAATGGAAATAATTTCCATTAGCCATTAACATTTCATGGTTAATGGAAATCATTTTCGTTAACCATTAGCATTATGGTTAATTGTAACAATTTTCATTAACCAATAACACCAAATGGTTAATGGAAATTATTTTCATTAACCAATAACATTAAATGGTTAATGGAAATTATTTTCATTAACTATTAACATTAAATGGTTAATGGAGATAATTTTCATTAAACATTAACTTTTATATACTAATGGAAATAATTTCCATGAACCATTAACATTTAATGGTTAATGGAAATCATTTTCGTTAAACATTAGCATTATGGTTAATTGTAACAATTTTATTAACCAATAACACTAAATGGTTAATGGAAATTATTTTCATTAACTATTAACATTAAATGGTTAATGGAGATAATTTTCATTAAATATTAACTTTATATGGTGATGGAAATAATTTCCATTAGCCATTAACATTTAATGGTCAATGGAAATCATTTTCGTTAACCATTAGTATTATGGTTAATTGTAATAATTTTCATTAACCAATAACACTAAATGGTTCATGGAAATTATTTTCATTAACTATTAACAATAAATGGTTAATGGAGATAATTTTCATTAAACATTAACTCTTATATATTAGTGGAAATAATTTCCATTAGCCATTAACATTTAATGGTCAATGGAAATTATTTCAATTAATCAGTAAGAGTTAATGGTTAATGAAAATGTAAATGCATTAAAAAAAGTAATGCATTATTTGCAACCCTGCTAAGAAATGAGGTAATTTTTTTTGGGTACCAAAATCCATAACCGATCCATTGACGAATCAATTCCAAGGGCGGTTGAGAGCCGTAGGTCTCTTTCATCGGCATGTTGAAGTCGTCCATGAAGGTGATCATTGTTTTTCCAGCGAATGGGACGTAAATGCCTTTCGTGCGTTTCTCCACTCTGCTCTCTATTGCTTCCTGTCGATTAAAGTTAGTCAAGTGGATTATTGAGAAGTAGTCAATGAAAATGGCGATGCAGGAGACCCTTGTGAAGGTACCTGAACGTTATTGGATGTCGTTTGAGCGGACATGTTGACGACGAGGAGATTATACCTCGTGGAATCCAGAGAATCGAGCACAGACTGCGCCGTGGACGTTTTTCCCGTTCCTACTGGACCCACCAACAATACTGGACGTCCATTTGACAAAAGAAAACTCACCAAATATTCGTAACGAACAGTGTCCACCGTTGGCACGATGATTTCATAAAATGGAGTACTTGAACGAAAATAATTGAAATATCAGTTCAATTATGAAGATGGTTTCTGGTCTAGTGACATACATTTTGAGGGTTTTGTCTAGCTCAATACGAAAAAAAATTATTTTTACCATTCTTTTATTTTCATAACATATTTATTAACCCTTACTTGACACATTGGGGTACAAAAGACCCCAGGCCTAAATTTTCTTAATTTTAAGTACGTACATTTTTAAAAAATGGGACTTATAGCGACATCTGTCATTAGTTCGAGGATGCCAATACTCCTTAAAGCTCATAGCATCACTCTAAGACAATTAGTTTTTATGTAATAGCCACAGGTCAAGTAAGGTCAAGTGCGAATATTTTTTTTTTAATTTTTTTTCTGTTATGTTATTTTACTACCGCTATTTTTTTCTTGCAGTGCTATACATTAAGCAAACTCAGTTAAATTTTGAACCATTTTTGTCGGAAAATAAAAAAGTTATGATATTTTCGTAAAACTTGTCATTTTTTTCAGTTTTTTAGGTATTTAAAATTTTTTATCTTATTCAACTTTAATATTTTACTATAAATCCTGTATAACTTTGGAAAGTTATCTCTTAGGAAGTTATAAAAAAAATTTGCAAGTTAAAATAGCAAATGCTATACTTTTTATGAGAATTTTTGTCGCTGGGGTACAAAAGACCCCAGTCTGTCAAGTACGTTATTCTGCAGAAGTGTGTCGAGTAAGGGTTAATATTTTGACAATATACAAAAAAAAATTCAAGAAAAAAAAATGAAAATGAAATAAGTCATAAGCTGATAAAGTGGGGAATAAAAAAAAGGGGTTGAGAAATGTAGTTTTGAGAGAAAACGTCCGATTTGCTTCGACGCAGTTGTTTTTTACTTTTTATTACTAATTACTAAATTACTTTTTTTTCAAAATCGTCATTTTTTAATAGTAGATAGTTCTACAAATGTTCTCGACAATTTTAAGGGGCAGCAAATCGAAAAACATGGACATTTTTGGGAATTTATTGAAATTGAGTGATGTCAAATATCAATTTTTTAATTAGAACTATATGGAAAAATACAACTGAAAAGAAAGAAAGTTTAACTTGTCTTAAATTGGAAACCAAAAAAAAATCCCAAAAACCCATATTTTACTATCGTAGGATTTGGATTTTTTTAATTTGGAAAAATAACAAAATGGCGAACGTATATGAAAAGGTAATTCGATATTTTGCGAATTTTTCGCTCACAAAAAGTTCTATGAAATGAAACCAGTTCGATGAACCAAAAAACGGGAACGTAGAACAATATAACGAGAAGCGCTTTTATAAAAAATGTTTTTAATTGAGGGAGTTTGATCGTTAGATTTATTTTCCAACGAGGTCAAAAAGTGCCTCAACTCTGTAAATGTTACCGATTTTTACTATAAATTTAGACGACACATTTTTGAGATATTTATTTATGAAAAATCTTGGGAAAAAAATCGAATTTTTTCAAAATTTCAGCCTGGTGAAATCCCTTAAGGCGATAGGATTAGAATAAATCTTTATAAATCCTTAAGCGCGGCTTTCTGAAAATTACGTTTCCAAAAATGATGATCGAGTATCTCAAAAACTATTGCATCGATCTTTCAAAAAAATTTTAGATTTTTTAAAAGCTATAGAAAGATTTTCCTTTCGTTGTATACTTTAGATTTAATGAATTGAGAACTATTTTCTCAAAAAATCAAGACAACTAAATTCATTTAGATTTTTAATACTTTCATTATTAACTGTAAACAAATTTTTCGAAAAATACTTTCGGACATATTGTAAAAGAAGTTACAGAATATTTTTTTAGATGTAATTTTTCGAAGCATTAAACTTGTGAAAAAAATTAATAATTAAGATTTTCAAAAAAATTGAAAATATGAGCTTTTTTAGGTGCTTGACCCCTTAATTCAATTCAATTGATCGATTGATTATTTGGGAAGTCTATTGAATAAAATCATAAAATAGTCTTGTTTGTATCGATCTCATGAAAGTCGGTCAATCTTTCTTTCACTGACACAAGTGCACTTGGTTATTGACAATAAAGCAATGCTTTACTGTCAATAATTAAGGGGACTTGGTCTCGAGACGTCTCTTGATAAAACAATTCTTTCCAGTTCAGTTTCCTTCCCTAAAGTACGATGATACAGTTTTTCATTACCCGGTCTGAAATTTCCACGATTGCGACAACTTTTCCTCCCACGAGACGAAACTGCGTTGTCTAGAGTCAACGTAATATTCATAAATCGTGTCTCTTAGTGGAAATGACCCTTCCATTTCTCTCATGAAATTATCCATCCTCTGACGTCCCTCCTCGTCCACCGAGGCGCAAAGTGACCAGATCATACTGGGATTTAAAAAAAAAATACATACATGGGGAGTTCTTTTTCAACCGGACCACTTTTTTTTTTCACCCTCTTAAATTTTTTTCAAAATTTGCCAGTTTGAAATATTAGTCAAAAGGAACGTCTGTGATTTTTTAAAGATTTTTTTACGCGTCCGTTCAGGATTTTCAATTTTTCACTACGAACACTGTATCTCAAAAAATATTCATCAAACAAAAAAAAGCATAACAATAAAAGCTTTTTTATTTTTTCCGCTTCATCGAAAAAAATTGAAATCATAATTTTTCTGCATTAAGAAAATGAAAATTTGGCAAAAAAATGAGAAAAAATTTTTTTAAACCTAATAACACACATTCGATTTCGGTACAAATTTTCACAGAATGTCTGCTATTGGGTAAAGAGTCCGCGGAAAAATTTTCCGAATGGCACCTGCAATGGTTACGATGAAAAAAAATAAAAACCCTGCGAAATCTCATAACCGCATATAGATTTTGCAGGGTTTTTATTTTTTTTTTCATCGTAACCATTGCAGGTGCCATTCTGAATTTTTTTTTTGCAGACTCTTTACCCAATGACAGACATCCTGTAAAATTTGTACCGAAATCGAAAGTGTGTTATTAGGTTTAAAAAAATGTTATTCTCATTTTTTTGCTAAATTTCAATTTTCTCAATGCAGAAAAATTATGATTTTAATTTTTTTCGATAAAGTGGAAAAAATAAAGAAGTTTTTATTCTTATGTTTTTTTTTGTTTGATGAATATTTTTTGAGGTACAGTGTTCGTAATGAAAAATTGAAAATCCTGAACGGACGCCTAAAAAATCTTTCAAAAATCACAGACGTTCCTTTTGCCTAATATTTCAAACTGGCAGATTTTGAAAAAAAATTGAGGGTGAAAAAAATGGTTGAAAAAGAACTCCTCATATGTGTCATTCCGTATCAATTCAACCACGTTTTGTCGGTGACCCCCTATCAATTTTTTATATTTTTTAATATGTTATTATACATGCAAAAAGAAGTATCCCTGTAAATTTTTAGCTCTCTATCTTAAACTATACCGAATTTATTGATTTTTCAAATAATATTCTTAAAATAATCATAACTTCTACAAAACCAAGAATTACCATTCAATTACGTTTTGCACTTTATTCAATTTTGTTACATGAAAATTGTAATTCTTAATGTTAATTACAATAATTTACAAAGGAAATATGTGAGAGAAGTTAAATTATTTATTTTAACATAATTGAAATCAACTATTGTAGTCATAGTAAGAAAAAAAATCAAAATTCCGAAAAAAAAATTCGAAATTTTTTTTTTTCTTAATTTTCGATATTTTTTCAAAAAGTACTACATGGAAAAACAAAAAAATAACCTCTTATCAAGTTAGAATATCTTGGTTATTGTAGAAGTTATGATTATTTTAAGAATATTTTTTCAAAAATTAATAACTTCGGGATAGAGAGATAGAGAGAGAATTTACATGGGTACTTCTTTTCGCATTTATAATACCACATTTTTTAAAAAATCGGAGGAAGTCACCGACAAAACGTCGTTGAATTGACATGGAATGACTCATATACACTTGGGAAAAAGACATCAATGAATCCTTAAAAAAAAGTTCTGTTTTATCGACGTAAGATAATTAATTATTTAAAAAAAACAGTAAATTGACTGCAAAACGAGATTTGAGTCAGTTTATGAAAAGTTGAAGGGTTTTTGAAAATTTGAACCGTAGTTTGTCTTGTAAAATGTGTTCTGGATCCAGAAAAACAGCTGTTTGTGAGGTTATATCTACTTGTGTGAATCCAAAAATTCACAAAAAAGTGTTTTGGGGCAGAAGAATATTTTATTTGTGTCAAAATAATTTATTAACTGTTGAAAAATATTTATTCAATTTATTAACTGTTAAAAAATATTTATTCAATTTATTAACTGTTAAAAAATATTTATTTAATTTATTAACTGTTAAAAAATAATTGATTTCGCCATATTCAACTTTACATTTGTTAACAGTTAACAAATCCTGGTACATTGTTTTCTCAGTGTAGTTTATTCCAATAAAATTTTGTTAACATGGCTAAAAAAAAAATCATGAGAATCAGTAGACAACCCCTTAATGCCAAATTCAGTTTTTTTTTCAAGAATAATTTGCACTGTTGTCTAATTTTATCTCATCTGATTTTTTTTTTGAAAAGTTTCTCCATGAACTAACTATATTATTATTTACAATTATCGTTGATGATAAATTATAATCCCTCAACTGTTTTTCTGCGGATAAACAAATGGTCGTAATTTTTCATTGGCAACCGAAATAAAACCAAAATTGCTAATTATTATTGGACAAAAAAATCATGAAAATGCCCCTAATTGACGTTTGTCGTAAAGCTGTCGATATTTACAAAAAATGTATCGCAATTAATATTCTCCATAGTCGAGGATGCATTTTGCAGTGCTAATTATGATGACGTTTTTGTCGATTATTCTATAAATATTTGTGGAAGAGATTTCAACATTTGCAGCGCTGATTCGACGAGTGTGAAGCGCTTCAACCCCTTTAAAATATCACAAAGCGCACCCTATTGATCGAACGTTAATTTAAACAGTTGAACCCGCGGCAGCAGAGGCGAGGAAATATTATTTACGTACCAAAAAAGGAACCAGAGTCTGCACATCACGTTAAAGGCATCTCTGTCTTCGCCCAACTCGACGCCATTTTGACGTGTAGCAAAAACCTCGAGCAGATTACAGAGTGACTGAACTGCATTCAGTTCGGGAATGGGAACGGGTTCTCTGCATTTGGTTTGCTTGAATTCGAGGACGGTATTCACCGATCGATCGAGCAGCAGATTCATCTTTCAAAAATTTATTTCATAGGAATCATTTATTGTCGTTTGAATACAATCAATCTTTAACTAACCAAAAGTCCAAACCAGGGTTGCAAATGATGCATTACTTTTTTTAATGCATTTGCATTTTCATTAACCATTCAATTATAATGGTTAATGGAAATTATTTTCATTAACCATTACTTTTATTAAATTTTATTAACCATTATTTTATTATTATTATTATTTTATTATTTTATTAACCATTATTTATTAAATTATTTTCATGAAAATTATTTCCAATATAACCATTAAATGTTAATGGTTAATGAAAATGCAAATGCAAAAAAAGTAATGCATTATTTGGAACCCTGCCCATTACAATGTAATGTGCAATAGAAAAAATTTCCATTACCCATTGAAATGTAATGTGTAATGGACAAAACTTTGATTGCAATTTTGGGAATGGAAAAATATAGATGAATAAATTATTGCAATTTTGCATTACATTTTATTGACTTAGGACTTAGATTTTCAGGTACCTTAAATTCTAAAAGGCATCTATATTATAATTATAAAAATCATTTTCATTAACCTCATTTTCTTCTTCTTAGTTTCTTCTCCATTAATTTCCATTAACCATTAAAATTTAATGGTTAATAAAAATAATTTCCATTTAAACCATTAAAATTTACTGGTTAATGAAAATAATTTCCATTAACCATTAAAATTATTTTCATTAGCCATTAAAAAAGTAATGGTTATTTAATTCATTTTTCATTAAAAATTTCGTAACCTTGATCCTAACTTTACGGACTTGAATTTCCGAACGTTCAGATGAACAAAAAAAAATGACGAATTAATTTTTTTAAGAACAATTTTGGAACTTTTTTAACACTTTGGAAATAATTGTTGGAATATTTTTTATTTTTGTTTAATTATTATTTACCAACTATTCGTAAACTCTCCTAATTTCGAAAGATTCATCTTTCAAAAATACATTTAATAGGAAACTTTTATCGTCGTTTGAATACAATCAATCTTTAACTAACTAACTAAAGATCTAAACTTTTTGGACTTAAATTTCTGAACATTCAGATGAACGAAAAATTGACGAATTTATTTTTTTAAAGAACAATTTTGGAACTTTTTTAACACTTTGGAAATGATTCTTGGAATATCTTTGAATTTTTAAAATTATTATTTACCAACTATTCGTAAATTCTTCTAATTTTTCGTTAAATAAATCCTCTTTCTGATTTTTCGTTCAACTGAACGTTCGAAACTTTAAGTTCATTAAACTTTAAGAGTATACAAAAAAAAATGATTTTTTTCAAAATTCTAGACCAGAATACTTTCTTAATTGAGAATAAAGGCATTTGTCCCTTTAACTTTGAGACGACCTCTAAAACAGAAATTAAAATTGTGCATTGCTTTTATCTGCTTAGAAAAAATTCTGTCGGTCATATTCACCACCATTTCAACCCATCATCGCTTAATGACAGAATTAATTTTGTTTTATTTAAATTTAAAAAAAATAATAATTTTGTAATTATGAGACGTAATTAAGCAAAACTAAATTTTTCAATTTTGTAATTAAGCGACGATGGATTGAAATGGTGATATATATGACCGACAGAATTTTTTCTAAGCTTATAAAAGCAATGCACAATTTTAATTTATGTTTTAGAGGTCAATGACTCATTCAATTTTCATTTTTTTCGAATTTTTTTTGTTTACTTGTCAAAATATTAATAAATATGTTGTAAAAAAATGGCAAAAATATTTGTTTTTTTTTATCGAGCTCGACAAAACGCTCAAAATTTTTGTCTCTAGATCAGAAATAACCTTAACGATTTTAAATCAATTTTTAATTATGTTTAGTTTAATTTTTTAATTTTTTAATTAAGTGACAATAGGTTGAAATGCTGGTCGATATCATCGGTAGAAATTTTCAGCAGATAAAATGAATGTCAATTCTAATTTCTGTTTTTTACGTCGATGACTCAAAATTGACAGAACAGATGGGTCCCATTTTTTATTTAAATTGTTTCCCATCGTTGGAAAATTAATATAATGAGAGATCAAATAGAAAATACCTCTTCCACGAATTCTGGCTGATCTTTGTAATTTTCTAACCAGGAATCAACGAGCGGGCGCCAACCTAAATCTTTGTAATCGTTGTAAACCATTCCTGCTCTTGAGACAGTTGCTGGAGAAGCCACAGCGAGGTCCTCGACTTCAAAGAGCAATGACACTTGCTCCGGCATCGTGATTCGGTCATTATTGATTAGCGTCAATACCTTGGAAGATTTAGTATCAATTCATTATTAAAAAAGAAAAAAAAAAAAAAAAAAAAAAAAAAAAAAAAAAAAAAAGAGACTTGCGCTTAAATTATTGATTAGCGCTGATACATTAAAGATTAACGATCATCGATTCAGAATTAAGGATTAATTTGAAAAATTGACAGGATTTGAGATTTTTGTCTCCTATTTTTTAAGCTCAGTGATAATGAGTAGCTTTTTTTTTTTACTTGGAACTAACTTTATTGTCGTCCATTACACTGTTCATATTTTCAATCCAGACAGCATCGACTGGTCCGTCGAACAAAATCCATTTCTCGTCTGGAGTGTTTTCTGAAACAGATTAAGAATACAAATTTTTTGAAATAATTTTTTGTCGATCCATAATTTTTTGTTCAAAATAGAAGGATCGTCCCAAATTGAGGATTATTACAACGAAGTGTATTTACAATTAATTATGGACTTGAAGTTCCGAACGTTCGAATGAACGAAGAATCAACAAATTGATTCTTTTACAAAACAATTTTTAAACTTTGTTAATACTTTGGAAATAATCTTTGAAATATTTTCGAATTTTTGTAATTATTATTTAAAAAATACTTGAAAGCTGTCCTAATTTTTCTATAAATAAATACTACTTCTGATTTTTCGTTCATCTGAACGTTCGAAACTTCAAGTACATAATTAATTATAAATTAGCAAGATTTATCTTAAAAATTACTGCATCGATCGTTGCGAAATTTTCAAGGCCTTTTCTAGATGTCATCAATTGAAATTCTTACTGCTCAAAATTACAAAACTACATGATTACTTAATTTTACTTAACTGAGAGGTAAAAAAAAATTATTTTTTTTTACAAAAATGCATATTTTTTAAACACAAAAACACCATCCTGAAAATTCTAGGATCTTTTAAGATCAGTACAAAGTATTATATAACAAAAATGTATGCAAAAATTTAATGGTGATCTTGGATTCACACGATTTAAAAAAATTAAAAATACTCCCAATTCATAATTTTTCAAAAACTTTTTTAGGGATATTTTGTTTTTTTGTAGCCATAAGTATACTCTTTAAGACGAACTTGGAACGATTTTTTCGTAACTATAATAGTTTTTGAGATATTAAAAAAAAAAAAAATTGAAAGATTTAAAAAAAATTGTGAAATTTTGAATCTTGCATAACTTTCGAAAAAAAAAAATTTAATTTTTTTCTTTTGGTAGAACTTCGTTTTATAAAAAACGAAAACTTCTGACCAGGGTTGCGAAATTTTTAATGAAAAAGTAATGCATTAACCATTACTTTTCTAACGGCTAATGAAATTAATTTAATGGTTAATGGAAATTATTTTGATTGACCATTAAAATTTAATGGTTAATGGAAATTATTTTCATCAACCATTAAAATTTAATGGTTAATGGGAATTATTTTCATTAACCATTAAAATTTAATGGTTAATGGAAATTATTTTCATTAACCGTTAAAAGATATTGCATTAAAAAAAGTAATGCATTATTGGCAACCCTGCCCATTACAATGTAGTGTGTAATAGAAAAAAAGTCCATTACCCATTGCAATGTAATGTGTAATGGGTAAAACTTTGATTGCAATTTTGGGAATGGAAAAATATAGATGAATAAATTATTGCAATTTTGCATTACATTTTAGGACTTACTTAGGATTAGGATTTACTTAGGACTTAAATTTTCATCTTAAATTTAAAAAAGCATCTATATTATAATTCTAAAAATCTAAGTCCTAAGTCAATAAAATGTAATGCAAAACTGCAATAATTTATTCATCCATATTTTTCCATTCCCAAAATTGCAATCAAAGTTTTGTCCATTACACATATTACATTGCAATGGGTAATGAATTTTTTTTCTATTACACACTACATTGTAATGGGCAGGGTTGCAAATAATGCATTACTTTTTTTTAATGCATATGCATTTTCATTAACATTTAATGGTTAATGGAAATAATTTTCATTAACCATTAAATTTTAATGGTTAATGGTTAATGAAAATGCAAATGCATTAAAAAAAAGTAATGCATTATTTTCAACCCTGCTTCTGACCAAATTTCATCGAAATTTAAAGGGGTCGATTCCACTTCTTGGTCGATTTTACATGGAATGACTGTATTTTCAACTCTATTTTCATATCTCCGTCACGAAATCAATTTTGATCGTTGAAGAAATTAGAAAAAAAATTGATGCATACCAGCGCACGTTTTTCTCATGATTGAAGACACAATTCCATCGAGCCACTCTCCAGTCGACAAATTGTATTCTCCATAGAGCTCGCCTAGGTTCAGAGCTTTGGGATTTATCGGATACTCGAAGACATAATTAGAGCCTGATTTTCCGTCTCGCTTCATGGCGATCATTGTGTTTTTCAGAATCTTCCATGTCATGGACTTGGCGGTGTTGGAACGACCGACTATCATAGTCGAGTGTCTCGAGCTCTTTGTTTCATGAAGTTCTATCACTTTTGTGAGTATTATCGGAACAGGCTGTTCGGACAACGATCCGATGGGGTATCAATTATTTGGCGTCGATTTTTCTTTTTTTTTTTTTTCCAAAGTTTCGGATGAGTTTTACCGTTCTAATGGGATATATATATTTTTTTTTGTATTGATTCATCTAGTCGGTAAATGAAAAATTACTGGAGTCTAGGGCTGTGCTCTACGTTCCCATGGGAAATTACTAAAGTTTTTCGCTGATGCATCTCCGAAACTATATGAGCGAAGAAAATGTTCGAAAGGATCGAAACCGATTCCAGTAATCGTTCATATTACAATTAATTTGAAAAAAAGTTTATTTTCCAAATTAAAATTTTTTTGAAATTATTTTTAATTCAAGTTTTTAATTTAAAAAAATTTTTTTTTTTTGAAATTATTTATTGAATTTATTTTTATTATTCTCGTGAGAAAAAATTATCTTGAGTGATTCGGGGGAGACTCAATGAGATTTCATGCAATTCTAAAATTTTATATTGTGAGAAGGAAGGGATGAAAATATTACGTTTCGATTGTTCGACTCGGGACTTGCCTGCAGTTTCATTTTTATCACTTCTTCCTTTATATAGTGAATGAGCTCTTCATAATCGACCGGAACGACCACGACACCCGGGAATAGATCGGAAGTGATGCCAATGAAGAGCGGCAAGTCTTCCGATGTCAGTTTAGCTTTATTCATATCGTTCATGGCGAGGATGATCACCTGAGGGATGAAGAAAAATACCGGTCGTAGAACGTTTTCATACCCTTCATCTGTCTCACAAAAAAATATTCAACTCTGAATATATTGTTTAAAAACAAAATTCATACGAAATGTAAAAACAAAATTATTTCACCAGAAACTCGAAAATCATTAAGGCGGTATTATGGTCTAGGGACGTACATTTTAGCATTTTGTCGAGTACCATAAAAAAAAAACAAAAAAATATTTGTACCATTCTTCTCTTTAACAACATATTTATTAATGTTTTGACAATGAACGAAAAAAATTTCGAGGAAAAAAAAAGAGAGCTAAATAAAAAGGCTGCTAAAATTGGGGCTAAAAAAGGGGGTGTACTGGGTGAAACGATAGCAGCCTTTCTCGTCATCTGATACATAATTTTAAAAAAAATACTTAATTAGTAAGAATGTCGCTATAGCTCCTACCTCAGAGAAAACGGAAAATAAAATTTTCGCGAAATGGCGGCTGTCTGAACAAAAAAGGCCCTTTTCGACCGTTTCTCATAGTTTTTAATTTTTTTACAATAGTTAAAAAAAATAATTTTGATTCAAAAGTGCTAGAGGCGATAGAAAGTTATACATTGGAGATTGGTGAAAAATTTGAAGTAAATCGGTTGAGTAGAACTTGAGATATCACGTCAGACGTGTTGAGAATACTAGTTTTGAGAAAAACGTCTATAGCTCGATTTACTCCGACGTGCTATAACTCTGTAAATTATTAGAATACAAACATTTCCTTTTAAGAAAATATTCTTAAAGGCCAAACTTTAAGAATATGCAACAAAAAAAATTCTAGACCAGAATACCCCCTTAAAGTTACGCTCTGACGTGATGAACATAGTTGCTGCGTCACTAAAGTAGCTATAACTCTGTCAATTATTGGAATTTAAAAATTTTTGTTTAAAGGTGTATTCTTAAAAGTCTAAACTTTAAGAATACGCAAAGAAAAATGATTTTTTCAAAATTCTGGACCAGAATACCCCCTTAAAGTTACGCTCTGACGTGATGGGCGTAGATGCTGCATCACTAAAATAGCTATAATTCTGTAAATTATTACAATAAAAAAATTTCTTTCGAGGATATGTTCCTAAAGGTCTAAACTTTAAAAATTGTTTTATCAAAATTCTAGACCAGAATACCCCCTTAAAGTTACGCTGCGACGTGATGGGCATAGTTGCTGCGTCACTAAAGTAGCTATGACTCTGTAAATTATTGGAATTGAAAAATTTATTTTCGAAGATATATTCTCAAAAGTCTAAACTTTAAGAATATGCACAAAAAATTGATTTTTTCAAAATTCTTGATTGGAAACCCCCTCAAAGTTATGCTCTGACGTGATGGGCGTAGTTGCTGCGTCACTAAAATAGCTATAACTCCCTAAATTATTGAAATTTGAAAATTTCCTTTCGAGGATATATTCTTAAAGGTCTAAACTTTAAGGATATGCAAAAAATTGATATTCTTAAAATTCGAAACTAGAAACCCCCTTAAAGTTACGCTCTGACGTGATGGATGTAGCAGCTACGTCACTAAAATAGCTATGACTCCGTAAATTATTGGAATTAAAAAATTTCTTTTCGAAGATAAATTCTTAAAAATCTAAACTTTAAGAATATGCAAAAAAATGATTTTTTCAAAATTCTAGACCAGAATAGCCCCTTAAAGTTAAATAGCTATGACTCTGTAAATTATTGGAATTTCAAAATTTCCTTTTAAGGAAATATTCTTAAAGGTCTAAACTTTAAGAATATGCAAAAAAATGTTTTTTCTTTAAATTCTAGACCAGAGAACTCCTTTAAGAAAGAGGTCTGTTCTCACCTCTGAATTGTGACACGATATTGGAATGCACAATAGACGCTTGGATTTGGACTGGGTTTATGAGAGATGGAAGAAATTTATAAAAGACGTTTGAGGAGGGTGCGACGAATATATCTGTGAAATGCAAACGTGTTTGACAACGTAGTTTCCGCTGGAAATATTTTGCAATGCAATTTAAATACTGTCAGACCTTACGATCTTTGTGAAAGAGAGAAAAATTGATTTTTCTGATGTAAAAATTTACAGAATAACTTTGAGAATGTATGTATAAAAATTCAATCGACTAGTCTTCGTAACATAACGCGATTTTTCAAGATTTTCCTCAAATGAGCATTTCCCCTCCATCGTCAATTTCCTTTTAATTAAAATATGACATTTAGGCTCAGTGAGATGCCTTAAGGGGTTATAACCAGTCAGAAGCCATGAAATAGCGTATTTTGATTTTTTTTTAATAATCGTAATTATGTACTTTTACAGAAATTCGTTATTACAAAAAGTAAAGCTTCAAGCTACTGGTTAATCACTTTTCAAAAAGTCCGGCTAATTCAAGATGAAAAAAAAAATTAATTCCGTCACTATATTAATTTATCATGTAATTAATGGAATGAATTTTTGAAATACAAAATTAAACCGATTTTCAAGGCTAGAAAAAGTTTCAAAATATCGAAACGATCAGTTCACCAATTTTTGAGGTAATTTGCTCATTGATTTTGAAAATATATTTAAAAAAAAAACATTTTTCAAATTGCAAAAGTGGATTATAAATGATTAACGAGCGTCGATATAATTGCCAATAACTTTTTGAATTTTGATTCGATCATCTTGAAATTTTTGGGAAATATTTATAAGATGATGTAATGTTAAAAAATGTTGTTACAAAATTGACTTTTTGACTATTACGACTACCCCTTAATCATTGTGGATCGATGCTCGGTACGAAACAAAATAATTTTAATGCAAGCTAAATTCGAATTTTTTAAATACAATTTGTATTTGAAGAAAGTTACCTCTTCCGCCGATAAATTGGGATACAGCCGTCTCTTTTTACCAGCGTAACGGGTTAAAGTGACAATTCCACGTAGACCAAAATCATAATGGTACTGTTTGCTGAGCTGCTGTTGTGCCAGAGTGTACAGAGTGAAAACCTGAAGATATACAAACACGTAAAATATTTTACTGTTAAGGGGGAACAAACCAGTCCGGCTCAAATGAACCAGAATACTAAAAAAATCTCAATTTTTCAACCTAAAACCAAAAAACAAAACATCGCGAAATTTCGCTAGACAATATTTCTTTGTATAAATGGTGAAAATAATGCTAGAATAAGAAACAAATCTTGCAAAAACTTTTTGAAAAACGAAACGCTTTGGAGAAGTCCATTTGTTTATAGCAGAAATTTTAATCTTACTCAATCTTATTAAACAAGTCTTAAAAAACGATGTTTTATTTTAAATAATAATTTTCTATTTTAAACCAGTTTTTCAACAACAAAAATACTATTTAGAATTTTTTTTAGAAGTCAGTCATTTTATTATTTTTTAATAAAAATGCTTTTTAATAAAAATGCGTAATCATTTCAGCACTACAAACAAGTTTTCTTCGATTTGAAACAAATTCAAAAAACAAATTCTACAGTTAAAGATGTCAATAATAACGTATAAAAAAATAAAATGATTGTATTTTATTTCATGGTAAAAAAAAATCCCCAAATCTTGAAAATTAGGCAAAAGCTTCCTTAATCATTTCAGCACTACAAACAAATTTGTTTCGATTTTAAAACAAATTTTTAAAAAAATTCTACAGTTACAGATGTCAATAATAACGTACAAAAAAATAAAATGATTGTATTTTATTTCATGGCAAACAAAAAAAAAAGCTGAAATCTTGAAAATTAGGCAAAAGCTTCCTTAATTATTTCGGCACTACAAACAAGTTTTCTTCGATTTTGAAAAAAAATCAAAAAACAAAATTTCTACAGTTAAATATATCAATAATTATGTATAAAAAAATTAAATGATTGTATTTTATTTCATTGTGAAAAACAATTCCCCGAATCTTGTAAATTAGACAAAAGCTCCCTTAATCATTTCAGCACTACAAACAGGTTTTCTTCGATTTTGGAACAAATTAAAAAAAAAATTCTACGTTTAAAGATGTCAATAATAACATATAAAAAAATAAAATATTTGTATTTTATTTCATGGTAATAAAAAATTCCCGAAAATTTGAAAATTAGACAAAAGCTCACTTAATCATTTCAGCACTACAAACAAGTTTGCTTCGATTTTGAAACAAATTTAAAAAAAATTCTACATTTATAGATGTCAATAATAACATAAAAAAATAAAATGATTGTATTTTAATGCATGGTAAAGTAAATCCCTAAATCTCAAAAATTAGGCAAAAGCTCCCCCAATCATTATAGCACTACAAACAAGTTTTCTTCGATTTTGAAACAAATTCAAAAAATAAATTCTACAATTAAAGATGTCAATAATAACGTATAAAAAAAATGATTGTATTTAATACATGGTAAAAAAAAATTCCCTAAATCTAAAAAATTAGGCAAAAGCTCCCCTAACAATTTCAGCACCACAAACAAGTTTTCTTCGATGGGTTTACAAAGTGGCCGTGAATTTCGGTCAGCAGCATCCCACGCAATTTCGGGTTGGAAAAGGTTCCGCGATAATATATAACATTGCGGAATAATCCTCCTCTCGTTTATATATAGAGATAGTTAAGATTTATTATCGCCCTCACTCCCTCCGCGTCCCTTAAACTTATCCCGCGCGCCCAATTACGTACGAGAGAAGCGCGTTCTCGTTCCCGGTTAATTAAAACTCAATTCCCAAAAGTTCAAATAATTTCGAGTCTTATTAGCGAAAACCACCATTCCCAATGTGTGAAAAAATTCGTTAATTAAAAAGTAAATAGAAAAAAAAATAAAAAAATAAAAAAAATAAAAAAATAATTGTCGAGGGTCAGCGCGTGTAGCCTGGTTTAACTGAAGAGTGCTACAGGATTCCCACCCACGTTTCCTCCTCTGGGCTCCGTCAATCGATATGGACGGTTCGGTGGCGGTCGTTGCCACCCAGTGAATAGTCTAACATATGCATTATCGTTACGTTACAATCTTCCAATCAAGTTCCGGTAATTGTCACGGAACAACGACTCTCCATCGGATTTTTCATTCCCACAGTCAAACGCAGTCGATTGGAAAAATTTCACGCCACGGAAATTGCACTAATACGTGATCACTGAGTTATGTTATAGATGGTCGTTTCCTCAATAAGTTTCCCTAGAAAAAAAAAACAACTTCAATTCACGATTTTTCCCTCGGAGCTTTTGCAAAGTCTTCATTCAGAAATTACTCCCCCATTAATTTTATTCAGGGACTCTAACGAGAGCCATGAAAAATTGTAGAGGTCATTTTTATACAATCTTAAAAAAGTAGTGTCACCAAAAATCGTGCATTATATTTTTGCAAAAAAAAAAATTATTCATTTAACGAAAAATTAAAAAAGCTTGCAAATAATTGATGAGTAATGATTTAAAAAATTCAATGATAAATATTTATTTCCAAAGTGTTGACAAATTCTCAAAATTGTTCTGTAAAAGAATTAATTTGCTGCTTTTTCGTTCATCTGAACGTTCGGAACTTCAAGTCCATATTTTTGCATCGAATTTGAAATGAGAACAATTTTGGAATTTTATACTATCTTTTGACAGCTTCCTGAATTTTTTTCACCGTTCATTGAACTTCCTTTTCGAGGATTCAAAGTTACCATAAAACCTGAAATTACTTATTTCAGGTTATTTCGTTATTTGTACGAATATTTAAGGATTTGAAATTTTTCGACGATTTTTTTAGATCTTGAATAGGAATTACTGTATTTTACTTTTTATTTTTAGTTACTTATTGTTATTTACTTATTAGTTTTTTTGAGTAAATAATTTAAAATTTTATTATTTTATTATTATGTTCTTGACTATCAAAAAATGCAAAAAAAAAAATAGATTTTTCGAAAGTATTACTTTAGTGGTGGCCTTTAAGACGACTTTTTCGTATTTGAATCAGTGCTAAAATTTCTCAATCGTTATTAAAAATTGTTTAAAAAACTTGAATGACATTTAAAAAAAGATGATAATATTTTATCTGAGAAGATTATTGTTTTAATATTATTAAATAATTAAATATTAATGTAAATATTATTTAAAAGTAGTACAATATATATTTAAAAATCCATAAAAACGTTATATTTTTTGCTTGCAGATCTTCAGAGCTAGGAAATTTCAGTTCTGGCCTTCATGGATATTCTGTTTTTTGTTAATAAACAAATTTAAATAGCGAAGAGTAAAAAAAATGCACGGGTGGTTTAGGGTCAAAGGAAAATAATTAAAAACCAATTTGGCTTTGGAAATGGATTAAGTTCGTGCGGCACTGAATGAACATGTACCGCCCAATTAATGAAAGCCCATTGGATGCATGTGTCACCCCCAACTAACACGAGGAAATTTCGTCTGGGACGATTATTTCCCGTTTCCTGGATAATACACGATAGTCGTGTTCCTTAAGGCGGTATTCCGGTCTAGAGACATACATTTTGAGCGTTATATCGAGCTCGATGAAAAAAAATTATTTTTACTATTCTTTTTTTACAACATATTTATCAATATTTTGACAATAAACAAAAAAAAAATGTGAGAAAAGAAACGAAAATTAAATAAGTTATAAGCTGAGAAAGTTGGGGCTAAAAAAAGGGGTATGCTAAAATAGCTATAACTCCATAAATGATTGGAATTAAAAAAAAAAATCGAGGATATATTCTTGAAGGTCTAAACTTTAAGAAAATGCAAAAAAAATTGATTTTTTCAAAATTCTATATCAGACAGTAATCAACAGTGTTGCTTTAATACGACAGTGTTCGTATTATTTTAACTATAACTCTGTAAATGATTGGAATTAAAAAAATTTCTTTCGAGGATATATTCTTAAAGGTCTAAACGTTAAAAATATGCAAAAAAAATTGATTTTTTCAAAATTCTAGATCAGACAGTGATCGACAGTGTTGCTTGATTACGACAGTTTTCGTATTATTTTAGCTATAACTCTGTAAATGATTGGAATTAAAAAATTTTATTTCGAGGATATATTCTTAAAGGTCTAAACGTTAAGAATATGCAAAAAAAAATTGATTTTTTCAAAATTCTAGATCAGACAGTGATCGACAGTGTTGCTTTAATACGACAGTGTTCGTATTATTTTAGCTATAACTCTGAAAATTATTGGAATTAAAAAAATTTCCTTTCGAGGATATATTCTTAAATGTCTAAACTTTAAGAATATGCAAAAGAAAATGATTTTTTCAAAATTCTAGATCAGACAGTGATCGACAGTGTTGGTTTAATACGACAGTGTTCGTATTATTTTAGCTATAACTCTGAAAATTATTGGAATAAAAAAATTTCCTTTCGGGGATATATTCTTGAAGGTCTAAACTTTAAGAATATGCAAAAAAATTAACTCATTGAAAATTCTAGATCAGACAGTGATCGACAGTGTTGATTTAATACGTCAGTATTCGTATTATTTTAGCTATAACTCTGCGAATTATTGGAATTGAAAAATTTTCTTTCGAGGATATATTCTTAAAAGTCTAAACTTTAAGAATATGCAAAAAAAAAATGATTTTTTCAAAATTCTAGATCAGACAGTGATCGATAGTGTTGCTTTAATACAACAGTGTTCGTATTATTTTAGCTATAACTCTGTAAATTACTGGAATTAAAAAATTTCCTTTCGAGGATATATTCTTGAAGGTCTAAACTTTAAGAATATGCAAAAAAATTAACTCATTGAAAATTCTAGATCAGACAGTGATCGACAGTGTTAATTTAATACGACAGTATTCGTATTATTTTAGCTATAACTCTGTGAATTATTGGAATTGAAAAATTTTCTTTCGAGGATATATTCTTAAAAGTCTAAACTTTAAGAATATGCAAAAAAAAATGATTTTTACAAAATTCTAGATCAGACAGTGATCGATAGTGTTGCTTTAATGCGACAGTGTTCGTATGATTTTAGCTATAACTCTGTAAATTACTGGAATTAAAAAATTTCCTTTCGAGGATACATTCTTAAAAGTCTAAACTTTAAGAATCTACAAAAAAAAAAAGATTTTTTAATAATGCTAGATCAGAAAGTGATCGACAGTGTTGGGTTAATACGACAGTGTTAGTTTATTGGACGACTTACCTTTTTCGCGAGAATACGAGTATTTTGGAATCCCTCGCCAAAGAGATTGATCTCGGCTATCATACTGCTATCAGGTACCATCATAGATATTGGCCTGAACATTGATTTAAGATTATCCGGGAGTTCGGTTCGTCCAGCGTAACCGGGATTCATGGTGATGAATATGCCGCAAGTGGCAACGAGAGAAATATTGTCGCCCTCGAAAACGAACCTCGTCAATTTTTGCGCCAGAGCCGTTAGTATCGACAGAATTTGTTGGGCTACCACCGACAGAACTTCGATATTTATTCTGTTGAAAAATTGATCGATCGAATTGAAGTCGATAAATCAAATCCCATTCATTCGTATTCGTTACATCATTCGTGTTCTTGGGAACCTGTTCTTTCATATTTGTTTGCCGAGACCATTTTTTTTTAACCTGTTAAACTCGTCGAAGCAACCCCAGGCTCCAGTTTGCGACAGACCAGAGAATTGCCTTCCCATACTCTTGTAGTCCAAACCTTCGGAGCAGTTTTGAACTATAACGTTGAAGCCAAGTGCTTTGCCGAGATCTTTCACGGTTTCTGTTTTTCCAGTTCCCGCTGGTCCTTTGGGACTTCCACCTCGGTAAAGATGCAGGGCTGTCGTCAACGTTATGTAACATCTGAAATGAAATTGCCCGAGACGATTGGATTTATTCCATTCGTTGTTTTACCTATTGTCATTTTATAGTTTGCTCGATACACGAATTTGAAAAATACGTTCCAAAAATTCCAAGTGATCGGGAGAAGGAGAAGGAACCTGATTACAAAATTTTGTAAATCTCAAAAGCACATTAGACTGCAAAAGCACTTTCTGTACTCTGGGTCGTTAAAGTCCAGGTAATGTTTTTTCTAAGTAAAAAAACAAAAAAAAATCTGAAAAAAGTCTGAATAATTTTTATAACATTTTTTTCCATGATGCAATCATTTATTGAACAATTTACTAGGGTTCTATTTTGGAAATCGATGAAAAAATGAAAATTTCGTCATTTTCGTTCCAAGCATTATTCAGCATGTATTTTAACGATATGCTGAAGACAATGCTGTTTTTTTTCGCTCTCTCTGACGTCCCATTCTCTTAGCCTGAACCTCCAAATTCATAAAAACAGTGCTTTCGCCTATTTCTCTTGGTGATTTTTTTTTAATTCATGCGTATTCGTGATCAGCGGTCAATTTCCCATTAATATAGCTCCTGAGATGTAAATAAAAAAGGATAGAAAAAAAATGATTTTTCCGCGCCATGAAAGCTGTCTATTTGCAAAGCCACTTTGGCTGATCCTTGACCTCGGCTGAAGGTCAAATTTTTTTTTGTCATACAGACATTCAAAACCAGTGTTTTGGATCGGAAATTTCTCGGGCAACACGAATATGCTATTTGCGATGGTAAAATTCCTCACAGATCATGCTTAAAAGAGCGAGAAACCATTTCGAGAGGCTTGAAAATTTTGAAAATTGATGAAAAAATGAAAATCTCGTCATTTTCGTTCCAAGCATAATTCAGCATGTATCTTGACGATAGAAGACGATATATTAAAGGTGCGAAAAACCATTTCGGGAGGCTGGAAAATTTGAAAAAATTACACATCTAAAAAATATTTTTTGATCGAAAACTCAATGTTTACATCTACAAAAGGACTCAAAATTTTTAGAAAATTTATGTCGTAACGAAATTCCAAGGAAAATGGTTTTTAAATTTCGGAATCGATTTACACATAACTAACGGATGTAACTAATAAAACAGCCCATAACTCGGTGAATCCTCATGCGAATCTCGCAATTTCCATTCAGTCATAAAGTGATATACCTTCAAAAATAATATCGTTTCCAAATCAGTGATTCTTGGACTTTTATGACATGGCATAAACCCCTTAATACGTTGATTCATTTATTGCCATTTTGTATTTACTCGATACTTCATTGTAAACAAAAAATGGTTTAATGTCCAAAAGAACATGAAATTTATAAATGTCGTACAAATAAAATGTATGGGGAACTGTAAATTTCAAATCTTTCGTAAAAGTCATCCACTGGAAATTGAATTACAGTATTTTGAAAATAAATTATATTATAATTTATATAAATTAATTAATGTATAATTTATATAAATTAATTAATATATAATTTTTACAACATAATAATTAATTTATATCATATTATTATATAATTAATAACTATCAATTAATATATAATGAAAAAACCAATCAATAAACTCTTTTGGTAAATCCTAAACTGTTATAAAATTTTTATGAAATTTTATAAAGTTCAATTTCAAAAGTTTCGAAAATGTCCGCATCTTAAGAAAAAAATTCTCACACTGCATCGAAATTTTGGAACTAAAGATAAAATGTTATAAAGGAAGGATTACATTCGCACGAGAGGTTTCGACGAGGGTGAGTTTCCCTTGTTTGGAATGTTTTGATCAGGATTGATAAGGGCGCTCGCATTTCAAGTCTCTCTACTTGCAATACTTTGAAACGATAGGATAGAGTATCTCGTCGCTCTTATTTTTACTCCACGAGATGCTGAGGTGTTGAGATTAAATGCTACTTCAGCATCCTCAACCGTGGGTCACACGACGAGTTCTTTTCACGCCAGCATCTCTCAGAGAGTGAGCAAAGTAGCTCAGTTCCCGTTTCAACTCTCAACAGAGCTCTTCATACACATTTTTTAGTGCCGGATACGCTAAACTCTCACGAGTTACCTCGGTCAACATGAGATTGCATCGAATCTTTGTTTAATTACTCACAAACAACCCGTGATATCATTGTAAAACATTGCCGAGTACACACTTGAGTCAGGCTAATCTGAGATTTAATATCTTTAAATCGTAACGTGCATTCATCAACGGCTTTTTAACTTCTTAGTTGGGTAGAATTATATTTGTTGATAACAAGAGGGAAGTGAAGTAGTATGGACGTTATGCAGTCAACATTTTCTTCGGTTGCGGGTCGACTCATATATACTATTGGACACGATGCTGCGCTTGCGAGTTCGCTGTACGCGGCGGTAGCCGCCTAGCGGCGGAGATTGGAACTATTCTCAGTTTCTTTGACTGCTGCGACATGCTTGAAAAGCTGGTAACATTTTTTTAACGAAAGAATATAGATATAGGCAGTGTTAATTCGATGCTTTAAAAATATCATTTTTTTAAACGAAAAATAAAGCTACGATGTGTTTATCAAGCTTTTCATTAGATTGAGAATCTAAACGAAGAAAAAAACTTTGGTAAATTCGCAAAATATATTTCCAAGAAGAAAAATGAGCTATCACTTCATCAAGATCGAATTGAAATTACAAATTTGATTTTAAACAAATTGTGTAAAAATACTTTGAATGCCAAAGAATGAAGGTTATTTTAAGTTACCAGTCTACTTTGAAGGTCAACAAATGCCAATTTGTTAGGTTTTTTTTCTCAGCTCCTTTGTCAGATATGGCTATAAAACTGTTATTACAACATTGTTTCATCCTTCGAAAGTAATTTATAGAAGGTGCCAAAGTCGAGTTTTTGAAAATGTCTTGTGGATTTGCAAGTCTGAAACAAAAGAATAATAAGGCATTTTAGAGAGGAAGCTTTCTTACACAACAATTTTCCACCGTTAATGAAAAATCGATTTAAAAAAAAATGGTGGATGTTTCAAATAAATTGTGAAAAATTCAATTTTTCATTTTCATTTCAAACATCCGCCATTTTTTTAATCGATTTTTCATTAACAGTGGTAAATTGTTGTGCAAAAAACCTTCCCCTTTAAAATGCTTTTTTTAAGTCTTGCCAATCCTGAGATTAACTGTCTACCATGGGACAAGACATTTTCGACTTTGGTGCCTCCTATAAATTATTGAAAGAATCAAAATAAGAAATCATTTTTTTTTTGCATTTTCAAAGGCTGAAACAATTTTGAAAAAAAAGTTTCATAGTCATATTTGATGAATGAACTGAGAAAAAAGTCAAAAAAATTTGCTTTTTTGGCCTTCTAAAGTAGATGAGTACCTTAAGGTCGTTTTGCTTGTACAGTCCCAGCCAAAAATTGTATCTGATTGAAATTTCCGTACTTCGTGATACAATAAAAATCTGAAAAAATTCAGTCACATTTGGCATGCCATAAACAACAATTAACAATCATAATATTGCTCAAAAGTTATTAATAAATTGTTTAAACAAATAATTATTCAACAATTTTTCGGTAAGTTCTTTTGTTTCTTAACCAAATCGAATTCCTTAATTTTTCTGAACGCATATGATTTTTTTTAGAATTTTCTCTCGGTTTTAAAATATTATAAAAAACATTCTGAAATACAAACAAAAAACTGCGAATTTTGTATATGTTTTTGGATACAGGTTTATCAGCTTTGCAAAGTTTCAAAGACACTAGGCTAAAAAATACATAAATGCAGTCATTCTAAAAATTTCAAAACGGGAATTTCAAAATAGAGAGAAAATTCTGAAAAAATTCATACGTGGTCAGAAAAATTAAGGCACTCGATTTCTCAAAGAGAGAAAAGAATTTATATGGAAAAATTGTTGCATAATTATTTGTTTAAACAATTTATCAATAACTTTCGGGCAATATTATTATCGATAATTGTTGTTTAACGCCGGTCATATGTTGATGAATTTTTTTTGAGATTTGTATCACGAGATACGGAAATTTCAATCGGATAAAACTTTTAGCAGGGACGGTAAATCCTTAACGAATATGATTTTCCATCTTATGGCGCAAAAAATTTGTAAATTAATTATTTTCCCTGATCATTTTGAAAGAGATAACCGATTAAACAAACCCAAAACCCAAAGATTGAGAAACAGGTGACACAATAATGACACGAGCTTCTGATGGACCAAATTTCGAAGAAAAATCCCAGCGATAGGACGAATAAAATTTCCGAATTCCACGTAGCGGAGTAATCGGCTAAGTGAATGGTCCGGTAAAGTCGATATACTAACGACATGCAACGCCCGTTGTAGAAACAGAAGAGAGGCGGAAAGTATCGGGGCGGATAAAACAAATCTGCGAGCGGAGAAAAAGATTTATCGATAGACGGGTTCCCAATAAATTAGACTTTCTCGTTCAGCCTTTTATCGAGATTAAATCGATATTCCCCGTTAACAATCAAGAGCGTCATCCCTTTCGTCTGCTCTTCCTATGCACGATGCCTGAATCGACGTTACACAATATAAATTTTTCCGCCAACCTTTTTTGTACCGTTGAAGGTATTGGAACGAAACAGCCTTATACTCCTCCTTTCCTAAATTCTTCGTTGGCGATCCTTGTCCAGGACAGCTAAATGCCAAATTCGCCAAATGTCCGAATGGTCAAACAGTCGCCCCAAAACCCACACGGAAACATAATATACCGGAAAATATATTTTTCGATACACGTATAAAAATCCCGTAGTAAAAAACTCCATTGAATCGCCAATGGCAACCAATGGTCCTCATACGACTCCATTGGACAATGAATGGGGACCCATTGAGATTTCCGCATTTTTCAATGGCGTATAGGAACGACCATTGATCAGTGAATGGATATCCATTGAAAAGTCACCATTGCCCAATGACGTCCATTGAACAACAAATGCGGATGAACCGAATGATCACCATTACTCAATGATGCCCATTGGAAAGCAAATGCTGATGGATCGAGCGATCAGCATTGCCCAATGGTGTCCATTGGGAGGCAAATGTTGATGAACGAAATGATCAGCTTTACCCAATGATGTCCATTGGGAAGTAAATGCGGATCAACTGAATGATCAGCACTACCCAAAGATATCCATTGGAAACCGCGTCGCGTTAGTTCCGAGACTTGGCGCGAGATGTCGCAGGACGGCAACCCGCTGAACTCCCATACGGATTATGCGAAGAGTATGCTTATGTAGACGAGTTTGAGCACGGAATATTAGCAGAAGTCGGTGTCCAAAAAATCCATGCAAGGAGTTCTTGCCAACTGATGCCCATGGGATAATCCCTATTCCGTTTGAAATAGGGAAGTCAATCCTCATTGGAAAATCCCTATTCGATTTCAAATGGGGAATTTAATGGCGAAAATGTCCTTGGGCAATTCGGCATTCATCTCCGTTGGTTATTTTGGCAATGGGGAATTAATGGGGATTTTTCAATGGCGACGAATGGAGTTTTTTACTACGGGATATATTTAAAATATATTTGAAGTGTACATTATATATTCTAAATACATTTTAGATGTATCTAAAATATATATCAGATATATGATTATTGTGCATAAAAATATATTTTTTGATATATGTAAAAACATATATTGTGTATAGGTAAACATATATTAAAATTATATCTTAAATATATTTTTTACATATATATTGTGTATATTTAATCTCCAACTAAACACTCAATATATATGTTTGATATATTTAGTATATATCTTCAATACATTTCTTATATTTATATTGTAATATTTTTAAATAGATTAAAAATATACCTAAAATCATATTTGTAATACATACATTTTCGGACAAAATATACTTAATATATCCAAAAATATATTTTCCGTAATATTTGCCGATATATTTTATTTCCATGTGGGAAGTGGGGACCCGATCGACAATTTGCGTCCAAGAATTTTACTCCAGTCAGAGAATCAGTAAATTAAATTTCCCACGTTCATTCGGCTTTTTCAGAGCTTAATCTTTTAATTAATTTTTCTGCTTTCACAAAAGGAAGCTCTATGAATGACCGATAAGGGTGAATGAAGCCATGTAATCTTTGATTCGTATGATACCAGTTTAATTAACTTTAATTAAATGAAAAATACTGTTTTTATCCATAAGATTGCACGTTGATGAAAAAAAAATGGGGGGCAAAATGGAGACCACCTAAAAATCTGTTTTCCTGTGAAAATTCAAGTAAACGTTGAAAAAATGATTTCTGGTTTTGGGTTTATTTTTGCTATTCAATTTTTGACAATATTCAATTTTAATCCTAGTTGCATTATTTCAATTACATTCTTGCAAAATTTAATTTTAATTATTTTACTTAATTAGAGTATGTTGAGGTGTTTTTTTCTTTAATTAGATGACAACAAATGTTCCAACTCTTTATAAAAAATTGTCATGAAAATATCAAAATTTTCTGATTTCGCGTGGGTGAATCTATTTAGGTATTTTAATGCCAATAATAATAATAATTGGCTCATTTTCTATTTTTTTTTTTTTAATTTTGGATGGTGTCCATTTTTCCTCCAATTAATTGATATATAGATTAATAATATGTACTATACTTATTAAATATTTAAAAAATCGCTAAAAAGGTTTAGATTTAAACAAATTAAAAAGTATACGAAAAAATTCTAAAAACATTTAGAAAAATTGAAAAAAAGTTTTTTTTCCATTCATTGAGGATAATAACACTGAAAAAAATTGAATTACCTGTCAGTCAACGGTGTGATGACGAGTCGCTCCGAATTGCCAAGATACTCGTAGCCATAGACAAAGTAGGTATTTGTTTGTCTAATGATACAATCATCGATGTCTCGGTCCCAATAAAATCGCAATTGTGACAACCATTCAAAAGCTGAGACATCTCGACAATCTGTTAACGAAAACCCAGTGCTTTGTACTCATGATTTATTTTTCCCGCCATTTTACTTGCGGGAAAATTTTACATAAGCATTTTATTCGCATTTTATTTTATAAATCACTGAAAATGGAATATTTTTTTATGAAAAAATTACTGTAAATGAGACATTCCACGCCATTTCGATAAAAATCTTGCCTTGATGATGACGATTTTCCTCTAAATTTTTTTTATAAAAAAATAAATTTGGGAAACTTTTTTTCAATGTGTTTTTTTTATATAAAAAATTTGGAGGAAAATCGGAATCATCAAGGCAAGATTTTGATCGGAATGGCGTTGAATGCCGCATATACATAATTTATAAATATGTCCTCCCAATTTCAAATAATTTGTTGCAATACTTTTCCAATAAATTAATAAATTAATAAATTAATAAATTAATAATAAATTCTCGAAAATTACCTTGTTTGGGAGTTACATTAGTGGCGCCCCTTAAGATAAAACGTACTTTTTTTTCTTTTACGACGATGTTATACCCATAAAAATATGAATATTGCATGAAGTTTATCACGAAGAATGAAACATTAATACTGTCAAGATCTATACGTTGCAATTTCCATGAAACTCACTAATTTTGTACATCTTTTCAACGACGTCCCTGGCGTGAATCTCTATGACAACGACTGCTTTGAATTTCAAACGCTGAAGTCTATTGAGATTTCCTCTTATCGCATCCGAGTATTTAGAAAGTGCTTGATTCAGCTTCTTCCTCAATTTCTTCAGCGGCTTCTTAGAGTCGCTTGCCCTGAAATGAAATTTCGCAATTAATTCTATATTGCCCCCATGGGAATATAATTTGCTAAATCCAAAATATATTTTATTGCACTCCGTGCGTAAAGTGACCACTTCTCGCACGCTTCGCTTCGCTGCGCGTGCGAGAAGTGGGCACTTTGCGCACTCGTGCGATAAAATTTTGTACGATACTCGTGCGAGAAAAAGTTTCATCGCACTCGTATCGTAATGTACTATTAATATACGCAGTGTCAGGAGAGGTCGAAGAAAAGCGATTTTTCAAGAATTTTTTCTGCATAGACATTTCAATTTATTAACAACTATAATTTATTAAAAAATTTTAATTCAAATAAAAAAAAATTAAGGTAAAATTTTTCAAATTACAATTTTTTTGAATTAAAAATTTAGTAAAAATTTATATACATACTTTTGTAGCTATTGACTCTATTTTGAAATTTTTCATTTTTAAAAATAATGATTTTGAAGCCGCTGTAACCTCGGGAAAATTCTCTAAAAAAAGGCGTTTTGCAATAAGCACGAGATCTCTGGATAGGATCATCCAGAATCAAAAAAGAAAAAAGATTTCGTTGATATAAGGTATAATCTAGTATCTAATCGAAGGAATAAGCAAAATATCAATTTTTCACAAAATGGCGGCTTGTGAAAAATAAATCGATTTTTGAAGAAAATTTTTGCCTTAAATTGTTTATAAAATGAAAAATATTTATCGGTAAAAGAAAACCTTCGATTAATTTATAAAGCGATAATATATTTATAAAGCTTGTGTAAAAAATTTGAGACTGAAAAAAAGTTTTAATATATTGAATCTATGAAATTTTTCACTTTTTCGAGAAAAATCATCTTTTTCTCGAAGTTGACCATTTTCAATTTTTTTTTCACTCTAAAAATACTTTGATCAATTCCGAAAAAAATGCCGCCCAACATGGAGTGGACCGACATTTCCTTCTTTTCTTTTTACCGATTGAAAAAAAAATTTCCCAGCTGAAATTTCATAGATTTTATCATAAATTTTTTTTGTGTTTTTTTCGGAAGTTACCATTAAAGACGAAAATTTCAAGAAAAAAACGTCCCAATTAGTCAATTTTTGGAGAAGTTATAGCTATTTTGAAAAAAGCCTTTTTTTGAGATTGGGTAAAAAGATTTGAAAATTTCCTTAAAAATGTTTGTAATGGGGTGGAAAAGGAAAAACAAATTTCAGCCAAACCGAAAGGGGTCGGGTTTGGAAGTGGTTGATTTGACATGAAATGCCCCATATGCATAAAACCTTCACATTTTTTTACGATATGTAAGGTAAATGTCCCAATTATTGAGCAGCTAAGGACGTGGGGATTGAATTCGGTGAGAAAAAAATATAAAAACAAGAAAAAAACCATCGCTTTCATGTTCAAATGATACTTTGATATTTTTACTTTCGAAAAATCACCCTTTAAATTATTTTTAAATGATTTCAAATGAAAAAGAAAGAATAACAATGTGAAGCATGCAAATGTCACAATTATTGAACACCGGAAGTGCCTGTGTCCCTAATATTGAACAAGCATGTCCCAGTTATCGAACACTCTCGAGATTTCTTTTTCCGTTCTGAAAATATTATTTTGGGTTTAAAAAGCTATTTATTGAACAATTAACATTCAAAGGTTTCATAGCTTCTAAACAAGCTTAAAGCTTTTTTTTGGCACAAGTAAGGTAACATTTCGATAGCTAAAAGTTCCATATATGTAATGAAATTTCTATAAACAAGTAAATGCATTCAGGTGAATCAGAAATAATAAAAATAAAAGATAGTGTTGGATAATTCGGACCTGTTCAATAATTGGGACATTTTACATTACGAAGATGAAATTTACAAAAAATTTTTTTTTTTTAAATCCTGACTGACTACTCAGAACCCCTTAATCCATAATATATTTCAACGTATGCTGCAAATAAAACTGATAGCATATATTTTTGATCGCTTACACCGCTGCTATTATTCATTTTTCCATGCATTCTTATTCCGTGTAATTTTTTTTTATTATTATTTTTTTTTTTTTTCCCTCCAACGCAATGTCGGAACGCATGTCACTATGGCTACCGCCAACGAGCGAGTTCTGGCTGGCACAATACGATTATCAGGTAGCTTCCCCAGTATCTCGGATGAATTTTATCTGCGTGTCGAGAGCTGGGTAGCGTTAGTAGCTCGGTGCAGGGTGCAGGGAATTAAATTATTCACGACACCGCTGGTATATGCAAACGAGGTATAGGGTCCGAAGGTGGAAGAAAGCTCGGAATGAAGAGAGAGAGAGAGAGAGAGAGAGAGAGAGAGAGAGAGAGAAAGGGAGCGAAAAAGGGAGGAAAGAGACAAAAAGGAGAGAGATTGCAGGAGCGAGATGGAACGAGAACAGGAAGTGATGAGCAGACGAGAAAGACTACAGGGTGTCCTGGAGTTTGCCCCTGGAAAAATCAGGACGACGTTCCGCACGTTGAATGTACAATCGATTTTGAATCAGCAAAACCATTGACACGACACAAAAAGATATCCTGCGAATCGAAGCATGCATGATTTTTCATTCGTCATAGAGAAAGCTTTTGTTATCGTGAATAAATTTTTTTTTTTTTACAGCTATATAGGGATGAAACTTTTTATGAGAATAGGGCTCGTGACGTCGATGGATATATTTTCATCTGAAAAGAATCTCTTGAGGCTTGGATTTTAATTCGTAATTTTTTGAAGACCACTTTTGAAATCGCTGTTGCTTCGGTAATTTTGTAGCTATCGAAATATAACTTTTTACAGAATGAATTAAGTTATGAGGATTGCTTGTATGGAATTTAAAAGGGATTGAGTTAGGGGCTGAAATTTTGTAAATTGAAAATTTGAAAAAAATGTTGTTGTTTCAAAAAATTATTAAAAATTATTGGTTTCGAAATTTGTCATTTAAAATTATTGTTTTCGGATTTTTAATTTGATCGAGGTGAAACGTTTTACATAAATACACTTGGTTACAGGGGTGGTTATTATCGATTTTGGAAATAATTGATTGAGGGGTTCAGATTTGTAAAATTGAAAAATATAAAATTTTTGAGAACGTTGTGACTTTTAGCAAAATTTCCAGTTATTTCGAAAAAACTTTTTACACTTATAAACGAAATAATGAGGATTATTGGAGTTACATATCGGAAAAGTCAATAAAGGGGTTCGAATTTAGTAAATGATTAACTTTGAAAAAAATTTCGGGGAACAATCAGAAAATAATCTGTTATGGAATTCAAAATTTCAAATATTTCATTACAAATTGTTTCTATGCGAGCAAAAGATAACCAACACAAGGTTTGGAATGTTGATATACATTTTTTAATTTTTTCTAATTATTTGTTATAATTATCTGATGTTAACATATTGATATTATTACGTTAACAGTAAATTAATTTATTTTGCAGGAGGCTTTACTCTGGATAATGATACAAAAATTGGGTTTATAATTGGATGAATTTTTTAATTTACAAAAAAAAATTTCATTATGATAATCAGATTAACCTAAACTTACAATTGTTGAGTGGAAACAAAAAAAAATCTAGAGATAGGAATTTGCAAATTGCATCTTCACATAATAGCAAATCTAGTAACATCTAGTAATAATATCTAGTAATAGTATCCAGTAGCAGTATATAGTAGCAATATATAGTATTATAGTATCTAGTTGTCATATCTAGTCATATCTACTGAGAAAATAGTTTATTTGTAGTAAAGAAATATATTTAGTTTGCACTTTTACTTAAATATTCCTTAACTGCTGAAAAATATATATTTAATTTATTGGAAACAAAAAGAAAATTCTAGAGATAGGAATTTGCAAATTGCATCTTCACATAATAGCAAATCTAGTAACATCTAGTAGTAATATCTAGTAGCAGTATATAGTAGCAATATATAGTATTATAGTGTCTAGTTGTCATATCTAGTAATAGTATCTAGTAATAGTATCTAGTAGCAGTATGTAGTAGCAATATATAGTATTATAGTATCTAGTTTTAATATCCAGTCATATCTACTGAGAAAATAGTTTATTAGTAGTAAAGAAATATATTTAGTTTGCACTTTTACTTAAATATTCCTTAACTGTTAAAAAATATTTATTTAATTAATTAACTTTGAAAAAATCATTGATTTCGCCATATTCAACTTAACATTTGTTAACAATTAACAAATCCTGGTACATTCTTTTCTCAACGCACCAATAAAATATTTTTTGGAACTGGCTTGGATCTAACTCGATTTCCTCATAGTTTTTTGTTGTTCCCGACATTTTCCTTACGATAAGGCTAAAAATTGAGTAAGATCCTTCTCAATAGTGACAAATTGTTGAACAACGAAGTTAGCAAATGGACGGAAATCGTACCGAGGTCAGAAATATCATACCATTGCTATATTGCCTAGTAAATGAGAGTGCATTGAACAAATTTGAGTTGGCATGTTTTTTTAATGGTATTCAGAAAGTAATTTCCCGGTGGAGGTTGATTTTTCTTCAACACCGAGTATAGAGAGTCAGCCCGGAAAACGGTATGAGTGAGAATGAGGATTCTGGGACAGATTGAGTGAAGAAGAGAAACGAAATGAACGCAAAAAGAGGAAATGGGGACCATGTTGGAAAGAGAGATTCCGGTAGTTCAAGAAATAGAGATGCTATGGGGAATAACGAAAGGTAAAAAGGTTGGAAAGTGCTGGACGGTGGACGTCAGAAGGGAGGAGAGCACGAGGCTCTGGTCATGGCACAGCTAGTGAGAAGACTATACATGCAAAATTTACCTTATTAGAGTGGATATGTCTGGCTGGCTCGCTTAAGGGAGGTTTCAACTTTATTACCCCCGAAAAAAAAAAATTAATCCCTTCCAAAGAATGTACCAAGACATAAATTATCAGAGATGGAACACCCGAATATGGTGTCCTAATTTAGTTTTATTTGGAAGATATAAAAAATTGAAATGAAATTTTTGCATTGAGGTTAAAATTTTTCTCATGATTCTACGTTGACCAATGATTGTTGAACTTGTTTATTTTTTCAATATTTTTATGTACTTTTGCATCGCTAGGATTTTGAAAAAAAACATTTTTTTTGCAATTTCTCAAAGTTTAGACCTTGAAGAATATGTCCTCGAAAGGAAATTTTTTAATTTCAATAATTTACGGAGTTATAGCTATTTTAGTGACACAACAACTATCTCAAGTTCTACTCAACCGATGTACTTCAAATTTGTTACTAATCTTCAATGTATAACTCTTTATCGCCCCTATCACTTTTGTATCAAAATTACTTTGTTTGCTATTGTAAAAAAATTAAGAACTACGAAAAATGCCTGTTTTCTCTGAGGGAGGGGCTATCATATGAATTTATAATTTTTATAGTTGTGGTTATCATATTTTTAGTTGGGCCTATTGTAAAATGTAGATATTCCTCAAATTAACATGAATTTTATTATTCTGGTCTTTAGTGACGCAGGAAATTTTTTAATTTCAATAATTTACGGAGTTATAATTACGGAGTTACTGCGTCACTAAAGTAACTACTTTAGTGACGCAGTAACTACGCCCGTCACGTCGCTACGCTACGCCCGTAACTTTAAGAGGGTATTGTGGTCCAGGATTAAAAAAAAATTGTTTTTTTTGCATATTCTTAAAGTTTCGACCTTTATAGCTATAACTAGTTATAGTTATAGTTATAGCTATAGTTATAGCTATAGCTATAGCTATAGTTGGAGCTATTATATATAGTTATAGTTATAGCTATAGTTATAGCTATTATATATAGTTATAGTTATAGCTATAGTTATAGTATAGCTATAGTTATAGCTATTTTAGTAATGCAACAATTACGACCGTCGCAGCGGACGAAGTCTGACTATAGACGTGTTTCTACTACTTTTCTCAATGCCTCCGCTAGGCCTCGGCCTTAATATCACACAGGCCAGGAAATCCAACATTCGGACCTTGGGTCATAATGTACTATTTTTTCCTTCGCTAGAACTTCGTTTTATGATAAAAGAAAACTTCTGACCAAATTTCATCGAAATTGAAAGGGGTCGATTCGAAATATTGGTCGATTTGACATGGCGTGACCCACATGCAACCATCAGCAAGACACATTCAAAAGTACTTGATACTTGTACTTGAAAAAAGTACTTCAAGTACAGAAAATACTTGAAATTTTCAAGTACAGTACTTCAAGTACAGGAAGTACTTGAAAAATTTAAGTACAATGCTTGAATTACTTTTCAAGTACTTTGTACTTGCAAGTACTGTACTTCAAGTACCTGCGAGTACCGAGTACTTTCGAGTACTGCCCACCTCTGCTGTATTCAATATTTTAGTGGAATTCGAAGGTATGTTTTATCCGGTAGAGATTCAAAGTCGCCGTCGCGTTTATCGATTGCTAAAAATGAAATTACCCACTTGCAATGAAGAAGTGTCCGAGTACAGTCGTTCGTCCATTGTATCTGAGTCGCCGTTATTCCCGGTTGGCTTGGCCACTCTCTAACCCACTTGTCACGTTGGCTGAGCATTTTTCTGAGACCATTTCTGCACTGTTTCAGCACCTCGCGGAGACAGTCGCGCATCGCTTTTTCTGCATACAATGAGTGGAAATAAAAAATTAAAAAAAAAAAAAAAAAAAAACAATAAAAAACAGAGGCGGAAATTATATAACGGTGATGCTGCGAACCGGACGAAGGAGATACAATTAAATAAGCCGAGAGTTATAAAATACAGACTGTTCGAGAAGAGAGCAAAAAATATGATGCAGTTCTGAAACTTGACGAAATAAGCACGTTGGATATATACTTTGTTCGTTAAGCGGAGAATTCGTGACTTTTTTTTTTTTTTTTTAATCCATAACGAGAGCCAACGACGAAGAGAAAGTTTGCTAAATCATTTTCTCACCAACTTCGCACAGCCATGATTCAACTTGTCCTTCGAGACTCACTGCAGTTACAAACTCGATGTATTCACCCTCGCTCGATGACATCCCTTCCGCCAGATATTTTCCAGACATTGACTGAAAGTGTCAAACAGAAAAATTGTTAAGGATGTTGAGTCCCAAATCGCAAATTTATGAGAAAATTCTGAAAATTTGGTATGTTTTTGGATGAATTATTTAAGAGGTCGTGTAAAAATTTCACAACCATCAGGAAGCTCTTTATCGAACAATTAACATTAACAAATGAAATTGAATTAAATGTAGTCTCATGGAAACTGATGTAACTTTGCGATAAGTTTTTTTTTTGTCCTCTCAATTTTTCAATGTCTACACTTCATTGAAAGCAACGGGAACAAAACGAAGTATATTGATAAATATTTTTTTCATTTGTTTAAAAAATTGTTCTCAACAAGATGTTAATATTTCAATAACGAGCTTCCTAATCGTCGTGTAATTTTTACACGACCTCTCAAATATTTCGTACAAAAACATACCAAATTTTCGGAATTTTTTCATCATTTTTCATTTTAACCCTTAAGGGGGTTGAAGTAATGATGATAGAATTCTGAAAATTTAATATGTTCTTACATGAAGTATTCGGGAGATCGTGTAAAAATTTCACGACGATTAAGAAGCTATTCGTTAAATATTTTATTTAAGGCTTTTACTTCTGGTCCAGAGAAATTTTGAGCTTTTTGTCGAACTTGATAGGAAAAAAATATATGTTTTTACCATTTTTTTTTTCTTACAAGATATTTATTAATATTTTGATAATGAACAAAAAAAATTCGAGAAAAAAAATGAAAATTAAATTAGTTATAAGCTGGTTAAGTTAAGGTTAAAAAAAAGGAAGCCTTGATCGGTTTGGAGGAAACGACATGAATGGAATGACTAAGTTTTTTTTTACTTCGTTTTGAGTCAATCAAATTTTTGAAGAAATTCAATTTACTTTGATTCAAAATTTCGTCGTTCATCGCGAACCATTATTTCAACTCAATTTTGTCGACACATAGTTAAAGTGCAAGGTAATGTTACCACTACTGAACTTGCTCTCACCCTAATGGTCGTTAATGGATCCTGTGAAATTACGAAAATTCCTGCAAATTAAAACTTGCACATTCCTTTCTCATGATGCAGCGACCCTCGCTCAAATTGCGGATAAAAGTTGGCGCAACTCTCGGTGAAACTGATTATTAAACATAGACATTCTGATACACATGAAACCAAATTCTTTGAATATTTTGTCAAATTCAAAAAAAACATTCTGATACATACGAAACCAAATTGTTTGAATATTTTGTCATATTTAAAAATACATTCTGATACACACGAAACCAAATTCTTTGAATATTTTGTCAAATTCAAAAAGACATTCTGATACACACGAAACCAAATTCTTTGAATATTTTGTCAAATTCAAAAAGACATTCTGATTCACACGAAACCAAATCCTTTGAATATTTTGTCAAATCCAAAAAGGCATTCTGATACACACGAAACCAAATTCTTTGAATATTTTGTCAAATTCAAAAAGGCATTCTGATACACACGAAACCAAATTCTTTGAATATTTTGTCAAATTCAAAAAGACATTCTGATACACACGAAACCAAATTCTTTGAATATTTTGTCAAATTCAAAAAGACATTCTGATACGCACAAAACCAAAATCTTTGAATATTTTCTTAAATTCAAAAAAAAACATTCTGATTCACACAAAATCAAATTCTTTGAATATTTTGTCAAATTCAAAAAGACATTCTTATACATACGAAACCAAATTGTTTGAATATTTTGTCATATTTAAAAATACGTTCTGATACACACGAAACCAAATTCTTCGAATATTTTGTCAAATTCAAAAAGACATTCTGATACACACGAAACCAAATTCTTTGAATATTTTGTCAAATCCAAAAAGACATTCTGATACGCACAAAACCAAAATCTTTGAATATTTTGTTAAATTAAAAAAAAAAAACATTCTGATACACACGAAACCAAATTCTTTGAATATTTTGTCAAATTCAAAAAGGCATTCTGATACACACGAAACCAAATTCTTTGAATATTTTGTCAAATTCAAAAAGACATTCTGATACACACGAAACCAAATTCTTTGAATATTTTGTCAAATTCAAAAAGACATTCTGATACGCACAAAACCAAAATCTTTGAATATTTTCTTAAATTCAAAAAAAAAACATTCTGATACACACAAAATCAAATTCTTTGAATATTTTGTTAAATTCAAAAAGACATTCTTATACATACGAAACCAAATTGTTTGAATATTTTGTCATATTTAAAAATACATTCTGATACACACGAAACCAAATTCTTTTAATATTTTGTCAAATTCAAAAAGACATTCTGATACACACGAAACTAAATTCTTTGAATATTTTGTCAAATCCAAAAAGACATTCTGATACGCACAAAACCAAAATCTTTTAATATTTTGTTAAATAAAAAAAAAAAATACTGATACACACAAAATCAAATTCTTTAAATATTTTCTCAAATTCAAAAAGGCATTCCGATACACACGAAACCAAATTCTTTAAATATTTTTTCAAATTCAAAAAACATTCTGATACACACGAAACCAAATTCTTTAAATATTTTTTCAAATTCAAAAAACATTCTGATACGAACGAAACCGAATTCTTGGAATATTTTGTCAAATTCAAAAAGACATTCTAATACACACGAAACCAAATTCTTTGAATATTTTCACACAAAATCAAATTCTTTGAATATTTTGTCAAACTCAAAAAGGACGCTATCACGATTAGAAAGAAACTGTGATTTTGTATGAGCAATTTACGGGAATAGAGTGAAAGATCTGGGAAATATTGATTTGCTTCGAAAAAATGGTGAAGGGGATGACCAGACAATTTCCAGTGGGCAATTGCAATATCGGTTTTCCCGATCGCTGTGGCTTTGCCGGACTACTTGATGGTACATATCCTTAAAATAGATTCTTGTCGTCCAATATTCGTCGGCCTTTTTCCGACAAAACTCCACTTTTTCATCATACACAGTAAAATGTCCATACGAATTTTAAAAAAATCTTTTTTCTGCCATAATTCACAAAGCTTCCTTTATGCGAAAGTACGGAGATTCATTCTGAAATCCCCATAAAGGAAGCTTTGTGAATTATGGACAAAGATGAGAGAGCGATGTGAATCACGTTTAAAAAATTTATAACTGAAGAACTGTCCTTAACTTCGTCAAAAATTTCAACGTAATATCGTGAATATTTATAAAGTTGTAGCATTATGTATTTTTCCAAAAATTCAAAATTCGATGAAATTTTATCGGATCGATTTTAAATTCAATAATAAACAATCTTGGTTGCCGAATTAAGTATACAAAGAATTTCATAACAATATTTTCAAATTAGCACAAGTTAAAGGGACAAACCAATTTTTTTTTTTTCAAAACCAAAATTAATAACAAATAATGATGAATTTCATCTTGACAAGTCAAAGCATTCTCAAGTTATGAAGTATTCATATCAGGTCCTCTGATAAAATAAAATAAATAAAATAAATAAAATAAATAAAATAAATAAAATAAATAAAATAAATAAAATAAATAAAATAAATAAAATAAATAAAATAAATAAATAATGAGGCGAGCAGCTTGTTGCTTGTTTCATTATTTGTGCATTTTTAATATTTATCTAATATCCAATGTCTAATGTCTAATATCATGTACGATTGTTGGTAAAAGTCGATGAACCAATTTTTTATTTACTTTAATCAGCTTGAGAGATTTTATGTTGTCGAAGAGTTTATTGATGTGGGGCTGAATAAGATCGGGCTTCCTCGAGTTGGCGAGTACCTCCAGTAGATCGTCGTTCGAGATAAAGTAAAATCTCGGGAAAACGTGCCTCTTAGTTTCGAGATACTGTTCGAGGGCATGCTGTATAGCCTCAAGCTGGTCATTGAGCTTGTTCAGATTGTCGAGCAGTCGGGCTGATAGAAAGCAGCGCTCATTAATGAAACGTCCGAACATTGCTCCCGCAATTAATAATTGAAAATGATTTTTCATCGACTCACTTTAACTTGAAATAATAAACAATGTCAAATTAAAAAAAAAAAAAAACAAAACAAACAAAACAAAAACAAAAAATGAAAAGTCTGAGATACGAATCAAAGATACTTTGGCTTCAAGTATTTTTTTTCTAAAACAAATTTCAATCATAATTTATGTAAATGATTATTGATTAAGGCGGTGATTCTGGTCTAGAGACAAAGCTTTTGATCGATTTGTCGAGCTCGATAAAAAAAATACATTTTTTTACCATTGTTTTTTTTTACAACTTATTTATTAATATTTTGACAATAAACAAAAAAATTTTGGAGAATGACAAAATGAAAATTAAATAAGTTATAAGCTGGTAAAGTTGGGGCTAAAGAAAAAAGGGTGTGCTAGCCACAGTTGGGCCAATTTATAATTAGCTAATTACAAATTACAAATTACATATTTATTTAGGATCAAAGTTTTGTCTAATTACAAATTACACGTGTAATTAGTATCGATTTATTCACTAATTACAAATTACAAACGTAATTAGTATCGAAATTTGCACTAATTACATATTACAAATGTAATTAGTATCGATTTTTTTTTCTAATTACAAATTATGAATGTAATTCGTATCGTAATTTTTTCTAATTAGTATTTACATGTATTTGGTCTCAAAGTGTTCTCTAATTACAATACACACATATATTCAGATTCGGACATTTTTCTTATCACAGGTTGAAATCATGTGTAAATTTCGAAAAAAAATATTGAAAAAACTGGCTGACAAGATTCCAACCTTTCTAGTCATCCGATACAAAATTAAAGAAAAAAGATTCTTAATTAGTAAGAATGTCGTTATATAGCCTCTACCTCAGGGAAAATGGAAAAAAAATGCACAATATGGCGGCTGTCTGGAAAAAAGGCGTTTTTCCACTTTTTGTTTCATAGTTTTTAATTTTTTTACAATAGTAAAAAAAAATAATTTTGATACAAAAATGGTGGGGGCAATAAAAGCGTTATATATTGAAGATTGGTAAAAAATTTGAAGTAAAGTAAATCTCGGTTGAGTAGAACTTCAGATATCATGTCAGCCGTTTTGACAAGTTTTGAGAAAAACTACTTTTTTCACTAAACTACCAAGTCACTAAAATAGCTATAACTCCGTAAATTGTTGGAATTTGAAAATTTCTTTTCGAGGATATATTCTTAAAGGTCTAAAATTTAAGAAAATTAAAAAAAAAATTGATTTTTTCAAAATTCTAGCCCAGAATATTCCCTTAAAGTTAAGCTCCAACTTTGACGCGAGGGGCATAGTTGCTGCGTCACTAAAATAGCTATAACTCCGTAAGTTATTGGAATTAAAAAATTTCTTTTCGGAGATACATTCTTAAAGGTCTAAACTTTAAGAATATACAAAAAAAAATCGATTTTCTCAAAATTCTAGCCCAGAATACTCCTCTCAATTTACGTTCCAACTTCGACGTGGGGGGCATAGTTGCTGCGTCACTAAAGTAGCTATAACTCTGTAAATTATTGGAATTAAAAAATTTCTTTTCAGGGATATATTCTTAAAGGTCTAAACTTTAAGAATATATAAAAGAAAATTGATTTTTTCAAAATTCTAGCCCAGAATACTCCCTCAAAGTTACGCTCCAGTTTCGATGTGACGATAGTTGCTGCGTCACTAAAATAGCTATAACTCCGTAAATTATTGGAATGAAAAAATTTCTTTTCGGAGATACATTCTTAACGATCTAAACTTTAAGAAAATTGAAAAAAATTGATTTTTTCAAAATACTAGCCCAGAATACTCCCTTAAAGTTAAGCTCCAACTTTGACGTGACAATAGTCGCTGCGTCACTAAAATAGCTATAACTTCATAAATTATTGGAGTTAAAAAATTTCTTTTCGTGGATATATTCCTAACGGTCTAAACCTTAAAAATATGCAAAAAAAAATTTTTTTTCAAAATTCTAGACCAGAATACCCCCTTAATCCAACATACGTGGTTCCTGACAAGCGGGCAATGCAAGTCCAGCACGAGCCATTCTAGATGTGATTTTGACCCAATTTTCAGTGAGCCTGTCAAAGTCATCGGTCTCCTTGGGCAACTGTTTTCTAATATCATCTGCGTTGAAGGTATTGTCGAGATACATGTAACCTCTCTGTACAAAAAGAACCATTTCGAGTACTTCTCCCACTGTTGACAAAGCTCGTTCCCAATAATCGACTTCCGCTGCAAATGGTTCGACGAAACTGCAAAAAAAAATGTATTTCGACTCAAGCCAATATTTGATCTTCAATTATAAAATGACTCTGTGATACATTGAGAATTTTTTATATTTTTTCGAAAATATACCTGGTCGATTTCATCGTGGATAATTGGACCAGATGATCTTCCAATGTTTGGGTGATGTCATCGACGGTCTTGATTTTGTAGATTCCTTTGTCTTTGAATGGAATCATTTCTATCGGCATCACGCGCCAAACTTCGATGATATTTTTCAAAGCCTGAAATTTGGAAGAATAATTCAATTGGGCATTTGCAAAGTCTATCGTAATTGGATAAATTGGAAATTGAACAAAAATTGTGAATTGTTTTTGAAAAAAAAATTGAATGAAAATAATTCTCGTCGAAAATTGTTCACAATCCAGGAAAACCGTCTGAGCTATTAACTTTCCATGGTATCAGCTGATTTACGTCAATTTTTTAAAAGACGTACTTCCGGTCAGTTTTTTAAAAATAATTGGCATTTTATTTCGAATTTTTGTCATTCTCAGCCCATTTTATTCTTTCAAAAATTCTCTATGAAAATTGCCTATTTAGACCATTATTCATAATTATTGGTTAAAAAATTGGAACCTTTCGACATTTTTCTCCGTATAAACAAATTATTGTAATTTTGGCATTCGCGAAAATTGAAGAAAATCTATATAGTAAAGCGATGGAGAATCTTTCGAAGAATAGAATCAGCACTAGATCACGAAAATTGAAAAAAATAATGCAGATTATTCTAGAATAAACCTAATCAAAAGTGGAATTTGTATTAAAACCGTAGATATTTTTAAAAAAGTCTATCGTAGTTGATTTTTTTATTTGAATGATATGTGATGATAAATTAATCGACATTAAATGAATGATAATAAATATAATAAATTAAATTAATAATAATAAAAATAATAAATAAATAAAATAAACAATATAAATGATTAATTAAATTATCATTGTTGATTAATCCATCAATATTTGCAGACACGATTTTCAAGATTAAGCACTTATTGGAGAAGTTTCAGGTTCTCAAATCTCTTTAAAATCCTATCCTTAAAGTTTGTACCTTTTTCTTCATATAGACAAATTGTTGCAATTTTATCATTCGCAAAAATTCATCAAAATCTATATAATAAACCGATGGAGAATCTTTCGAAGAATAGAATCAGGACTGGATCACGGAAATTGAAAAAAAATTGATTAGGTTTATTCTTGAATAAACCTAATCGAAAATGCACGTGGAATTTGTATCAACACAGTCGATATTTAAAAAAAACGTCTTAAAGTTAATATTTTTATTTAAATGATAAATCAATCGAAAATAAATGAATGATAAATATAATAAATTAAATTAATAAGAATTGAAAAAAAAAAAATAAACAAAATAAATCATTAATTAAATGATTATTGTTGATTAATCCATCAATATTTGCAGACACGATTTTCAAGATTAAGCACTTATTGGACGAGTTTCAGGTTCTCAAGTCTCCTTAAAATCCTCTCCATAAGGTTCGTACCTTCTCAATGGCCAATTCCATGGTCGCAGCGGTCGAAATGTCGTTGATGCGTTCAGCAAAATTTTGCATCTCCATTTCGGCCAACGCATTCAACGTAAAATCACTGGAGTTCTCATCGAACTCATGACCAATAGTTTCCTTGACCTTTTTCCAGTGACGCTCGCGGAGAGCCGGATTCTTCAGGTCCGTTATCAGGGGTAAGGTTCTTCGGAACGTATCAACTTGGGATCTTGAAGGAAAAAGTTATAAATGTCTGGGTGAAAATGAAAAAAGGGCGTTTCTATGAGTAATCATTGCTTGATCCAGCATTTGATCCCCGTACATCGCCACAAAAGTATTCCGAGGGGAGAGAATCCCCTCTAGGAATATATCCACCCCTAAAGTGTGCCTTTGTCCAATATTAGAATTACTTTTTCGTATTTCCGAAGTCCACTGATGCCGGTCATTTGAATTGTCGTATATCATCGTGGACGTCAAAAGACACGATTCTTTGTGAAAGGAATTTGGAGCAATGGATTTCTTATATAACGTCTATTCTGGGGTGGCCTTTATTTGGTGCATGGCCAAAATTCTTTGTCGCTAGTCCCCAAATCTCCACCAAATAATTGATGAAAAATGGATGAGGATTCTTCTTCAATTATTCAAAGCGGATTTAGGGGCAAAGGTCATTCCTAAGCTCAGGGTTGCGACATTTTTAATGAAAAAGTAATGCAATAACCATTACTTACTTAATGGCGAATGAGATTAAATGGTTAATGGAAATTATTTTCGTAACCATTAAAATGTAATGGTTAATGGTTAATGGAAATTATTTTCATTAACCATTAAAATTAAATGGTTAATGGAAATTATTTTCGTAACCATTAAATGTAATGGTTAATGGTTAATGGAAAATAACCATTAAAATTTAATGGTTAATGGATATTATTTTCATTAACCATTAAAATTATTTCCCTTAACCATTAAATGATCATGGTTAATGAAAATGCAATTGCATTAAAAAAAGTAATGCGTTATTTGCAACCCTGCCCATTACAATGTAGTATGTAATAGAAAAAATTTCCATTACCCATTGCAATGTAATGTGTAATGGACAAAACTTTGATTGCAATTTTGGGAATGGAAAAATATAAATGAATAAATTATTGCAATTTTGCATTACATTTTATTGACTTAGAAGTTAGATTTTCAGGTACCTTAAATTCTAAAAAGCATCTATATTATAATTCTAAAAATCTAAGTCCTAAGTCAATAAAATGTAATGCAAAATTGCAATAATTTATTCATCTAAATTTTTCCATTCCCAAGATTGCAATGAAAGTTTTTTTCATTACACATTACATTGCAGTGGGTAATGGAAATTTTTTCTATTACACACTACATTGTAATTGGCAGGGGTTGCAAATAATGCATTACTTTTTTGAAAACAATTGCATTTTCATTAACTTCTATTAAATTGCTTCCATTAATTTAATGGTTAATGGAAGTAATTTTTATTAACCATTGAATTTTAATGATTAATGAAAATAATTTCCATTAACCATTACATTTGAATGGTTAATGAAAATAATTTCCATTAACCATTACATTTTAATGGTTAATGAAAATAATTAAATTTTAATGGTTAATGAAAATAATTTTCATTTACCGTTAAATTTTAATGGTTAATAAAAATAATCTCCATTAACCATTGAATTTTAATGGTTAATTAAAATAACTTCCATTAACCATTATATTTTAATGGTTAATTAATATAACTTCCATTAACCATTATATTTTAATGGTTAATGAAAATGCAAATGCACTAAAAAAAGGAATGCATTATTTGCAACCCTGCCTAAGCTTCTAGAGCCGCCCATGGATCAATTCAATATAAAATAAATAGTAACCTCGAATTTTCGACGATTTGCCAATTCTTCTCTTTCAATTGTCTGGAGGCTCTCGTTAATTTACGAAGCAAGACATTTGCTGTGGCGTCCATGTCCTCGATCTTGATGGTCCAAAAATGTCCAGTCTTATACTCCTCCCATGCCAAGTCCCACTCTTCGGTCAAGTTCCACACCATTTCGATGGCAGTCAAGTCCTAATTCAAAATTGACTCGTTTTCGCATTGTCCATCCGTTTAATTGGTTCCAACATTAATTGGCCGAAGAAATTGTACCTTCTCAACGCTACTCAGCTCAATCGAGGCTGGTTGACTGATACCGAAGATCGATAGATTGGACTTCAACTGATTCTCTGTTTCACGAAGAAATTCGAATTGATACCGGAAAGTCATCAACCAAGTCAGAGCATCTGGGACACGTGAAAATTGAAAAGGCATTTTCTTCAGACTCAACGATACGTTTTCCATTGTTGCATACTTCCGCTTAATTTTTTGGGATAACAATGACAATCAACGTTCTCATAATGACCGAGAAAACTACTTTTTCTGGACAATAAAAGACAGTAAAGACGCGTGAGAAAGGGGGATTGAGGACACCTTTTGTTTTCCAGTCGGAGGTGAAAGGTCCATCCTGGTGGAATCTGTTTAGAAGTTCAATTGTATCACCCTTGAATACAATTGCTTTTTCCAGTAGTTGACTCTTAAATTGTTCCTGCAAATTAAGTGCCAGCGTAATTATCGAATTCGAATCAACACTATAATTGGACAAAGGTTCACTTTCTTTTATTTTATTTTTGAATTTAATGATTTTTTTTCTATTTTTAGCTATTGATTTTGGGTATTACGTTCATTTCTCAATAATAATACCTTTTTCCTTTTTTAACAATAATTGTGAGCAACAATTTCAATGGTTAGTTCACAAAGAAGTTGCTGCATCAACGAATGCCGAGTGGAAAAACTTGGAGAATTTAAATAAAAAACTTCCTGAAAGGAAAAGATGGGAAATCGATACCTTCAAGTCGTGCAGGTCTATTTCAGCGGAAGTTAGCATTTCCAAGTAGGCATTCCAAGATCTCTCGATATCTTTAACTTGTCGTTTAAATTCGAAAGTCATTGGTACCTCATATTTCTCTGAAAATCATTATTTGTAATTAGCAATTAATTTCATTTACAGGGTATCGTTAAATGTAAGCTAGAGAGGCACAAAAAGAATTCCTATAAAATCGTCACTAAAGTTCTGATGCTGCCTCAGTTCATGAACCTAATCACTGAGTTCTTAGTCTTCATGAACCCGTGCGTGAATTTGATTGAGGCCCCGACTAGGCCCCGATCGGTTTTCCCTAACTTACTTCGGGCCCTTGACTGGAAGCCCAATAAGGCCCCTGAATGGACGGCCACGCTTTTTCGACAAGGGCCTTAGAAGGTTGCCAAATGAGAGCCTTTACAACCGCCTCACATCTGCCATGTCGAATCCATGACAATCCCATGGTCAAGCCCTATCAGGACCCTAGTACGTAGTACGTACGTAGTATCGCTATACGTGTAATTGTAAAATTGAATTATTTCAATAATAATTATTATATATTATTAATAATTCTCTAAGAGAATTTTTACAAAAAAATAGTATTAAGCAGAGGATTTCTATGTAGAAATCTTGCGGGTATGACTTTCCTCGAGGCATGACTTCCTGAGAGGCCTGACTCTGCGGTGTCGAATAGAACACGTGCTCCCACTTCGGCTATATAAGCATACTATTTGCATATTCCGTATGCGAGAGAGCACACGCCGTATGCGACATCTCATGGCGAGTCTCAGAACTAACTCCCCGTGAAGCCCGATTAGGCCCTCAAAGGGTTGCCTCGTCAGTGCCATGTTTGAAATAATTAGGGCTCGGATACTTTCGCCCTATTTGGGCCCGATTTGGTTCTGTTGTAATTATACCGACTTCTTTAAACATGGGTTGCCCGATCGAAGCCTGACAAGGTCCTCAACGGGTTGCCTTAGGTCAGCCATATTGTAAGTAAGCCTGGCAACCTTGGCATTGCCCTGTCACGGCCCAACCTGGTAGTGTTATGGCAATTCATGACAGGGCATCCAGATTTAAGCCCGACAAGGTCCTCAACGGGTTGCCTTGAGTCAACCATATTGTAAGTAAGCCTGGAAACCTTGGCACTGCCATGTCGGGGCCCAACCTGGCGGTGTTATGGTAATTCATGACAGGGCATCCACGTTTAAGCACTACAAGGTCCTCAACGGGTCGCCTTAGGTCAGCCATATTGTAAATAGGCCTGGAAACCTTGGCATTACCCTGTCGGGGCTCAACCTGGCGGTGTGAGAGCAATTCCTGACAGGGCATCCACGTCCAAGCCCGACGAGGTCCCGACTTAAGTCAGGGCTTCCCTAGAATTTTCACGCACGGGAACTTCAAGAATTCAAAAAATTCGTTCATGCTTGACGTTATCACGACAAACCTAATTTTCAGATATTAATTTTTTGTGTCAGAAATGTTAAGACTATTTTCCTCTTTGTTAAAAAATTGTAGCCAATTGCGATTGCTAATTGCAGGATCAATATTTGAAATATCTATCTGACTTTCTGCCTTTGCCTGACAATCTTCATTGCCTCTATCGTTATGGGAGCATTTGTAGTTTACCAAGAGTCTGGTACTGCTCTCGTATCTTGGGGAATTCTTCCTCCTCATCCGGAATTTCAGCGGCAAGTCTCTTGAACAACTGCAACGCTTCCTGCATCGTGATGAGATCAGTGGGCTCTTTGCTTATGCTGGAGGAGAAGAGTAGCGGAGATGCCGTGTGTAAAATACCAACGATTAACGATTTCTGACTTGGCGCATTGAGACATGCGTAAAAGAACCCCAAAAATATAAGTTTCCGCGCATTTTTTCGTGTGGGAACTCCATTTCGTTGATCAATTTATATTTTTAAGGTATATCAAAGTGTCAAAGTGATTGGAAGTGTTTCAAACCAAATCCTTTTACCCGACCTTTTGGCATTTTCCGCTATGTATTTGTAGACGTGATTGACTTTTGCCTCTGTCATACGCAGAAGTAGCTGTGTGAGCTTTTTCTGCCACAGTGTACATTGCTCAATGATCGCACCCTTGAGGCCGTCAGCATTAACATCGACAAAGTGGACGCTTGCAACAGTTTCCTGCATCTGTACGTTATTTGCCACTTCTGTGTATCGCCCGATATCCGCATCGAATGAAACGACCGTAGGTTTCAACCTCTCGTACCTTTCAGAGTAAATTAATTCCATCAATATGCGATGGACACATTTTGGGAACATGCACACTCGCCAAAGGTCGCTACCCAAGTATCACATCCAACTGACGTAGCTTTGGACAAATATTTTTAGTCGTGAAACAGTTTCCATGAAGTAAGGGTTTACCTAAACGTTTCAATCAAATAGAAAATCCTCTTTAGATTAGATTAAAAGATTAGATTAGGGTTCTGGATTAGGTTGAGGTGCGATGTTCTGGAGGGTTAGTGTTTGGTTGAGTTGTTTCCAGATGCTTTTGGATGAGGTTAGAGTGATATTCTGAAGGATTAGTGTTTGGTTAAGTTGTTTCCAGATGCATTTGGATCAGGTTAGAGTGATGTTCTGAAGGGTTAGTGTTTGATTAAGTTGTTTCCAGCTGCGTGTAGCAATTGTTGAGCTAGATAGCGAGGAATGACAAAAGCAGCCATTCGCTAGCCAGTGGTTAACCAGTTTGGTGCCTATAAGGGTTAAATTAGTTAATGACTGGCCGCATTTAAAGTTTCCCCTCGGTTGATAGAGAGATGTCCACTAGGCCCGACTTTGAAGGTCAGATTTTACAACCCAAGGCACTACCTTTCACTGAATTATGGTTAACCATCACGTAATCGCATTCTATTATAAATTGGGGTTCCTAGAAAAACGTTTTATGTTAACCTCAACTGAAAAAGTATGGTTACCACAACTATAAACAAAATTGTAACCTTGACTAAAAAGTTATTATTGGCTGATTTGTTTAATTTGAGTTAAATCATCTCCGTTGTTAATTCCAAACGAACCTTTGTATGAATAAATCCTTGTTGACTTCCCACATGTCTTTAAAGGGTTCCCATGTCTTCTGATAGTTTTGTAACATATTGTAACAAAGAACAGCCTCTGGTTAAAAGTAAATAATTACATGACTTTGAATCCTGAAGAATTGACTAGCGGCTGATACGATGTTGAACATTGACGGGGCTGTCGATACCTTTATCGAGGCTCTCTTGAATATGGCAAAAAGTTTCATCGTAAGCGAATGTCGCCCAGAAGGTTTTAATGCCCTGATGTTGAATGTTGAATCTTTCAGTAACACGTGGAATCGATGACAGCGGCTCGAGAAGATTGTTCAGTATATTTGCGATAAATTTAGCAATGTCGGCGAAACGTGGTGAAAAGACAATCTGGAAGGGATGAAAATCAGTGTCTATTCGACACAGAAAAAACGACTTAGTTGGTCCAACCAAAAACTTAGTGCTCTGAGCGCCAGAAGAGAAATTGGTTGGAACAACTAGTTATTTAGTTGACTTAGTTGTGGTAACCAATAATCTAGTTGAGTTAGTTGACTTAGTTGAGGTAACCAATAATATAGTTCACTTAGTTAACTTAGTTGTGGTAACCAATAATCTAGGTTGGTTGATCCAACCAACTATCTATAATCAACTAGATTATTGGTTACCACAATTATCTATAGTTATATCTACAGTTATCTACCAATAATCTAATTGATCCAACCAACTATTTATAGATAGTTGGTTGAATCAAGTAGGTTATTGGTTACCACAACTAAGTCAACTAGATTATTGGTTACCACAACTAAGTCAACTAAATAACTATCTATAGATAGTTGGTTGGATCAACTAGATTATTGGTTACCACAACTAAGTCAACTAAATAACCAGCTGATCCAACCAACTATCTAGTTGATCCAACCAATTCCTCTTCTGGCGCTCAGAGCAATAAGTTTTAGGTTGGACCAACTAAGTCGTTTTTTCCGTGGATGGTAGGGATTTTTATCGAGACTTGTCTTTTTATACGGTAGCAATACTTTATTTTCTATTAAATCAGCTTTCAGTAGAAGAAGTGGTGAAGGTGATGTTGTTCCGTCACCGTGGAGAGCTTCGTACATTACGTTCAGAGAATTTTTCAGACCCAGCTTGAAGGCTTCTTCGAGAAGAGCATCCAAATTTCCCAGATAATTCTCCCACTCAATTATACTCTAAAAACATGAATTTCAAGTACGAAAATATTGTTGACTCCAGTAGTGCTTTTTCATCTCTTGTTACTCCTAAACAGGCTCAATAGATCATTTACAATACAAAGTCGAAAGTTCGATCAATGCTAATACGCCGATGGAAGAGATTCTTGTCCCAATTTCTGTTCTCTACTGATTAATGAAACAAGACGGCAATTTTGCTGCACTGACAAAGTCCTTAGTTCAGCAAAACCGAATCGAGAACTAGATACCAGGGTTGGAATCATTAAAACGCGTTTCACGTCTTTTCGAGCTCCGAAACAGTCACGATCGATATTTCTCCCTTTTATCGATGGAAAGTATATTTCTCACGTTTGATCAGATTCCCCTTAGGAATAACATCCGGGAGCGTGTAACTCTGGGAACTCGTATAACCAAGGGCTCTTCAACCCACTCAACGACCTACTTAACGAACTTGATCGACTGATAAAAAAATCGTGATCTCTATACTCACGTCTTGTATAACTGGCTGGAAACCTTCGAACACAGCCATAACGTATTCAATTATCGTGTTGTAACTTTTGCGGATGGTTTTGTAAACTGAATCTCTGAAAAAAAATAATTATTCCATCAAGGACATCATTGTCAATTGAAAAAATGAAATCATTCACTCAGATAATTGAGGAAATAACAATATTGACTAGGATGCTTTTTTCAGTGTACAGTTGTTTAATTCACAGAGGGCCACGGTTTTTTCCAAACAGTTTCAAGAGTTTACATAAATAATAGTCAGGGGCTCTCAAATTAAGTTATGAGGAGTCACGTAACTTATGAGGGGTCAGGAATGCTGGAATCAAATATTGCGCCGCTCTATGTTACCTACGAGCGATCAGGGACCGCGTAATTAAGTTATGAGAGGTAACTTGAGTTACGAGGGGTCACTTAAGTTATGGGGGGTCAGGCATTCGGGAATAAAGTTTTGAGAGTTTACATCATGCATATATCACACAAGTAGAGGGATTTCATAAGTATAGTCGGTAGCGTTATAGGTAGCGTGTTAAGTAGTTAGGTAGGATAGGTGGGCAGTGCATTTATACCTGACACTTCGTAATTCCTGCTCCAATTCTGGTAGTGTATATGCATAATTGGGTTTAATCTTCATAATTGGAGTGTCGCATATACTCTCGCAAATTTTCATCAACTCAAAATTCGATTTCTTGTAAGTGTCGACGAATTCTTGGAGCTGAGGGAATCAAGAGTTACGGTATAGTTATTCCCAGGATGGGAGTCAAGTGTGTGATCACTTAAAATCACAATATTCTAACCGTTGCAGTTTGCAGACAGCAGGCTTTGATGTACGTGTCTACTAATTCAGAGTTCCACGTAAGTTTCTCCAAGCCGGGTTTGATCTTATGGTCAAGCAACTTGATCAACTCCCTGAAGAGAGCACGTTCCTCCGGGGATAACGCTGAGTAACGGAAGTTGAGTTACTGATAAATAAACGATCGAGTTGACTACTTGGGGAGAATCGAAAAAATTTGATCGGTGGAATTAGAAAAGTTGGCTTTTACATCTCTACCGGTCGAAACTTTCCCGCCAAACAATTTTGATAAAGCAAAAGGTATTTTTGCCAATTTTTTTTTGCCATAATTTTATTATGTCTAGGAAATATAGAAAATTTTTATTGATTGAAAATTGCATTGAAGGTTTTTTGTAGAAATAATGCAGTAAAGTTGTAAGTCTTACAAAGATCATTGAAAAAGTTCAAGTTTTGTAAAACTTGTAACGCTTTAAAAAATGCGGCATACACATAATGTTTTGACTTCAATAATATTCGAAATATAGCACGAAAATTTATAAGTTATATAATTTTATCAATTTTCAAGATGTTGCGCTGAAATTCTTTCCATAGTTAATACGGTGACAAAGTTTGTTCGCTATTTAATTGGAAAATCGATCAATGAAGGGATTAAGAATTCATAAAATTGTGATATTTTTTTGAAAAATGGGACATGCGTTATTTATAACTTCATCAATATTCAAAATATCGCTCTAATATATATTTCGACCCTTCATCGAGTTATCAAAATTGTTCGCAACTAAATTCTGCGATAATCGAATGGAGAGTTAATATTGTGTTAAGGGGAAAATCACATTAGAAGGCTCATTTTCATTGATTTTTTAGGATTTTTTTTTGGGTGGGAAGAATTAATTAGAATCCAATCAAATTTTGACATCATTTTATTCATATTTCGAACAACTTTTGTGAATTTTTTTTGAATAATTTCGGCCACAAATAACTAAGTTAACCAGTTTAACATGTAAAATAACAAAGTTAACCAGTTTACGTGTACGAAAAATCTACTATCATTTGACAGGATATTCCATAATAATTTTGTTAAACTCAGATAAAATTGAATTTTTTAACAAACAATATTTTACGTGCCATAACTTCATCGATATTCCAGAAATTGCTGTCTAATCTTTTGCCATACTTAACAAAATCTCGTCTATGAGGATACCATAATTGATCTGCCTGTTCTCTTGCTATAGAAAACTATATAAACTACTATAGAAACTAATATAGAAACTACTATATAAATTAGTATAAAGACTACTATGGAGACTATAACAGAGACTACTATAGAGACTACTATAGAAACTACTATAGACACTACTATAGACACTACTATAGAAACTACTATAGAAACTGCTATAGACACTACTATAGAAACTACTATAGACACTACTATAGAGACTACTATAGAAACTATTTATGGAAACTACTATAGAAACGACTATAGGCACTACTATAGATACTACTATAGAAACTACTATAGAGACTACTATAGAAACTATCTATAAAAACTACTATATAACTACTACAGAAAAAAATCAGGAAGCAAATTTGCAACTTTAGATGGAAGAGTTATTATTCAATGCAGTTGTAAAATGATTAAAAGTAGTATAGAATTTTAGCAGATTAAAAATAATCCTCCAGTGAATGAGGAAAATGGACAAGTTTTGGATTACCTTCGAGAATTTTGTTGTAAAAGCGAGGACAACAATAAGAACGCTCTTGTACACGAATTGCAGATTATAGAAAGTATAGTATATAGAAACTAGTATAGAGACTACTATAAAAACTACTATAGAAACTACTATAGAGACTACTATAGAGACTACTACAGAGACTATCTACAAAAACTACTGTAGAAACTTCCATAGACACTACTATAGAAACTACTACAAAAACTACTATATAACTACTATAGAAAAAAAATCAGAAAGCAAATTTGCAATTTTACGTGGAAGAGTTATTATTCAATGCAGTTGTAAAATGATTGAAAGTAAAGTTGCAACCGGTAGAGATGTGAATGCGGTGGATGAACACGTGTTTTGGCAGATTAAAAATAATCCTCCAGTGAACGAGAAAAATGGAGAAGTTTTGGGATACCTTCGAGAATTTTGTTGTAAAAGCGAGGACAACAATAAGAACGCTCTTGTACACGAATTGCAGATTATAGAAACTATAGTATATAGAATAGAATTATAGAAACTAGTATAGAGACTACTTTAGAGACTACTATAGAGACTACTATAGAGACTACTATAGAGACTACTATAGAGACTACTATAGAGACTACTATAGATACTACTATAGAGACTACTATAGAGACTACTATAGAGACTACTATAGAGACTATCTATAGAGACTATCTATAGAAACTACTGGAGAAACTTCCATAGACACTACTATAGAAACTACTACAAAAACTACTATATAACTACTATAGAAAAAAATCATAAAGCAAATTTGCAATTTTACGTGGAAGAGTTATTATTCAATGCAGTTGTAAAATGATTGAAAGTAAAGTTGCAACCGGTAGCAACCGGTAGCTTTTGGCAGATTAAAAATAATCCTCCAGTGAACGAGGAAAATGGAGAAGTTTTGGGATACCTTCGAGAATTTTGTTGTAAGCGAGGACAACAATAAGAACGCTCTCGTACACGAATTGCAGATTATCCCATTTGCTATTTATCACCTGAATGCGAACCGGTATATCGTACTTCAGTGCGCTCCAGTAACGTGCCTCGCGACATAAATTCTGGATGCCCGGATCAATGTTGGGCTCCAAAAGACCGGGCTTATCGACGCTTCGTCGCATCAGGTGTCGGTCCAGTCGTAACGTCAAATCATTACCGGTATCGTCGATCCACTTTCGATAAAGCTCGACGGTCGTGTCCCTTATCACTCCAACCAGTATCTCGTACTGATGATAAACCTCGTCGCTCATACTCGAATAGGGCATCCAAGTTCCTTCGATAAACATTCTTCTGATGCGCTCCAATCTTGCGCTCTTTGAGCGCAAATTTAGAGCACGTCCCGCGAAGTAAGGCGTCAGCGATGAATATTCTTCACGCTCCTCGAGGATCTCCTGTTTCGTGTTTTGAATCTCATCGCCGAACATTTGCCAGGCCTAAGATGAGTTACGAAATTATATGGGAAAAGGCTCGCCGAGGCTCGGTAAACGTAGGACAATTTTTGCAGTTCTTTTGTGGGTCATATTAACGCAGTAAGGATTTTTCAAAAAAATCAATTTTTCTATTTCATTTCCGGTACCATTTTTTGCCGATTTTTTTGAATACGGATATGACCAAAATATGGAAATTAAAAAATTGAGAAAAATAGATCCCATCGTTAAACGATTATTTACTTAGGCTTGAAAGTTATGGAATTAATTACAGTTTTTTACAAAAAAAAATTAAGAAAATCGATCAATGTTTTTTGTGAATCAACAATTTATATTTAAAACTTGAAAATCTTATAGAAATACTATTAGAATTTTTTTTCAGTTTTTTTTTTATCAAAAGTACGTTTAAAAACTAAAATGTTGAAAAAAAAGGTTCATTTGACACATTTTTCGCAAATTTATGGACATTTAAAAAAAAGTTGGGTAGTTTTTGAAAAAACAATATCTTGAAAACGGTTTGACAACAAATTTTTTTTAAGTGGACGCCTCTTTCAATTAATACTAAAACAAAAAAATTTCAAACAAATCGGCGATGCAAAAGCTAAATGGTGTTCGATTTGCCGTGGAACGCCCCATATATTTAAGTATGTACACAGAAAATTTCATGTCAATGAAATTATTTTTAGAAACGGCATAACTGATCAGTCTCAAATTTTGACACAAGCTTTATGAATATATTTTTTAGAAATTAATCGAAGCTTTTTTTTCACTGATAAATATTTTCCATTTTATAAACAATTTAAGGCAAAAGGTTTCATAAAAAATCGAAATTTTTAAGTATGTCTTATTTCATAGCAATTTATATTATCTTAGCAAAAAAAAATTCTATCCAGTGTTCCATCAATATCTCGGTGAAGAGTTGTCCAAAAATTAAAAAAATATATCTACATCAATATAAATATCGTTATTCGTACCCTTTATTCATTGATTATCTACAAAGTGGAGACGAATTATTTTTTTCATTTTTAGCGCCTGTTTTTTTTTATTTAAAAAGTTTCAAAAAACAGTAATTATCAAAATTTTTTAATTTGGCTACGTAAAAAATTAATGGCTGTGATTACAAATATTTTTTAAAAAATTGAAAATCAACTCATAAGTTTTCGAATATTCACCGAGTTATTGATATCTATTCTGCACATTATTTTGCAAATTATTATTATTTACCAATGTTCAATAATTTGCCAGTAACATTTATTGTAACAATATTATTATTACAATAACTAACATTATATATAAATAATATTAATAGTAAAAAATAAATAAAATAAATAGTATTGCAAATTATTATTTTTTAAATCCAGCTCATGAAAATTTATAGTAAAACACTATTAAATATTGTCAATTGATTAATAAATATTGGCAGAAAGAATTTGAAAAAAAATTAAATTAAAATTTGACTGCAATAACTGCAATTGATTAATTAAAATTTAACTGCAATAACGGCAATTGATTAATAAATATTGGCAGATGGAATTTAAAAAAAATTAAATTAAAATTTGACATGAGACTCACGAAAGTTGTTTTTTTGTCGAAAAGTGGTTTCAGAATTTCTCGGCTCATGTAAGTGTGAAATCCATACATATGGCCAATTGCTTCCTGAACATTTTGCACGTCACGAAATGCCGCTATCACGAGATTCTCGATGTTGGTTTCGAGGTCGTTCGTGTGATTCCGAAATGCAAACATATCGTCGTACCAAGTTGCGTCCTGCACGTCAAATATTTTGGCGGCGTTCGACTGAATTTTTTCCAAATATTCCATAAACAATTTTTCAACTTTTTGACAAACTCTCTCGTACTCTTGGCCCTTTGCGCCGCTGAATCGTGGCGCAACTATCTGCGCCGTCTCGTCCATTCTAAAAAGTTCGAGACCAACGTCAAACATTTCGTTCCGATCCGCAGAATATTTTTTTTTTTTCTGCAATAGAAACTCGGGACGTGGTATATCGTTTGACTTTTACCTGGCAAAATCAATCATCGATTGACATATTTCTATCATATCGTGACAACGAGCGATGAACGTGTCAATGTGACAAAATACCGAGTCACTTCCCAAATCCCAATTCTGAGCTGTACAATTATTGTGCGCTGCTGCAAACTGCAACGATCGACAAGTTAACTCATCGACTTTAATCATTGAATTTTAATCGAAATTAAATAATAAAATTAATTGACAATTAAATTTTATTCAAACCTAATTTTTAATTTAAATTAACCAATAAAATTAATTAAGCATTGAATTTTATTTTAACTTAATAAGTTAACTCATCGACTTTAATCATCGAATTTTAATCGAAATTAAATAAGTAAATTAATTGACAATTAAATTTTATTGTAACCTAATTTTAAATAAAAATTAACCAATAAAATTAATTAAGCATTGAATTTTAACTTAAAAAGTTGACTCATCAACTTTAATCATCGAATTTTAATCGAAATTAAGTAATAAAATCGTTTGAGAATTAATTTTTATTGTAACCTAATTTTAAATAAAAATTAACCAATAAAATCAATTAACAATTACATTTTATTTTACGGCCCGAATGTTAAGTTCTTAAGATCAAACTTAAGATCAAATTTTCCATTGAACTCAAGTTGGAACTTAAGATCGAACTTAAGTTCCAATTCAAGATTAATCTCAAGTTTGAAATTAAGTATCATTACAAGTTCATACTTAAGTTCAAACTTTAGTGCGAAGTTTAGAATGAACTTAAGTTTCAACTTGAATTTGGTTTGAAGTTCGATCTTAAGATCCATCTTGAGCTTGAACTTAAGTTCGATAAAACTTCTTTCATCGCGTCCCTTGACCGTGTTTCTTAGTTGTCAAAATAATTAAGTTCGATCGAACTTAAATTTAAGCACAAGATGGATTGTAAGTTCAAACTTCAAACCGAATTTAAGTTTGAAATTAAGACCGATCTGAAGTTCGCACTAAAGTTTGAACTTAAGTATGAACTTATCATGACACTTAAGTTCAAATTTAACATTCATATTAAATTGGAACTTAAGTTCGACCTTAAGTTCCAATTTGAGTTCAATGAAAAGTTTGATCTTAAGATAAATCTTAAGATCTTAAAATTCGGGCCTAACCTAATTTTAAATTGAAATAAACCAATAAAATTAATTTAAAATCAAATCTTATTTTAACTTAATTTTTAATTAAAATTAGTTGCATTAATTAAAACTAATGCAAGTTTTTCTTATCAAACGACGAGCTTGTATGAACATTTTCAAATAAACATATGTCAGACATTGTTGAAATGCAAACTTAGCAGAACATGACAATTAAAAGTGCTTTTAATGTCTTGGGAAATTTTGAAGTAAAAGATAATTTGTCACTTGGCAGATTTGAATTATCGATTGAGGGAAAAATGTCGTTTTTTGCTACAATTTCAGCATTTTTTAAAATTTTTATTGACGAAATTGCGCGATTAATTTGTTCCAGATATTGTATTTCTCATAAATGTTTAAGGATTGATTTTTATGAGAAACAAATTTTTGAAATTTTCATGCAAATATGGTGAATGTCACAAGACTTCGAAAAATAATATTTTTAGAAAATTAAAATGCTCGAGGATGTAAAAACATTGTTATCGCATTTGAAAAAAAATCATTAAAGGATTCACTTTCAAAAAAATTTGTTTTCAAGAAAAAATTCTTATAAACGCTTTAAGTTTTGTAATTTGGTTGTTATCAAGCCCAATTTTTTTACACAAATAAATAAAAAGACGATAAGAGTCAGTATCGAATTTGAAAAAAATCGCTTGATAAGTTTAAATAAAAAAATTATAGAATAAGAAAATTGAAGCAAACAAAAATTGTGCTTTTTCATTATTTCTTGAAGAAATCTTTCGTTATAAATGTGTCAAAATTAAAAAAGCTACTAGTTCATGAAAATTTTTTTTTTTTAAATTAATTAATGAGAGAATAGTAAAATGTAAATTTTAATTGGTACGATTTTCAAAATTATTATTTCAGGTATGCTCAAAAACTGCAAATACTGTCGTCATACTTTTTTTTCGAAAATTTTCGAAATAAAAAAATTTAATAATCAGGACGATTATAAAACCTCTAATTGATTTTAAAAAATATGGGTCATTCCATGTCAAATCGAGAACTTTTGAAAATTTTTTTTTTCCTTTTCAACCCCATTAAAAACATTTTTCAGGAAATTTTCAAATTTTTTTACCCAACTCAAAAAACTATTTGACATGGCATGACCCATGTGTAACAAGTTTGACATTAAAAATGACAAACCTTGTTGTACAAATTCTTGTAATACTCGCAAGCTCCGATGCATTTTTCAAAGAGACGCATGTTTCTTCTCGTATTTCCGGCGAATACATCACCGAAATCGACGAAACTGCGAAGAAGTACGATTATTTGATTGTTCAGAGCATCGAAGAGTTTGCTCATTCTCGCTGGATTGTTGAAGAACGCTGAATTCAGCCAGATAATACGAAAAATGTGAAGAATTTTCGTGAGATGTTGAGAAATGGCTTCGGGATTCTTGCAATCGTTCAAATCAGCGCAGGGCTTTTGCAATCGTCGAAGAAATTCGATGTTCGATTTGGCCTCATTCACGCCGTGATCAATCTCCTCATTGAGAACTATGAATTTACGAACGTACGAGGACTGATTCGTCGTCAGAATTCTCACAAGATGACTCACCACGGGATCTTCCAGCTGATAACTCAGTCCGCACAGATTTTCATCTGCAAAAATAAAATGAACGATATCAGTCTCGACGTGTAAAAAGAGAATCTCGAAAAATTGCGTCGATACTTTTCATCGCGCTTTCTCGCAGAGAAAGCTTTTTATCGATTTGAATACATTTTTATTTTTATTTTTCAAAGCTCCATTCCGCTGGGAGAAACGCAGGAATTGAATGGAAAAGGATTACAAAGCACGGAGATGTAAAAGCCTTAAGGGGGTATTCTGCTCTAGAGACAAACATTTTGAGCGCTTTGTCGAGCTCCATAAAAAAAAATAATATGTATTTCTACCATTCTCTTTTTTACAACATACATTTGCAGAAAATAATAAAAAATTGGAGAAAGAAAAATGAAAATTAAATAAAGCTGCGGTAAAGTTGCGAAAAAAGGGGGGTGCTGGTTGACACGATTGGAATCCTTTTGGTCATCCGATACGGAATTAAAAAAAAATTCTTAATTAGTAAGAATGTTGTTATAGGCCCGACCTTATAGAAATTGGAAAAAAAATCCCAAAATGGCGGCTGTCTGAAAAAAAGGCGTTTTTCGACACTTTTTTGCATAGTTTTTAATTTTTTTACAATAGTAAAAAAAATATTTTTGATACACAAGTAATAGGGGCGATAGAGAGTTATATGTTGAAGATTGGTAAAAAATTTGAAGTAAATCGGTTGAGTAGAACTTAAGATATCACGTCAACCACGTTGAGAATAGTAGTTTTAAATAGCTATACCTCTAAATAGCTATAACTATAGCTATAACTATATAAAATAGCTATAACTCTGTAAATTATTGGAATTAAAAAATTTCTTTTCGAAGATATATTCTTTAAGGTCCAAACTTTAAGAATGACGGGCAGAGTTGCTAAAATAACTATAACTCCGTAAATTAGTAGAATTAAAAAATTTGCTTTCGAGGTTATATTCTTAAAGGTCTAAATTTTGAGAATATGGAAAAAATGGACTTTTTCAAAATTCTAGACCAGAATATCCCTTTGAAGTTACATTCCGACGTGACGGGCATAGTTGATGCGTCACTAATATAGCTATAACTACGTAAATTGTTATAATTTAAGAAGAATATATTCTAAAAGGTCAAACTTTAAAAATATGAAAAAAAATTGATTTTTTCAAAATTCTAGTCCGGAATGTCCCTTTAAAGTTACACTCCGACATGATGGGCATAGTTGCTGCGTCACTAAAATAGCTATAACTTCGTAAATTATTGGAATTAAAAAAAAAAATTTCAGGGATATATTCTTAAAGATCTAAACTTTAAGAATATGCAAACAAAAAGTGATGTTTTCAACACTTTAGACCAAAATATCCCTCTAAAGTTACGCTCCGACGTGACGGGCATAGTTGATGCGTCACTAATATAGCTATAACTACGTAAATTGTTGTAATTTTAAAATTTCCTTTCGAGGATATATTCTTAAAGGTCTAAACTCTACGAATATGCAAAAAAAATGAATTTAAACAAATTCTAAACCAGAATATCCCTTAAAGTTACGCTCTGACGTGACCGGCGTAGTCGCTGCGTTACTAAAATAGCTATAACTTCGTAAATTGTTGGAATTTTAAAAATGTCTTCTGGGAATATATTCTTAAAGATCTAAACTTTAAGAATCCACAAAAGAGATTGATTCTTTCAAAATTCTTGACCAGAATATCCCTTTAAAGTTACACCCCAACATGATGGGCATAGTTTCTACGTCACTAAAATAGCTATAACTTCGTAAATTGTTGGAATTATAAAATTTTCTTTCGGGGATATATTCTAAAAGGTATAAACTTTAACAATATGAAAAAAAAAATTGATTTTTTCAAAATTCTAGACCAGAACATCCCTTTAAAGTGATTCCCCAACATGATGGGCATAGTTGCTGCGTCACTAAAATAGCTATAACTTCGTAAATTATTGGAATTAAAAAATTTCCTTTCGGGGATATATTCTTAAAGGTCTAAACTTTAAGAATATGCACAAAAAATTGATATTTTCAAAATTCTAGCCCAGAATACTCCCTTAAAGACTTTCTTCGTCAATTATTCTTTTTCCATTTGTCATAATTTTTTTTTTTCAATGACAATTCGTTCATGATGTTATACTCATTGCATTGTAAATCTTTAAATACATTCGTTTCAATTTTTTGCATTACAAATCGGTTTAAATGCCAGGAACGACCATTTTATAACATACGTATAACGTATTATGAGAATGCTTGCGCAGTAAAAGTCTGCATTTTTATAATGAGCAAATCTTTATACCATTGAGAGCGTCGTGACGTTGACGATAACGAGATTGAACTGAATCGAACAAAAAATGCTACGACGAAACGGAGCTAACAACATTGAACGCGGAGAAGTGGAACGGAACCTCGTTTCTGAAAAGCGCACTATGTGATTAAAATATTAATTCAACAAGTCTTGATATAATTTCACGATGGAAAGTAAGAAATTTATCGAGAATTTTGGAGAAACTCCAAATTCACGAACCGAACAGCATATACGGCCATTACAACCGGATGGCACCGTTGCCAGTGGAATTGATTCAATTGGGGTCGAAAGGTACCCCTCGAGGTGAGAAATGGGAACATTGCCGTATTAAATGGAGTACTAAAATTTTAGAATCGCTTCTTTCGCGTTTTCAAAGAGAAAACTAGTTCAACATTATGTAGAACTTAATTAAATAGTTCTCGCTCAATGAAGAATATAATAATAATAATAATAATAATATCGTGGAAACTGGAAATTTCTAATTTTTTTGCATCTTTCCACTCCAATCGCATTTCTGAGCAATTTATATTTTTGAATTCCAGCTTTCTTATGGAAAATTTTAACAAAGGATAATCAAAAAGTTAATCAACTATGCTAAAGGTTCTATAACTTCCAGGATTTTTTATTTTTCGAAAATTTTATAGTTTTTAATTTTATAGAATATAATAATAATAATAATAATAATAATAATAATAATAATAATATCATGGAAACGGGAAATTTTGAACTATCTAATTTTTTTGCATCTTTCCACTCCAATCGCATTTCTGAGCAATTTATATTTTTGAATTCCAGCTTTCTCATGGAAAATTTTAACAAAGGATAGTCAAAAATTAGTCAACTATGCAAAACATTCTATGATTTCCGGGATTTTTTATTTTTCGAAAATTTTATAGTTTTATAATATTCGAATCTGTTGAGCATAATATTCTTCTTTTTTATTAATATAAATTATTCTTGTCTTTTATCGTGCCTGTGAAAAAAGTTTTAGCTTTGTAGTTTCAACGTGCAAAAGGTGAATTTCGGCGATTTTTTTGAAAATTTGAAAATGGTATTAATTTTTTTTTTTCGAAGAATATCGTTCAAATTGGAAATTTGGAGCCTTATTTTTATACATCTTTCGCTTCAATCGAGTTTTTCATAAAGTATATTTTTCAATTCTTGCTCTCTTTTAGAAAAGCTTAACAAACGACAGGAAAAGTTGGTTCATTATCTGTAAGTTTCTAATTTGCAAGATATTTATTTTTGAAACATTTCAAGTTTTTTAATATTTGAACCCCTTAAGCATATTCTTTTTTTAATCAATATAAACTATCCTCCTCTTCAATTGCACTTGTGAAAAAAGTTTGTTTCATAGATCCAACGCTATGAAGGTTAAAACAATTTCAAAATTTTTTTGAAAATTAAAAAATCGCATTAAATTCGTTTTCGTCGTTTTTTTTTGCATTTTTCCAAAAAATTCCAAACTCAACACCTCGATCGATCCTTCTAAAATTCAATTTAACTCATTTTTTTCGACGACTTAAGTTATGGAGTAAAAAACGACGTTAACTAAGTAGTGCCATTATCATACATTTTTTTCTGCATCAAGTAGAAACTTTTCAAGCTCCATCTTGGTTCTCACGATAGTTTCTCCTTCAAAAAGTGTCCAAAAATTTTTTAGAAATTTCTGAATTCGACTTCTACAAGGATTTTGAACTTTCCCAAACAAGCAGCGAGTTTATTTAACCATTGAAATAATTGAAACGACGTAATCAAAAAAGAAAAAAACGACGAGTATCATCCAAGTGCAAATTAGTGCAAGAGCAAGTTGCATTTTGTAATCTGATTCAAAAAATGGCAGTTTTTCTAAATCTATCGATTAATCCCATTTTTAAAATCGATCGGATCGTTTCGCCTGAAGAATCTGACCAAAGTAAAATCAACTTTAGGAATTGTTTCAGCATCACTTTTGGTCAATCATGATGAAACTATTTATTCAAAGATGATTATTATTTTTTTATTTTTTGCAATATTTGCATCCCTTCTAGATTGATATTCGTCCTTTTTCGGGTGCAAAACATACAGCGCCAAATCTTTAGTACCGACACGACGAGGCGTGGCACACACAGCTTGAAAAATCGATATCGCTACAGTAGATAGAATTCCCCCAGCAGCGTTTGCGAGTGTATCTCAATGGTCGAGGCGCCAGAGGGTTTCCGATGTCGCCAAGATAACTTCATCACAACGCGAAAGTCAGTTAGTCTCGGGATATGTAAATATTTGTCAATATATCACAAAAAACTTTTCGATCGAAAATATGGGACCCTCCAACTTTCATCGACCCCTTTCTCATCCCTGATCCTGGCACATTCGATCTACCATTATTAATCACGTTCCCCAAAAATGAGTAAAAGCAACTTTTTTACATTTTTCAACCTTTATCAAGAGTTACGGTTTTTCAAAATTCCCATCAAAATTAGATTCGCAGAATTTTGCCCGCAGAGTTTAAATCCTTTGACAAAAAATATATTGTCAGAGATAAACTATTTATTCGCGTAATTTGATGTCTGAATTTATTATTATTATTATTATTATAGTATTTATTTTGACATCAGAGAATGGAAATCTATTTTTTTTAATAACAAAAATCAAAAGCGGGAAAACAAACATTTTGGTTCATAGTTAATAATATTAATCCTTGAAATATTTGTTATCGTCTGTTTTCAAATTTCTCTCAAAATTAAGTATGCAGAAAAAATTTTCTGCAAGGTTTAAATCCTATGAAAAAAAATATTATAAAAGGTAAATCATTCTCTTCTATAGTTTGATGTAGAAATATATTTTTCTTTTTTAATTATTTTGCCAGTAGATTATTGATTCTGACATCAAAATGTAGAAAACTATTTTTGGATTTTTTTAATAATAAAAATAAGAAGTCGGAAAACAAACTTTTTGGTTGATAGTCAATAATATTGATCCTCAAAATATTTATTATCGTCTGTCTGTTTTTAAATATCGATCACAATGAAGTCTGCAGAAAAACATTCCTGGAAGGTTTAAATTCCATGAAAAAAAATATTATCAAAGGGAAACCATTCTCTCGGATAGTTTGATGTCGAAAAAAATATTATTTTTCCAGTAGAGGTTATTGATTCTGACATCAAAGGGTAGAAAACTATTTTTTTAGTTTTTTTAATGACAAAATCTGAAGTGGGAAAGAAACGTTTTGGTTCATAGTTAACAATATTGATCCTTGAAATATTTGTTATCGACTGTTTTTAAATTTTCATCACAATTTAGTCTAAAAAAAAAATTTCCTGCAAGTTTTAAATCCCATGAAAAAAAAAATTGTCAAAAATCATTCTCTCGTATAGTTTGATGTCGAAATGTATATTTTTTTTTAATTATTTTGCTAGTAGATGATTGATTTTGACATCAAAGTGTAGAAAACTATTTTTTTTTAATGACCAAAATCTTAAGGGGGAAAACAAACGTTTTGGGGCATAGTTAATAATATTGATCCTTGAAATATTTGTTATCGACTGTTTTTAAATTTCCATCCAATTTCCAAAAATATTGTCAAAGGTAAATGATTCTCTCGTATAGTTTGATGTCGAAATGTTTATTTTTTTAATTATTTTGACAATAGATTATGACATCACAGTGGAGGAAATAATTTTTTCTTAGTGACAAAAATCTGAAATGGGAAAACAAAATTTTTGGTTCATAGTTAATAATATTGATCCTTCAAATATTTGTTATCGTCTGTCTGTTTTCAAATTTCCATCACAATTAAATCTGCAGAAAAAATTTTCTGCAAGGTTTAAATTCCATGAAAAAAAAATATTGTCAAAGGTAAACCATTCCCTTCTTTAGTTTAATGTAGAAATATTTTAAAAAAATGATCATTATTTAATTATTATGTCTGACTTCAGCCTGTAAACAAGAATCTTTTTTTTTTAATTCCCAAAAATCTAAAGTGGAAAAACAAAATTTTTGGTTCATAGTTAACAACATTGATCCTTAAAATGTTTGTTATCGTCGACATTCGGATTGTTCAGCAGTTAAAAAACGCAGAAGAATTTTTTATCGTCTCAAGTAACTTCTTATTTATGACACTGCGATCGTAAAACGCTTCATTTCTCCGTCTAGTGCATTCGGGATAATAAAGTCGCGAACACACACTGAAATTTTAACGCCTATTCGAAACACAAAATGAGGGAGATTGGAAAAACATTAATTTTTTACCTTCGCTGCAATACCACGACTCGGACGTCTCAATAAAAATGGTCGTGAAGGTCGCCATCTTGCGACGCCAAAGTTTAGAGATTTTAAAAATAACCTAACCAAAAAAAAAAATCAAATTTTTGAGATTCGTTTGGAAAAGGTATTTTTAACGTTTGAAGACAAGTAACGTGGCCATTATTTTTGTAGGGAATGCCGAACTTAACGATTTCCGTTACGTCTCACCTTAAAGGTTTATGTAAAGGTCTTGTGACCTCGTAAGGACCGAGGAAAGAAAAGCTCATTGAAAGCGAATTGGGTTTTCATGCTTCTCCGCATAGAGAAACCTAATGGGATTTTATCCAAAGTATCAAACAGCTCCGGGGTTAAAAAAAATACCGTAACACACCATTTTGTTAGCCAACATAGTCTCCTTGCCCTAAATATGTTCACCAGTTTACCAACATTCCATTACTGACTTTACGACCCTGTAACTCAGATGTAAAGTTTTCACTGGTGTATATTTTGGGATTAAAACTTAGTGACCCTCTGCGACAGGATATTGTAGTTTGAGTTAACTATACAACTCGTGACCCAACGAGGCGTTAGGTTATTTTTTTTTTAGTAAGTACTGATTTCCAATGGTTAACCACTTAAGGGTTAACCAAGGGACCATTAATTTGTGAAATCATTGAACAACTTTGCATGAAATCACGATTGAAATCATAAGAAATCTGCCTCGAGAGGTTTTAAAGTCACATTAAAATCACGTGAATTTATGAAATCAAAATTAAATTAATTAATTTCTCATACTTCGTTGTAATCCATAACCTTGATAATCTTGAAATGCTTCTAATCAATTTTTTTTCCATGTTGTATTTTTTAGTAATTTATTTACATCGATGCTTATCATTATTTCATAACTTATTCATCGATAAAAATTGTAATAAGGGATGTGATTGAAAAAAAAAATTATTTAAAAAAATTGTAATGAATCTTTCTAACCAAATTTCTCAGTAGTTGCTTGAGAATAAATTCAATCAAGATTTTTAGTGAATACCGATTTTTAGTTCCATGGAAATATATATGTGTAACGATAACATATATGAGAACAACATATATGCTTAAAATTGAAGATTTCAGCGAGAAAATATAGGTTAACTATATGCGAAGTGGTTAGAGATTTTTTATGTAAATTTCGAATGGACGTGAAATATAAGATATGTTTACCATATATTACACATATATTTTTTTATATATTTTACATATACAGGTTTTTGTGCGAACAAAGTTTAACCAGCGTAACTAAACTCAAGGGATTAAGCTTGATTAAGATTATCTTCAATTAACTCTGCTTTTTAATGATCAATCACTTTGTTAAAGACGCTGATCCTTCGGCAATGCAGGATCAATCGATTTGAAGGTAAATAAAATTTAATCGTAGGATTTGTAAATGCTTAAGCTTGATTAAGATTGATTAAGATTAAGCTTGATTAAGCTCGATTGCGATTATCTTCAATTAACCTTATTTTTAAATGCTTAAGCTTGATTAAGATTGATTAGGATTAAGCTTTATTACGCTTCATTAAGATTATCTTTAATTAACCTTACTTTTGAATGCTTAAACTTTATTAAGATTGATTAAGATTAAGCTTGAGTAATCTTGATTAAGATTATCTTCAATTAACCTTATTTTCCATTGATCAATCACTTTGTTATAGACGCTGATCCTTCGGCAATGGAGGATCAATTCGATTTGACGGCAAATAAAATGAAATCAGAGGATTTGTAAAAGCTTAAGCTTGATTAAGATTAAGCTTGAGTAAGCTTGATTAAGATTATCTTCAATTAACCTTATTTTTAAATGTTTAAGCTTCATTAAGATTGATTAAGATTAAGCTTGATCAAGATTGATTAAGATTAGGCTTGATGAAGCTTGATTAAGATTATCTTCAATTAACCTTATTTTCAAGTGCTTAAGCTTCATTAAGATTGATTAAGATTAAGCTTGATTACGCTTGATTAAGATTATCTTCAATTAACCTTATTTTTGAATGCTTAAACTTGATTGAAGCTTGAGTAAGCTTGATTAAGATTATCTTCAATTAACCTTATTTTTCAATGATCAACCACTTTGTTATAACACGCTGATCCTTCGGCAATGGAGGATCAATTCGATTTGACGGTAAATAAATTAAATCGGAGGATTTGTAAATGCTTAAGCTTGATTAAGATTGATTAAGATTAGGCTTGATTAAGCTTGATTAAGATTATCTTCAATTAACTTTATTTTTAAATGCTTAAGCTTCATTAAGATTGATTAACATTAAGCTTGATCAAGATTTATTAAGATTAAGCTCGATTAAGCTTGATTAGGATTATCTTCAATTAACCTTATTTTTGAATGCTTCAACTTGATTAAGATTTATTAAGATTAAGCTTGAGTAAGCTTGATTAAGATTATCTTCAATTGACCTTATTATCCAATGATCAACCACTTTGTTATTGACGCTGATCCTTCGGCAATGGCGGGTCAATCGATTTGACGGTAATTAAAATTAAATCGGAGGATTTGTAAATGCTTATAAGCTTCATTAAGATTAAGCTTGATTAAGCTTCATTAAGGTTAGTTTCAATTAACCTTATTTTTCATTGATCAACCACTTTGTTATAGACACTGATCCTTCGGCAATGGAGGATCAATCGATTAGTTTGGTAATCTCATCGGGATAAGATGCGCGACGGTAAATAAAATTAAATCGGAGGATTTGTAAATGCTCACATCGATAAATCCAAAAGTCGTATTCGTCATTGAGGCACAGAAGTTCGTGAGAGGTAGATTCGTCCTGGTCGCCAAGGGCCAATCTGATTTGGTGCGTCCAATGTACGACTACTCCCTCGAGTCGTTTTACCAGCTCCTTATCGGCGTTCACCTCCTCCACGCTTAGGTCGTTTCCTTCGAGTGGTAGATATATCACGGTTAAACCCAGCATTTTGTACCTAAGGTCCGTTAGATCGCACAAGAATGTGTGCAAACTTGCACAAAAGTCGGCTTTAACGCATGTTGTACAATTATCCCCAATTAAGGAAAATCCTTTCTCTCCCAAAACATTTCTCGTCATTTTCAATCCTGAGTCTGATATATATTTTTTTTAGATGTATCAATCCCAACCAACTCACAGTTGCATAAAAATATATGCGACAATATATTTAAAGGTATTTAATTTTTTGAACATTTATTAATGAAAAACATATTTCTTGAGATAGATTTTTCGACCCGATTTCTGCGCCGCAAAAAAATGTTCACTGCTCTTTCAAAAATGAAGATATTTCGATTCAACAAGCGGCGTTTCAAAGAGGACATATTTACTTTCATTTTGCTGTTTCAAAAAAAAAAAATTCAATTTTTTTTTAACCCCGTACGTCCTTTGAAAAAAAGGACATGGTCGTTTTTTTGGCTTTTTGGCGTTGAAATTTTGGCGCAAAATTCATGAAATTTTTTTAAAACTATTTTTCGCATGAAAAACTTTTGGGAAAGCGTATAAGCTTCACTTTTGTTTTTTGTAAGTTTCGTACGATTTTTTTCCGCAAAAATATTTCGATTTCGTTAAAAAAACGATTCAATTTATAAAATGAAGCGTAACTCTAAAACTAATGGGTTTACGTGAAATTACTAAGAAGATAATAAGTTGCAGCCAATTATTCTGGATTCAATGACATTTTTTCAGAATTTTTTTTCAAAATTTTTTTTTCGAAATTTTTTCCTGTCAACGAGATATTTTTTAATCGTAAACAATAGGGTCCCTCACCTCATCTACACGAATTTTTCATCGAAAAACATCAATTACGTGGCTTTTTTTATCGGAAAACCGGTGTAGATGAGGTAAGAGACGCGATTATTTAAGATAAAAAAATATCTCGTTAAGGAAAAATTTTTGAAAAAAAAGTTATAAAAAAATTTGAAAAAAATTCTGAAAAAATTTAATTGATTCCAGAATAATTGCATGTAACTTTTTACCCTCTTAGCGATTTCACAAAAACCCAATAGTTCTAAAGTTACGCTACATTTTATAAATATGGTCGTTTTTGGCAAAAAATTGAATATTTTTGCGAAAAAAAATCGTACGGAACTTTTTGAAAAACGAAATTGAAGCTCACACTCCCCCCCCATAAGTTTTCCATGCAAAAAGCAGTCAAAAAAGATGTTCATGGATCGTGCGTCAAAATTTCAACGCCAAAAAAAAGCCAAAAAACGACAATATTTCAAAGAACGTACCGGGTTCAAAAAAAATTCAAATTTTCTTTTGAAAAAAGCAAAACAAAGCTGAATATGTCTTCTTTGAAACACCGCTTCTTGAATTGAAATATCTTTATTTTTAAAAGAGCAGTGAACCTTTTTGTGCCGCGCGGAATCAGGGCCTGTGTTTCCAAACTTTTGGACAGTAGTGTATATAGGGCGTTCCATCCCAAATCGGCCAGTTTGAAAAACTTTTTTTTTAATTCCCACAATTTTTTATATCTTTTAGTACCTATCAAAAGACTCTTCTTGTTAAATAAAATCTTTCTTTTGCAACTAAATAATGTTTCTCAGGTGAAAATTTGACAGCAATATTCGGTAGACTATTTAGGTTCAATACCCACTCATACAAATCTTGAACTGTTGTTATTTACTCATCGATTAATTATTAATTTTAAAAATCTGTTAACAATGAAAAATTGTCAAAATTAATTCAAAATGATTTTTAAAAAATACTATACAGTAACAAAAATTGGTATTCATAATAATTTATGAAAAAAAAAATATATATTATTTTCAAAAATCGAAAAAAAATAGTAGTTATTGAAATCCCACGATTGGACTAGTCTTAAAAATTGTTGAATATTTAGATGTTTGAAACAAAAAATAAAAATAAAAAATAAAAAACGGCACTCACTTTCAAAAACGCGATTTATAGTTTAAAACTCGAAAAACTCATTCAAAAACGCGTCGAATATTTCTGTTGTATTTTTTTTCTGAAAAGGCCATAAAAAAACAAAAAATTTGGAAAAAAAAACAATCTCAATTTGGACCATTATCAAAGAAGTTATGACCAAAATACCCAAAAAAAAGAGCGGGTTTTTTGTTTATTTAATATCTTTCGAACGGGTAATCAAAAAATCTCAAAATTTAACACGAACGATACTAAAAAATATTTAAAAAATGTGGAAAAAAAAAAGTTTTTCAAACTGTCCGATTTGGGATGGAACGCCTCATGTATTTTGACACGGGCCCTCAACTATGTGTTTCCTGTAAGGAAAACCAATTTTCCTGGTGAAAATTTTAATGCTCCATGTACACATATATATATTATACTATAATATATTTAGGTTACGTTATATTCCGTCGTAAAATAACATATTTTGAGAGGCCGAAACTTTGTTGATTGCTTGATATTCGACAGATGCTTTAAATAATTTGGATCGTAATGGGAAAATAATGAAGGGAGGGATCTAAAATATGATAATGGAGTCGAGTCAACTTTACCTCAAAGGTGAAAAATGAAATAATCGTCGAAACTATAATAATAATAATAATAATAATAATAATAATAATAATAATAATAATAATAATAATAATAATAATAATAATAATAATAATAATAATAATAATAATAATAATAATAATAATAATAATAATAATAATAATAATAATAATAATAATAATAATAATAATAATAATAATAATAATAATAATAATAATAATAATAATAATAATAATAATAATAATAATAATAATAATAATAATAATAATAATAATAATAATAATAATAATAATAATAATAATAATAATAATAATAATAATAATAATAATAATAATAATAATAATAATAATAATAATAATAATAATAATAATAATAATAATAATAATAATAATAATAATAATAATAATAATAATAATAATAATAATGGGATCAAGTAAACTTTAAGGTTAGGTGAAAAATGAAATAATCGTCGGAACTATAATAATAATAATAATAGTATCGACGTTCCTGACTAAGCCCTTAGCAATGTGATTGCACATTGCATTTAGCTGAGAATTATGATAATATCGTGACGCCTAAAGGTTCCTCTACAGTGCTTTTCTCCATTGTATACCCTGTTTTCCAGCCTAACCTCGAAACCCTCCGGAAATTCATCGTTCGTACCCCGCGTCCTGTCTTCGCTGCTAATGGAATTGTGGTCGAAGTTACAAATTCACTTTGCCACGCCATCGTGGCTTCATTCTACTCGCATATAATGCTCCGCGACACTTATAAACAGCTTGAAACAGGTTTATACACAGCGAGATATAATTTTGAGAATCTTCCCTCCCTACCCCCCCCCCCCCCCGCACCCCACGCCCCCCCCCCTCCCGCCCCCGCTCCTTCCCCAGCCCGAAATTTCATCGCAGACATTACAATTTATCGGGCGAATAAATTTTCGATTCTATTTGTCGTTGGGCCGCGGCACAACCCTCGAAACCGGAGAGCATTTGAGGGGTTGCATCGGGTGATAAACGAGAAGCTGAAAGTGAAGTTTCTGAAGTGTCAACTGAACGGAAAAAAATGTTAATCTTGAAAGACACGGGAGTGCGAAAAATCGGACGAAAAAACGTGAGAAAAAAAGGAGATGGTATAAAAAATAATATAATAATTGAAAAAAAATGAGAATGTATTTTATTGCAATTTGTGAAGTTGGAAATGTAGTGATAATAAAGGCAAATTTTTTTTTGTAATTTTGCAAAATAATTTTTGTGCAAAAAATGTTGCGTAAAGTATTTTGCAAAAAATTATGCGAAACTAGATATAAATTACTAAACTAGTTTTAACATAATAAATACTAAAAAGTAAAAAATTTATTAGTTGTTAATAAAAAATAACTAAAAAGTTAAAAATAATTTTATTCCGATTGGAAATACGTTTTCAAATAAGAGCGTGTTACACCCACGTTTTTTCTCTTGCTGTTAAAATGTAACACGCTTTTATTTGAAAACTTATTTCCCATCGGAATAAAATTATTTTTAATTTTTTAGTTATTTTTTATTAACAACTAATAAAGGCTTGTTAAAAAAAAAATCGTTTATTTATTTTTTACTCTTTAGTATTTATGATGTTAAGTAACTAGTTTAGTAATTCATATCTAGTTACGCATAATTTTTTCAAAAAAAAAAATATTTCGCATAATTGTGTGGACAAAAATTATTTTGCAAAATTTGTTAGACAAAATTGTTTCACACAATTAATTTGCAACATTTTTCTGCAAAATTTATGCAAAAAAAAATGTTTCACAAAATTTTTGGAGAGAGACTGTTGCGCAAAATTTGCGTAGAGAAATGTTGCAAATAAATTGCTCAAAACCATTTTGTGAACAAAATTTTGCAAAACAATTTTTTGTTGCAAAACAATTTCCAAACAAATTATTTATAAAAAATTTTGCGAAACAATTTTTTTCAAAAAATTTGCAAATTTTTTGTGATCATATTATTATTAAATTATTGTGTAAATTATGATAATATTATTAGTAAATTATTGGATTTATAAAATTTCCTTTCGTAGATATATTCTTAAAGGTCCAAACTTTGAGAATATGCAAAAAAAAATTATTTTTTCAAAATTCTAGACCAATATACCACTTTAATTGAAAAATTGTAAGTTGCCAAGTTTTAGGTAAATTATATGGATAATTTTATCTTGACTATAAGAAAGGATACTGTCAGGCCACGTGTCAATCTTGAAAAATTCTGGAGCCAACAAATTATTGGTCATCTTTAGAATAATAGCCTCCACGTTTTCGTTGATCGTACCAAATGACACATTGTCATGAAAATTTTTCGCTGTCAATCTCTCCTCTGTGTCCTTGACAAAGTACGTCAATTCGGCAACTGGCACTTTAGGAATATTCAGCTCTGCTGTCAGCCTTTCATTGCAATAAAAAATGCTGAGAAGAACTTTTTCAGGATTCTCAAAGAATTCGCGAATTTCTTGATAACATTGATCGTTCCAATCGTCTTTGATGGAATCGCTCAATGTCGTTGAATCTTTGACACACTGCATCTAAAATTAAAAAAAAAAATATTTTAAGCGAAAAGCATTTTCCATTTTATTCCACGTAAACTGAGTTATTTAAAAAATAACTTATTTTTCTGTAAAATCTTTTTTTTTTCAACATTGACTCAGAACTGTTTAATCCAGATCCATCATAATTCGCGCTAGTTTATCCTTCAAAGGGAGTCCAAAATTTTTTGGAAAATCTTGCTAGATCGATTTGAGTGCAGGGTTGCAAATAACACATTACTTTTTTCAATGCATTTGCATTTTCATTAACCATTAACCATTTAATTTTAATGGTTAATGGAAATTATTTTCATTAACCACTAAATTTTAATGGTAAATGGAAATTATTTTCATTAACCATTAAATTTTAATGGTTAATGAGCATCTATATTAGCATCTATATTATAGCTATATAGCATCTATATTATAGATGCTTTTAAAAATTTAAGGTACCTGAAAATCTAAGCCCTAAGTCAATAAAAAGTAATGCAAAATTGCAATAATTTATTCATCTATATTTTTCCATTCCCAAAATTGCAATCAAAATTTTGTCCATTACACACTACATTACAAGAATAATATAGATGCTTTTTAGAATTGTAATAAAGATGCTTTTTAGAATTTAAGTTACCTGAAAATCCAAATCCTCAATTAATAAAATGTAATGCAAAATTGCAATAATTTAGTCATCTATATTTTTCCTTTCCCAAAATTCCAATCAAAGTTTTGTCCATTACACATTACACTGCAATGGGTAATGGAAATTTTTTCTATTACACACTACATTGTAATGGGCATAATGCATTACTTTTTTTAATGCATTTGCATTTTCATTAACCAATAAAATTTAATGGTTAATGGGTAATGGAAATTATTTTGAATAACCATTAAAATTTAATGGTTCGTGAAAATTATTTCTATTAACCATTAAAATTTAATGGTTATTGAAAATTATTTCTATTAACCATTAACCATTAAAATTTAATGCTTAATCAAAATAATTTCCATTAACCATTAAATTTTCATTAACCATTACAAAAGTAATGGTTAATGCATTACTTTTGCATTAAAAAATTTATCATTAAAAATTTCGTTTTTCAAAAATGAAAATGATTTCTATTAACCATAGACCATTAAAATTTAATGGTTAATGAAAATAATTTCCATCAAAATTTAATGATTAATGAAAATTATTTCTATTACCCATTAACCATTAAAATTTAATGGTTAATGGTTAATGCATTACTTTTTCATTAAAAATTTCGCAACCCTGCTTGAGTGTCAATTAAATTTTTTAAAGGATTACAAAAAAGTATGGGGTATCAACCCAAGAAAGAAAATTCTTTCCTGAGGTTAGATTAAGGGTTGAAGGACACTCTATGTCTGAAGAATAAATAAAGATGCTGCACAAGAATGTAGTCGAATTTCAACGAGAAAGGTACAAGAGAGAGATAAATGCTGATTAACCGTGCTGAAAACTGTCACGTACTGCGTTCCCATAACGAGACCCCATAAAAACGTTGATACTATAGCTTGCATAAATCACTCAGAGAGAAAGAGAGAGGAAAAGTTCTGTAATTTATGAATTTCGTGACTCACCAATTTATCCACTTCCTCGTCATCGTACGTATACTTGAATCTCGAGGTAAAATCGTCCTCTTCACGCTGATAATCGTCTGCGATTAAAATTTAAAGTTAAAGTTAAGTTAAAAGGAAAAGGAATCATTCTGGTCATTTCGAGCCAAACTCACTTTGAAAGCCACTGGGGCTCGAAAATTTTCGGATGAGGATGAGCAACACTGTTTGGGCGCTATGTTGGCCCTCTATATATGGGGCATTCCAGGTCAACTCACGTGGTCATCGGCCTGACCCCCTCGGATTCAATTGGCGAATTTGTTTGGGCCTATTTTGGTCAAAAAAAGAGGTTTTCTTTCGATTTTCATAACTTGTACCCCATAAAATAATTTTCTTTCCATAACTTTTGAGTAAAAATTAATTTGGACCAGGTTTGAAATTCTAAAGTTTTTTTAAAATAAAATTAACAACTCAAAACAAGTAGCATCATAGTTTGAGAGTGGACCGAGAATAATTGTTTTTTTTTATTAAAGAAGAAAAATTCGTTTACACATTTTGAAAATTAAATATTTTAATGATAATTCCCTATATAGGGAAAAAAGACAAATAAATCGTATCTTGGTAAAAAAAAAGGTTCCTACATTCTCATAATATATTTTCTGTATTTCGATTATCAATTTCCTATATTTTGATAATAGATTTCACAAAATCGATTCATTATGGCATTGAAAAAATGTATTACTTTTCGGACGAGGTACCATATAAAAACTTTATCGAACTGTTATCAAAATAGAGAAAATCTATTATCGAAATACAAAAAATATATTATCAATTTTTTTTTTAATCCTAGAGGCAACAATCATTGGAATATTTAATTTACAAAATTTGTAAACAAATTTGTAAATTATTTCTTGAATCAAAAAAAAAAATTTTCTCGGCCCACTTTAAAACTATGATGAAAATACTAGTTTTCAGTTGTAGAATTTATGCAAAAAATTTCGGAATTTCAAAACTGGTTCAAATTCATTTTTACTCAACATTTAGGGAAAAAAAATTATTTTATGGAGTAAAACAAGTGATAACAATCTGGGAAAAAATGACCGCTTTTTTTTGGACCAAAATATACCCAAAAAAAATTAGTCAACTAAATCCGAGGGGGTCAGGCCGATGACAACGTGATTTGACCTGGAATGCCCCATATACACTGTGACGCACCGCATGGCCGAAATAATTTGGTTATCGGATCAATTAAACCAACCACTCAGCGATCACTAAAAGCCAGAGGAATCAACTCGATACATTTTCGATATATTTCCCAGGACTTTATTGAGTTATCTGAGCCTAAAAGAATCACTACCCTAATCGCTCTTCTCGTGGGATAATAAAAATTTTCATAGAAATTTTCAAAATTAATATTTTGAGTAGGCGAGAAATATGACAAAGCTTATAAGGAAACCAGATCAAAATCTACATCAAAATCCAGATATACAAATTAAAAGTCGAATGGAAAAATCAACTCGACACATTTTCAATATTATTTTAAGAATTATTTTATTTTATGAATATTAATTTATGAAGTTATGTGAGCCTAAAATAATCACTTTCCTAATTGCCTTTTTCGTGGGTTGATAAAAATTTTGATAGAAATTTTCGAAATTGATTTTTTGAGAACAGAAAAAAAATAACAAAGCCTATCAGAAAATAGTTTCCTCCAGAAAATCTTGGAGCATCTGGGAACCATTTAATTGAGATTGATGATAAAAAAAATAGGGATATCGTATCAATTTCGAGGAGACATATCAGCAAAATCCTGCAGATATTTAAGGTAAATGTCCCAATTATTGAGCAGCTCAGAATCTGGGGATTTAATTCGGTAAGAACAAAATATAAAATCAAGAAAAAACCATCGCTTTCATGTTCAAATGATACTTTGATATTTTTACTTTCGAAAAATCACCCTTTAAATTATTTTTAAATGATTTCAAATGAAAAAAAAAGAATAACAATGTGAAGCATGCAAATGTCCCAATTATTGAACACCGGAAATGCCTGTGTCCCTAATATTGAACAGGCATGTCCCAGTTATCGAACACTCTCGAGAATTCTTTTTCAGTTTTGAAAATATTATTTTGGGTACAATATTAAGAAATAAAAGCAAAATCAAACACTCGAATAATCTTTTATTAATCATGTAAAAATACAAAAATATATATTTAGTCTCTTTCGACAGGTTTTTGGTTCATTCGCATTTGGTTTATTTTTGCTTCTCAACTCGAACTTTATTTTATTTTTATTTTCAGCTTTCTCGTTTTTATGTTCTGTTTTTGTTTGATTTTGTCGCAGCTTCTTGTTTTTCGACTGAAATGTCGGAGAGTAAAAAATATTGAACATTACATTCGTATTTTTAGGTTACATTTAGGTCATATTCTCTTTTTACTTTTCTTTTTATGTTTATTGCACGAAAATACAAATAATAAATATATTTGACGATCTTAGAGTTATCATTAAAAGAACAAAGGTAAGTTTATTCAGGAACTTGCAGTTTTTGTTTGAATAAATCCGATTCGCACGATCTGTCACGCGTTAACTGTCTCGATGTTTTGATGGGTTTAATGACGCCATCTTGGAGAATTCGAGTGTTCAATAATTGGGACACACTGCATTTTCTATTTCCCAATGATCGAACGCCGTATTTTTTACCAAATAATTAATTTAAAAAATTTTTTTGAAATTGTTATTTGTAAGAAATTTTCTGAGGAACCTGAAACGCCTTTACTTTTTGAGATGCGACAGTTTTTGAATTTTTTATGCACTTACGCATGAAGCGGCGCGTCTTAGCAAAAACGATAAGCACGAGACGTCAAATCGAGTTACCGTTGCTGATTGAATAATTTTTTTCTCTATTAATTAAAGCTTTTTTTGCACAAGTAAGGTAACATTTCGATAGCTAAAAGTTCCATGTATGTAAAGGAATTTTTATAAATAAGTAAATGCATGCAGGTGAATGATGAATAATAAAAAAATACAAGATAGTGTTCAATAATTGGGACATTTAGCTTAAACTGAAGAAATTCGAGAGATTCAAAATTTCTCAATTATTCTATTCGGAGGGATTTACAGTTAGTTGGGTCCCGAAAATGTCTCCTCCAAACAGAATTTTCTCCATTAGTATCGTCGTTCAACTATACCGTCAAAATTTCACGTCGATATCGGTAAAATTGACGAAGTTATAAAATTCCAAAAGGCTCAGAGTCGAGCTTTAAAGTTCCGCTGCAGATTTTAAAAAAAGTCCTGGAATTGACGAGATCTATCATTTATAAGCTGGAAAAGCGAAACGTTATTCGTTATTCGTTGCACCAAAACTTTATTCGTTTTTCGAGCCAAATCAGTCATTTCAGTTTGACGTATATGGAAAACAAATCATTATTCGCTGCTAACTATATTTCCTTCTTTTTCCCATATTTATGGATAATATTTTGTTCTCTGAATAACTTTCATTTACAAAAAATTGTTTCTGACACTGACGATTTCAAAAATTCGGTTTTTTTTTATAATTCAAAATTGTAAAATTCGATTCAGTTTCAATTTCAAAATTCGATTTTTTTGTTTAAATATAATCATCGATAAGGATCGATAAAAAACCTTAAGGGGTTATACGCAGTCAGGAGATAAAAAAAGCGATTTCTCAAGAATTTTTTTTGGAAAACTTTTTTATTTATCAACGTAAAAATTTATGTTCATATTTTTGTAGTTTTTAACTCTATTTTGAAATTAAAAAAAAAAAAAAAAGAATCTTGAAGCGGTTAAAGTCTAATAAAATTCCAAAGTCTAATAAAATTTCAGGGTCTTTTAATTTTCGAAACAAAAAAACACCATCCTGAACATTTCAGGATCTTTTAAGATCAGTCCAAGGTATTATATAATAAAAATTTAAGCAAAAATTTAATGTTGATCGTGGATTTACACGATTTTTCAAAATTAAAAAATTAATGGTTTTGAAAAAACAAAAAACACCTTTCTGAAAACTTCAGGAGCTTCTAAGATCAATACGAGGTAATATATAAAAAAAAAAGATTTATAAAAATTCAAAATTCACCACATTTGTCATTTTTCAAAATTTTTTTTCGGAATATTTTTTTTCAGTAGCCACAAGTATTCTCATCAAGACGAAACCAGAACGATTTTTTCGTAACTATAATAGTTTTCGAGATATTTAAAAAACAACTTAATTTTGGAGGGTTTTTGAGGTTATAGCTAAACCCTGGCGTGCTGGGGTTAAACCAACCTCGTATTCGAATTCAGCGACCCCAAAAATATACAGTGTACATAGTCAGACCCCCAGGCCGAATTTTTTTTTTTGTGTGACTGTATAATTATTATTGATCAACCCAGGTCGAAATGGTAGGGAATGTACATTAAGGGGCTATACCAGTGTAACCCATGAAAAATTAGGCGATTTTCGGGATTTTTTTTAAAAGAAAGTACTCGATAGAATGTTTTGAAGTTTTTTGGACACAATAAGGTATATTTTCCGCTATATTTTAAGATCTTTTTTTTTACAAAAATATTGAAAAATAACCGAGTTATGTGCTGTCTTCGGAGGTGCAAAAAAAAAGTTCTCCAACTGCTGACATGATTTCGGCCGAATGAGTAGCTGAAACAAAAAAATTCAAAAAGGTTATTAAAGTTGAAGGTATTTCCTATACGATGACCTACGATTTTTGAAAAATATCAAAAATTAACAAAATGGCGTAGTTCTGAAAAAAAGTGTCGTTTTTTGGGGTAAAAAAATGATCGTTTTTTTAATGCCAAATTGACAATTGTCAACCAATCAAAAAGATCGTAGGTCATTGTATGGTAAATATATTCAAGAATATTCAATTTCAATTTGAAGTCGATCGGTCAATTTTCAGCAATTTTGAAAAATTTCGTTTCGAGAAAAACGCGTTTAAGTTTCAACTATCAATTTTTGCTAGATAAAATTATATTTACCATAAAAATTGCTAATCTGCTATGCCTGGCCCATACAATACACCTTCTTCTTCCTCGAAAAATGCCTGCTGAGAGGCTAATGCTTGTCACACTGGTATAGCCCCTTAAGAAAATGAAATTGAAAAAATCGATTTTTTTGAAAATCGTCAATGCGTATAATAATAATAATAATAATAATAATAATATCTTAATACAGGAACTCCCGCGAGGATAAGGAAAGAGGGCTAACAAAAAGGGATTCCCTTCATTATTTTTCCTCGATACCTTCTCGTTTCTAAGCGTTTAATCCGAATGCTTTTCCACCGTTCGCTCCCGTCGCTCGGCATATTGCGTTTGGCCCTATATCGTCGAGTTTATTCACTACGATAGCCCAACTTAAGGTTGAAAAGCGTTGTGTTCGGGAGAAAGTCCTTTAGCCCTCTTGGCTTTTACCTCTATAGCTGCTCCCACACTGGCCTAATTAAGCTCCTGTCGGAGCCGCAGCATAAACGTTTCGTCCTCTCACGCCATTTCTTGGCCAAGCCCGGCTCAGCTTAATTATCCAAGTTTTCCTCGCGAAAACCGCAGCACCGTAACGCCTATCATCCCTATGTGCATTCCCTTAATATTAAGTCTCGGTGATTTCGTTGAATGACTCCGTGCATCCGCGTTCATGATTGCGAGAATTCTCGACACTCAATTAAAATGTGGAAAATCGCCTGGCATTTATTGCACGCTAATTAAACAACCTTCGGAAAGTCTTTGACCTTCCGTATCCGGCAGAATACAAAAAGGAAAATCTATCGATAAAATGCTACCAATAAATTTTTAAATTAACAGAAATTCGCATTCCTGAAACTTTTTTCTCCAAATTTTGATGTTTTTCGACTATAAGTTGTTCGAAAGTTAACCAAAAGCAGGATTGCGAAATTTTTAATGAAAAAGTAATGCATGAACCATTACTTTTTTCATTAACCATTAAATTTCAATGGTTAATGGTTAATGGTTAATGGAAATTATTATCATTAACCATTAAAATTTAATGTTAAATGGTTAATGGAAATGCAAATGCATTAAAAAAAATGATGCATTATTTGCAACCCTGCCCATTACAATGTGTTGTGTAATACAACAAATTTCCATTACCCATTGCAATGTAATGTGTAATGGACAAAGCTTTGATTGCAATTTTGGGAATGGAAAAATCTATATGGATAAATTATTGGATAACCATAAAATTTAATGGTTAATGAAAATAATTTCCATTAACCATTAATATAATTTCCATTAACCATTAAATTTTAATGGTTAATGGTTAAGGAAAATTATTTTCATTAACCATTAAAATTTAATGTTAAATGGTTAATGAAAATGTAAATGCATTTAAAAAAGTAATGCATTGTTTGCAACCCTGCCTATTACAAGGTAGTGTGTAATAGAAAAAATTTCCATTACCCATTGCAATGTAATGTGTAATGGACAAAACTTTGATTGCAATTTTGGGAATGGAACAATATAGATGAATAAATTATTGTAATTTTGCATTACATTTATTGATTTAGGACTTAGATTTGCAGGTACCTTCAATTCTAAAAAGCATCTTATATTATAATTCTAAAAAGCATCTATATTATTATTGCAATGTAATGTGTAATGAACAAAATTTTGATTGCAACTTTGGGAATGGAAAAATATAGATGGATAAATTATTGGATAAGCATAAAATTTAATGGTTAATGAAAATAATTTCCATTAACCATTAATATTTCCATTAACCATTAAAATTTAATGGTTAATGGTTAATGAAAATGCAAATGCATTTAAAAAAGTAAAGCATTATTTGCAACCCTGACGAAAAATTTTTTAACGAGAATTTTAAGGAAATTTGAATTTTATTATGTTTATGTTAGAACAGGTACGAGTTATACCTTGATTGTGCATTGTAATTTGGCCTCAGCATTACCATCATTATTTATTTTTATATTCCTTTGATTTTTGAGCGAACTTTGATAATTGATGTCATTTTGATTAATGAAATTGAGTAAAAAATAAAACAATGTTAACTTTATTGGAAATTGAACCTCTTTATTTATTTTGAAGAAACTCGATTTTGATGCTCAAAACTTGAGCATTTCTTTCATTCATAGAGAATCTCAATATTTTTTTCCTCAAAGTACCATTCCTGAGCTTTAATTTCCCGTTTGTAATTTAAAAAAATATTAATTACATCAAAATTTCTGATTTTTTAAACAAAATGGTGCACTTTTCACGTTTTCCTTTGTTTATATAATTATATTGTTTAAAAAAATGACCAAATCAGCAATATAGTGATTGGTGCTTATTCTGGGATAGTTGATGAGATTTCATGAATTTTTCGAAATTTTGTGGAGCACTTTAGAGCATTTTTTAGAGCGCCAGCCACGAGTGACCCCCGTTACCATTTAAAGGTGCCAAATAACACATTACCATTTAATTTTCTATTCATAATTTCGATTTCATGAATGAAAAATTTCAATTTTTTAGCAAAAATTAAGATTCTAATCCAATCCTAAACTAAATACAAACCCTTAAAATACTAAAATACAACGATAACAAAGATTGATGGTAAAGGTAATTCCAATCAAAGTCTGAATCTTTGAAAAACCAAAGATCATCAAAAGATCATTTTTCTGACAGCAGAAACCATTTCCCTGAGGCCCAATTAGACTTTTCCATTGAAGAACCATGAAACACATCCCATAATGCAAAAAAAAAGTGGAATTCGAAATATGACCAAAAACTGGCCTGGAGCATGGAAAGATTGAAAAAAAATCATAGAGCTTCGCGAGGAAGGACGAAATAAAAAATGTGCCGAATATGGGGTAAAACTGAAATGTCTCAGTGAAATACGAGCTACAACTGTACGAGACTGAAGCAAAATTTGTACATATTCTGTTGTTGAGGGGCATCAACATTCACATGTACGTGGACTCGAGAAACACATATAGATCATTTTACACGCAAATATATATGGGGCGTTCCATCCCAAATCGGACAGTTTGAAAAACTTTTTTTTTCCTCAAATTTTTTATGTTTCAGTACCGATTGAAAGAGCCCACCTGTTAAATTTTGAGATTTTTTCGATTACCCGTTATCACAAAATATTAAATTTAAAAAAAACCGCTCTTTTTTCGGTTTTTGGTCATAACTTCTTTAATAATGGTCCAATTTAAGGGTTTTTTTCAAAATTTTTGTTTTTTTTCAATGGCCTTTTGATAAAAAAAAACAAAAAAAATATTCGATGTGTTTCTGAATACGTTTTTTGAGTTTTAAACTTTGAATCGTATTTTTAAAAGTGAGTGCATGTATTGATTTGTTTGAAATTTTTTTTATTTTAAACTTCTATCTATTCAACAACTTTTAAAACCAGTCCGGTCGTGGGCCCTTCATAATTACTATTTTTTTACGATTTTTGAAAAAAAAAAAAATTATAAATCATTATGAATATCAATTTTTGTTATTTAGGTTTTCATTATTTAGAATTTATTTTGACACTTTTTTTTTGTCAACAGTCTCTTAAAATTAATAGTTAATCATTGAGTCTGTTTATGAACAATAATAACAACAGTTTTTGGAAGTTAACGTATTCTTTTGAAAATCTTACAAGTTTTCAGCGATTAATTATTAATTTTAAAAATATGTTAACAATAAAAATAGTGTCAAAATTAATTCAAAATGATTTAAAAAATACTATGCAGTAACAAAAATTAGTATTCATAATAATTTCTAGAAATTTTTTTTTTTTTCAAAAATCGAAAAAAAATAGTAATTACGGAGGGCCCACGACCGGACTGGTCTTAAAATTAGTTGAATAGATAGAAGGTTAAGATAAAAAAATTTCAAAAAAATAAAAATTCGTGCTCACTTTTAAAAACACGACTCAAAGTTTAAAACCCAAAACCCAAAAGTTTAACCCATTCAAAAACACGTCGAATGTTGTTTTCTGGATTTTTTTCTGAAAAGGCCATAAAATAACAAAAATGTTGAAAAAAAAACACTCAATTTGGACGATTATTAGAGAAGTTATGACCAAAAAACCGGAAAAAGAGCAGTTTTTTTCAAATATCTTGTGAACGGGAAGGTAAATGTCCCAATTATTGAACAGGTCCCAATTATTGAACACTATCTTGTATTTTTATTATTTCTCATTCACCTGCATACATTTACTCATTTATAAAAATTTCATTACATGTATGGAACTTTTAGCTATCGAAATGTTACCTTACTTGTGCATAAAAAGCTTTAATTAATAGAGAAAAAAATTATTCAATCAGCAACGGTAACCCGATTTGACGTCTCGTGCTTATCGTTTTTGCTAAGACGCGCCGTTTCATGCGTAAGTGCATAAAAAATTCAAAAACTGTCGCATCTCAAAAAGTAAAGGCGTTTCAGGTTCCTCAGAACATTTCTTACAAATAACAATTTCAAAAAAAATTTTTTAATTAATTATTTGTTAAAAAATACGGCGTTCGATCATTGGGACATAGAAAATGCAGTGTGTCCCAATTATTGAACAAACTCGACTTCTCCAAGATGGCGTCATTAAACCCATCAAAACATCGAAACAGTTAACGCGTGACAGATCGTGCGAATCGGATTTATTCAAACAAAAACTGTAAGTTCCTGAATAAACTTACCTTTCTTCTTTTAATAATAACTCTAAGATCGTCAAATATATTTTTTATTTGTACTTTCGTGCAATAAACATGAAAAGAAACGTAAAAAGAGAATATGACCTAAATGTAACCTAAAAATACGAATGTAATGTTCAATATTTTTTGCTCTCCGACATTTCAGTCGAAAAACAAGAAAGCTGCGACAAAATCGAACAAAAACAGAACATAAAAATGAGGAAGCTGAAAATAAAAATACAATAAAGTTCGAGTTGAAAAGCAAAACTAAACCAAATGCGAATGAACCAAAAACCTGTCAAAAGGGACTAACCATATTTTTTTTGTATTTTTACATGATTAATAAAAGATTATTTAAGTGTTTGATTTTGCTTTTATTTCTTAATATTGTACGCAAAATAATATTTTCAAAACGGAAAAAGAATTCTCGAGAGTGTTCGATAACTGGGACATGCCTGTTCAATATTAGGGACACAGGCACTTCCAGTGTTCAATAATTGGGACATTTGCATGCTTCACATTGTTATTCCTTTTTTTTCATTTGAAATCATTGAAAAATAATTTAAAGGGTGATTTTTCGAAAGTAAAAATATCAAAGTATCATTTGAACACGAAAGCGATGGTTTTTTTCTTGATTTTATATTCTTTTCTCACCGAATTCAATCCCCAGATCCTCGGCTGTTGAATAATTGGGACATTTACCTTAATCGAAAACATCTCAAAATTTAACAGAAAGGGTCTTTCGATGGGTACTGAAAAATATAAAAAATTCAAGGAAAAAAAAAAATCAAAACTGTCCGATTTGGCATGGAACGCCCCATATATCCGTATATACAGATATGTAGGGGTATGCGCTATATGGGGATCGGTGTGATGAAGAGAAAGAGGGTGTAGAGAACCGTGCAAGGGATGCTCGCATTAATTGTTAACGAACGCTTGGGTGTGCTCTGGAGGAGAGAATAAATACAGCGGCGGAGTTTGTAGGTAGGATCGCGTTTTAGGTTTGCGAGAGAGGGAGGAGGGCAGACTGAGGACTACGGTTTGGCGGAGGCATGGGGTAGTAAAACCGAGACGGAAACATGAAGTGAGACCGAGAGCAATGTGCATTATTGCCGACGAGTTGCGTAACTAAATCAGCGTGCCTCCCCCCACCGCCACCCCCGCCCCTTTTGCCTCCGGATCTACCCCCGCTCCGACGAACTAAAAGTTGCCAGTTCCCAAACCCAAACGAACGAATGAACAACTCCGATAACAGGTACAGCAAATGAATACGTTAACTGACTACGCTCCGGCATAAGCAAACACACGATGAGAGATGCTTCGATTACTCTGCCGGATGATTTGCACCGTGAAAAACACAATTGCCGAAGAAAATTTTCATTATGAAAATTTATGCATTGCCCAAGCGTCGCCGTCGAGCAAAAAATAGATTGTTCGAAAAATTGTGTACAGAGAGAAAAAATTCTGGAGTCTGAATAAAATAAAATTATACCGTGTAATGTAAGTTGCGCCGAGGGTGGTTTTGTTATATTTTTCATCGAAACTGTTCAATAAAATTCACAAACTTTGTTCGAAGTATGAACAAAATGATGTCATTTCATTGAATTATAATTAATTCTTCCAACCCGAAAAAATCCTCAAAAAATCAGTGAAAATCAGCCTCCTAATGTTGTTCACCCCCTTAAGGGGTTATATACCCTGTAATATAAGTTGTGCTCAGGGTGGTTTTGTCATTTTTCCCTGAAATTGTTAAATAAAATTCACAAACGTTGTTCGAAGTATGAATAAAATGACGTCATTTCATTGAATTATAATTAATTCTTCCAACCCGAAAAAAATCCTCAAAAAATCAGTGAAAATCAGCCTCCTAATGTTGTTCCTTCCCCTTAAGGGGTTATATACCCTGTAATATAAGTTGTGCTCAGGGTGGTTTTGTCATTTTTCCCTGAAATTGTTAAATAAAATTCACAAACGTTGTTCGAAGTATGAATAAAATGACGTCATTTCATTGAATTATAATTAATTCTTCCAACCCGAAAAAAATCCTCAAAAAATCAGTGAAAATCAGCCTCCTAATGTTGTTCCTCCCCCTTAAGGGGTTATATACCCTGTAATATAAGTTGTGCTCAGGGTGGTTTTGTCATTTTTCCCTGAAATTGTTCAATAAAATTTACAAAAGTTGTTCGAAGTATGAATAAAATGATGTCAAAATTTCATTGAATTATAATTAATTCTTCCAACCCGAAAAAAATCCTTAAAAAATCAGTGTACATCAGCCTCCTAATGTTGTTCCCCCCCTTAAGGGGTTATATACCCTGTAATATAAGTTGTGCCGAGGGTTGTTTTGTCATTTTTCCCTGAAATTGTTCAATAAAATTCACAAAAGTTGTTCGAAGTATGAATAAAATGATGTCAAAATTTCATCGAATTCTTATTAATTCTTCCAACCCGAAAAAAATCCTTAAAAAATCAGTGATAATGAGCCTCCTAATGTTGTTTCCCCCCTTAAGGGGTTGTAGTCAGGATTTTCAAAAAATCAATTTCTTTATTTCATTTTCGTAATGTTTTTTATTTTTTTTTTTTCGAAAACCGTTTTTGAATGTAGTTTTTGGAAAAAATACAAAAAAATTATTGAAACCCATCTTCCTTATTTTTTTTTAGATTTTTGAAAAAAATTGAATATTTCTTGATGATTACCACTGTCAATTTTTGTTTTTATTTTATTTTTTTCAAATTCGGAAGTTCTCTGAACACCCTCAAAAATTTGCAGAATGGTGTTATGAGAAATAAGGCTTGTTGAAATAGAAATTTAAAAAACACCACTCTGAAAAAATTTGAGGATTTGCAGAAAATGTCAAAGTTTGATATAATAAAAATTTAAAAAAATAAAAAATGGTAATCATAATCGAAATTTTCGATTTTTTCCAAAAATCTAAAAAAAAAAAAACAATGAAGATGGGTTTCTAAAATTTTTTTGTATTTTTTTTTTCAAAGAGTATATTAAAAAACGAAATTTTTGAAAAAAAAATCATTCCGAAAAGTCAAATTTTGAAAAAGTTATAGCTATTTGAAAAATAAAAAGCCAATTTTTTCGAAAAATTTATAACTTTTTATCGGTTGGGTAAAAAAATTTGAAAAAATTCTGAAAAATGTTTTTGATAGGGTAGAAAAAGATAAAAAAGTTTCAGTCAAATCGAAAGAGGTCGGGTTCTAAAGTGGTCGATTTCGCATGGAATGCCCCGTATGTACACAGAAAATCGAAAGTTTTCTTTTACCGATAAATATTTTCCATTTTATAAACAATTGAAGGCAAACATTTTCATGAATAATCGATTTTTTTTTTAAAGCTGCCATTTTGTCAACAATTGATATTTTGCTTATTTCTTTGATAGATACTAGATTATACTTTATAATCTCAATTTTGTAATCGTTCATGTTTTTATATTTTTTTATTCCTATTGAGTTCCTCCTAATGTCCTTCTAATGCACTGTAAATTCGAAATTTAAAAAAAAACAAAGTCCTAAATTTTGTTTCCAAAAAACTTTTACTTAATATCGTCACATGCCTCAAATTTCGCAAATTAACATTTATAGAGAGAAATAAAATAATAAAAGAAAAATAAACAACAAATCTATCAGAAAACGTAAAAAAAATGGCGGTGATATAGGTAATTTCATATAGATAATTACGTACTTAAACTCAAAATTTGAGCGTTTTTGAGAATTTAGAGTCGAGATAATTTTTTTTTTCATAATTTTGCTTAATAATTTGAACCTAATTTTGGAGGCAGTATTACTAAACGAACGCGTTGGATTGAAGAAACAAAAGTTAAAAAAATGGTAAAAAATAATTAATAACATGGCAAGGGTAAAAAAAAGCAATTAAAAATAATGAAAATTGAACATGAAAGCACGGATTCATGTTCACCTCGTCATGTTTCGGTTATCCACAAATTCTCGTCTGTAGCAAGTGGATTTCTCAATTTTGGTTTCCTGAGGGAGGGAAACTTCGTGAATAACCTAAAATGATAATGAAGTGAGTTTCAGTTTGCCACTTTTTACTTTTCGCTCCCTCAGGGCCAAAGCCGGGACTTGTGAGTTTCACTGGAGGTCACATGATCGTGGCTTTCTCAGGCTTCAATGTTCCACTCGTGAACCCCTTAAAAGTTGTATTGCCAAAGTTCCGCACATAAATTCGGCGATTATCGGCCTGTGTTTATACGGAGTGCATTATCAAGAGACGCGGCAGCGTCTCGACGTTTTGTTACGTTTTGTTACGTTTTGTTGTTGTAAGTCAATTGATATTTTACAAAAAATATGTGCCATTAAAGGCCATTTTGTCCGCCATTTTTAGGAATCAGAAAAAATAAACTTTTGAATTATTGGTTGAATAAAAAACAATTTGGCGTGATGGGAAATCATCCCTACTTTTTTAAAATGGAATGTTTTTATTCTAATAAAATCAGCAAACGAAATGAACCCTGGACGAAGGGTCTAAAGTTACCCCAAACCCATTTTTAAATACACCCATAAAAAAGGACGACACTTTTAGTTCAGGACCTCCTTCATCATGCAATTTAACTATCCGGGGATTACTAATCGTTATTAGCATCATCTAGGCGCAAGATGCTATTCAGTGCCCCATTAATAAGGACCTCTTAAGGACCTCTGAGCCAAATCCACCCCTTAAGCCCATTAGTGCAAACTTTTCATACCGTTGAGTCGATTTTAATTTTTCTCAACTAAACAATTATATTATAATTTTTATTACATCATTGTAATATATATGGCATGAAAATTATTCCAGCAAAAACATTGTTCCATTTTTTCTTTTTCTTGGATTGGAACGAGTATTGGCAATGTGACACACAATTAGTTTAATTTGAGCAAAAAATTTATAGTAACTTGTGCAATATATGATTACGCTGTTTGTCAACAAACATCCATCGATATTATTATGAAACATTTTTTTTTTATGTATCGTTACGTTTTGCCATTTTTGGGGCTTTGGAAATTGATCGCACTCAAAGACTCGAATAAATTAACTGTTTTGAGAAAACTTAAGGGCACCATTTTTTTATGATAGTATCGACACTTGATTGTTTTGAATCCGTTAATTAGGAAAAGGGATATATTTTATTAATTTGAATTTTATTTAATTTGGGGTGGGGGTCGAAGAGTCGACTAACCAATATTTCGAACGGCCGAAACCCCGAATTTTACGACTGCGAGCGTTAGAATAACGAAGCGCAGAAATCCCGATCGCCAGAAAAGAGAAAGTCGAGAGAGCCGCCCCATGCGTAAGAGAGAGAGGAGGCGCATCTCTCTCTGTCTTACGCATGGGGCGGCGATCTCCGCTTTCGCTTTTCTGGCGTTCTGGATTTCAGCGCTTCGTTATTCGCACGGTCGTAATCGTGAAATTCGGGATTTCGGCCGTTCGAAATATTGGTTAGTCGACTCTTCGACCCCCACCCATCAAATCAACTTTTATCTGCACCAATCTCACACAAAAACGAAGAATCTTATTATGGTTTATAGAAAGTATTTTACATAAAAAAATCAATAATTACATGAATAATTACATTAAGGGCGTATTCTGGGCAAGAATTTTGGGAAAAATCTTTTTCTTTCATATTCTTAAAGTTTAGACCTTTAAGAAATTATCCTCGAAAGAAAATTTTTCAATTCCAATAACTTACGGGGTTATAACTATTTTAGTAATGCAGCAACTATGCCCATCCCATCAGAGCGTAGCTTTAAGAGGGTATCCTGGTCCAAAATTTTGAAAAAATCAAATTTTTGCAGATTCTTAAAGTTTAAATCTATAAGAATATATCCTCGAAAGAAAATTTTTAAATTCCAATAATTTACGGAGTTATAGCTATTTTAGTGACACAACAACTATGTCCATCACGTTGGAGCGTAACTTTAAAGGGGTATTCTGTTCTAGAATTTTGAAAAAATCCGTTTTTAGCATATTCCTAAAGTTCAGACCTTTAAAAACATATCCTCGAAAGAAAATTTTTTAATTTCAATAATGTACGAAGTTATAGCTATTTTAGTGATGCAGAAACTATGCCCATTACGTTGGGGCGTGACTTTAAGGGAGTATTCTGGTCTAGAATTTTGAAAAAATCAATTTGTTTGCATATTCTTAAAGTTCAGACCTTTGAGAATATATCCTCGAAAGAAAATTTTAAAATTCCAATAATTTACGAAGTTATAGCTATTTTAGTGACGCAGCAACTATGCCCATTACGTTGGAGCGTAACTTTAAGGGGGTATTCTGATCTAGAATTTTGAAAAAATCAATTTGTTTGCATATTCTTAAAGTTCAGACCTTTAAGAATATATCCTCGAAAGAAAATTTTAAAATTCCAATAATTTACGAAGTTATAGCTATTTTAGTGACGCAGCAACTATGCCCATTACGTTGGAGCGTAACTTTAAGGGGGTATTCTGATCTAGAATTTTGAAAAAATCAATTTGTTTGCATATTCTTAAAGTTCAGACCTTTAAGAATATATCCTCGAAAGAAAATTTTAAAATTCCAATAATCTAAGAAGTTATAGCTATTTTAGTGACGCAGCAACTATGCCCATTACGTTGGAGCGTAACTTTAAGGGGGTATTCTGATCTAGAATTTTGAAAAAATCAATTTGTTTGCATATTCTCAAAGTTTAGACCTTAAGAATATACCCTCGAAAGGAAATTAAAAAATTCCAATAATTTACGGAGTTATAGCTATTTTAGTGACGCAGCGTTTTTCTCAAAACTACTTTTCTGAACAAGGTTGACACGATATCTCAAGTTCTACTCAACCGAATTACTTCAATTTTTTTACCAATCTTCAAAGTATATAACTCTCTATCCCCCCTACTACTTTTTGTATCAAAATGATTATTTTTACTATTGTAAAAAAATTAAAACCTTTTTGTGTTCAGCCAGCCATTTTGCAAAACTTTTTTTTCTCTGAGTTAAGAGCTATAACGACATCCTTACTAATTAACAATCTTTTATTAAATTTTGTATCGGATTACTAGAAAGGTTGCAATCTCAGCCAGCAAACCCCTTTTTTTACCCCCAACTTTACCAGCGTACTTATTCAATTTTGTTTCTCCATTTTTTTTTTCCTATATGTCAAAATATTAATAAATATGTTGTAAAATAAATAATGGTAAAAACATACATTTTGTATCGACCTCAAAGAGCTCAAAATTCGTGTCACTAGACCAGAATACCTAAAACAATGCTTTCACGATTAATCGAGCAATTATTTTGTCTAAAATTATGCTGAGGAGTATTTATTCCTAGGCTCATTTTCATTTATTCGACATTATCGTCGCTATCCATGACTTCAGCGTCACAGCAAAGCGACACCTTCGAAATCAGAGTCGTCGACTTAACGACGGCTTAACGAAATGCGACCGGAGTCTCTCTTGCTCCCAGAAACTTGGCTCTTTTTTTTCTTCTTTCGTTCAGTTCGCGAAAGTTTTAATTGCTTTTTGAATTAAACATTGAGGCCAGAAGCTCTTCACCAGGGCAATTATGTACACATTTTTGTTGTCCAACGATGGCGATGAAAATGAAGGCTTAAGGGTGCGATGAACGCTCGACGCAGGGTTCAAAAGTTGGGGAATTTTTTGTCGTGATTTTATGACGAACTCGATGGATTGGAAGAATGAAATGATGACGCCACAACAAAAAATAACATGAATGAACATCAGTAAAAAAAAAAAAAAAAAAAAAAAAAAAAAAAAAAAAAAAAAAAAACGTAGGGAGAAAAATCAATCGCGATACTGTATTCCCGATATATAATCAGGGGATCATGAATAATCCAATACTTATTCGTGGTCGTCGATGAAACTCGATAAACGTCGAACGTGGCAAAAGGGAGTGAGAAAACGGAGAAAAGGTAAAATCTCTCTACCCGCAGATAGAGGAGAGTCTATGGGCGTTAAGAATAAGCCGCCTTGCGAAGGAGCAGCGGAAGCGGAATATACGATTGAATGTGTTCAGACGAAAAAATTTGAATATTCTAATGAATAGGGTGCGATGCAATTCGAATCGGGGACAAACCACTTTTATAAAGAAGCGAAAGGAAAAGAGGAGAGGGCGTGGAAAAAGTTGAGGGAAAAAGTTGAACATTCACGGGAGAAGCTTTTCAAATAATTTTTACTCGAAGAGAAAGCATCGCAATGATGAAAAGAGAGAAATGTCCGATTTTCCGACGAGAAAAAAAAAGACTTTTCTCGTGTGTGACGAGAGAGTGCAAAAATCACATTTTGAAAAAATATCGAATTTTGAAAGATTAAATTTCAAAAACATATGTTTGAAAATTAACATTTAACATTCAACATTCATTTTAAATTAAACATTTAATATTACGTTTTAGTTTAACATTCAACATTATTTTTGAATTAAACATTTAACATTAATTTAACATTAAATTTCAAGCACACATGTTTGAAATTTGACGTTGAAGTTTTGCAGACAAGTTCAATGTGATTTTCCATTTATTTGATTCAAAAAAATTACTTTTCTGATTTTTTTGAGGATAAGCCTATTGAGTAGCTTATTTGGCTGATGTTTGAATAGTTTTTTTTATTTTAAATAAATTTATTTAATTCTTGAGGTATTGGTTAAATTTACTTGAATTCTCAATATTTTTGGAAAGAATATGATCAAAGGATGCCATCATTTAATATTTTAATATTAAATTATTAAAACATTAATTTATGTTTTCATTTAATTTTCAATATTTTTGACATAAATATTAATATTTTAATATTAAAATATTGCAATATCAAAATATTCGGAAACTGATTTGAAAATTGTTCCATCATTCGTTTTGATCCTTTGGTAAGCTTCTTTTAAAAGGAAGCCATAATTGACCCGCATGGAAACTTATATAGGTGAAATATCTGCAGACAGTATATGGGGCATTCCATGCCAAGTCGACCTGAGTGCGACTCTCGACCCTCGCTGATTTGGTTTACGATTTTTTATATGATTCTTCCAACTCAAAATAGCATTCAGAATTTTTTTCAGATTTTTAAAACCAAATTTGAGTACGTTATGATTTTTTGAACATTTTTTTCGAAAACCTCGAGGGCCGTAATTTGAAAATCTGAAAAAATTCTCAAAAATCCGGTGTCGAAAATGAAAATTTTTGACCCAATGATGTCGAGGATTTTCCTTCCACCTCGATTTTAGGTTTTTATGAAGAAAACGTAAAAACGAATAGATGCATAAATTAATCTACCGTGAAAAGTGGCTTGAATATTTTTATCGTTAACCAACAATTTCCAAAAATAGTTGGTTAATTTCTGCATCTATTTTTTTTTTACGTTTTCTTCATAAAAACCTAAAATTGAGGTGGAAGCTCAAGCCTGGAAATAATGAATTTTGAAATCACGGCCCTCAAGATTTTCGAAAAAAAAATGTTCAATCATAACGTACTCAAATTTGGTTTTAAAAATCTGAAAAAAAATTCCGAATGCAATTTTGAGTTGGTAGAATCACATAAAAAATTGTGAACGAGATCAGCGAGGTCGAGGATCACAGTCTGGTCGACTTGGTAAGGAATGCCCCATACACATAAATTTGTACGTTGATAAATTCAAATATGTTGCCGGAAAAAATTCGTGAAAAATCGCTTTTTTCGGCCTCAAGTCCAAATTAGAGGCGATTCCGATAAATATTGAATTCGCGGAGAGGAAAATGTAGGAAAAAAAAAGAAGCCTCGTTACATTGATAACTGTATACGGGAAGGAGAGGGAGGTTTATGGAAATATTTGTGTGGATGCAAAAATGATGAAAGTCGGAAAGAAGAGGAAGAAGAAAAAAGCGTCTCACGGAGAGAACTTCGGGGGTCGAAAGCTTTTAATATTTTCACCGTAAATCCTTACTTGGTCCCTCCGCTTCGTCACTGCTGCATTCGGCATCCAAGTATTCTCGTCTCGGATCGAGTCTACCAAACGACTTCTCTCCTCTCGGCTTATCTTTCCGTCTTTGCATTTTATTGACGACGACGCTACGACGACACTCCTCGCGGATTTCTTCCTTCCCGCGAATTTATATCTCGTTCCACTCACCACGTAACTATATTATTCCCCAGACCATCGGAATATCATTCGCATGGAGACGGTATCGGTGAAGATTTTCGAATAACGCACACAGGGGAAGAAAAATCGTTGCACGTGGAATCGGGGGGCCCATAAAACATGCGAGCAAATCGGACGATATCGATCAATCAGTCGTATATTGGTTGTTTTTTATTTTATCAACGCTTACTCGATACATTCGCTCAAAAAAAAATAAAAAAAGAGACAATGTGAGACAACATTGACCCATATATAAATGATTATTTTCATGAATTACCATTATTATTTTGAATTGTGATGAAATTGTTGTTATTATAATAATTTATTAACAATTTAAAACGATAAAGTAATCAATTTAATAATCAATAAAGTATCAGCTGAAACTCAATAATTTTTATTATTGAACCAAGGACCAGGGTTGCGAAATTTTTAATGAAAAAGTAATGCATTAACCGTTACTTTTTTAATGGCTAATGAAGTTAATTACCATTAACCATTAAATTTTAATGGTTAATGAAAATGCAATTGCATTAAAAAAAGTAACGCATTATTTGCGGCATTGACCTATACAAATTATTTCATGAATTATCATTATTATTTTGAATTGCGATGAAATTGTTGTTATTATAATAATTTATTAACAATTTAAAACGATAAAGTAATCAATTTAATAATCAATAAAGTATCAGCTGAAACTCAATAATTTTTATTATTGAACCAAGGACCAGGGTTGCGAAATTTTTAATGAAAAAGTAATGCATTAACCGTTACTTTTTTAATGGCTAATGAAGTTAATTACCATTAACCATTAAATTTTAATGGTTAATGAAAATGCAATTGCATTAAAAAAAGTTACGCATTATTTGCAACATTGACCTATACAAATTATTTCATGAATTATCATTATTATTTTGAATTGCGATGAAATTGTTGTAATTATAATAATTTATTAACAATTTAAAACGATAAAGTAATCAATTTAATAATCAATAAAGTATCAGCTGAAACTCAATAATTTTTATTATTGAACCAAGGACCAGGGTTGCGAAATTTTTAATGAAAAAGTAATGCATTAACCGTTACTTTTTTAATGGCTAATGAAGTTAATTACCATTAACCATTAAATTTTAATGGTTAATGAAAATGCAATTGCATTAAAAAAAGTAACGCATTATTTGCAACATTGACCTATACAAATTATTTCATGAATTATCATTATTATTTTGAATTGCGATGAAATTGTTGTAATTATAATAATTTATTAACAATTTAAAACGATAAAGTAATCAATTTAATAATCAATAAAGTATCAGCTGAAACTCAATAATTTTTATTATTGAACCAAGGACCAGGGTTGCGAAATTTTTAATGAAAAAGTAATGCATTAACCGTTACTTTTTTAATGGCTAATGAAGTTAATTACCATTAACCATTAAATTTTAATGGTTAATGAAAATGCAATTGCATTAAAAAAAGTAAGGCATTATTTGCGACATTGACCTATACAAATTATTTCATGAATTATCATTATTATTTTGAATTGCGATGAAATTGTTGTTATTATAATAATTTATTAACAATTTAAAACGATAAAGTAATCAATTTAATAATCAATAAAGTATCAGCTGAAACTCAATAATTTTTATTATTGAACCAAGGACCAGGGTTGCGAAATTTTTAATGAAAAAGTAATGCATTAACCGTTACTTTTTTAATGGCTAATGAAGTTAATTACCATTAACCATTAAATTTTAATGGTTAATGAAAATGCAATTGCATTAAAAAAAGTAAGGCATTATTTGCAACATTGACCTATACAAATTATTTCATGAATTATCATTATTATTTTGAATTGTGACGAAATTGTTATTATTATAATAATTTATTAACAATTTAAAACGATAAAGTAATCAATTTAATAATCAATAAAGTATCAGCTGAAACTCAATAATTTTTATTATTGAACCAAGGCCCAGGGTTGGGAAATTTTTAATGAAAAAGTAATGCATTAACCATTACTTTTTTAATGGCTAATGAAATTAATTTCCATTAACCATTAAAATTTAATGGTTAATGGAAATGCAATTGCATTTAAAAAAAGTAATGCATTATTTGCAACCCTGCCCATTACAATGTAGTGTGTAATAGAAAAAATTTCCATTACCCATTGCAATGTAATGTGTAATGGACAAAACTTTGATTGCAGGTTTGGGAATGGAAAAATATAGATGAATAAATTATTGCAATTTTGCATTACATTTTATTGATTTAGGACTTCGATTTTCAGGTACCTTAAATTCTAAAAAGCATCTATATTATAATTATAAAAAGCATCTATATTATAATTATAAAAATCTAAGTCCTAAGTCAATAAAATGAATGAAATAATTTATTCATCTATATTTTTCCATTCCCAAAATTGCAATCAAAGTTTCGTCCTTTACACATTACATTGCAATGGGTAATGGAAATTTGTTCTATTACACACTACATTGTAATGGGCAGGGTTGCAAATAATGCATTACTTTTTATAATGCAATTGCATTTTCATTAACCATTAACATTTAATGGTTAATGGAAATAATTTTCGTCAAGCATTAATCATTAAATTTAAATGGTTAATGAAAATGCAAATGCATTAAAAAAAATAATGCATTATTTACAACCCTGCCAAGGACATTATTATTTTCATGAAATATTATTATTTTGAATTGTGATAAAATTATTATTATAACAACTTCACACAAATTCAATTTTACAAGGTAAAATAACTTAAAACAATAATGATAATAGTTCATGAAAATAATAATGTCCTCGGTTCATTAATAAAAGTATCAGCTGGATCTCAAAATATTGAGTTCCACCTGATACTTTATTGATTATAATCAATAAAGTATCAATTTAATAATTATCAAATTGATTACTTTAATGTTTTAAATTGTGATGCAAGTATTCTAGTAATAACAATTTAAAACAATAATGATAATAATTCATGAAAATAATAATGTCCATGGTTCAATAATGATGGAACTCAAAATATTGATTTCCAGCTGATACTTTATTGATTATTAAATTGATTACTGTAATGTTTTTAATTGTGATGGAAATGTTATAATAATAACAAGAAATTGTTACTGTTTATATTTTTTTCTCGTTAAATTTCCCTAAAAAATACGATTTTTTTCTCTTTAGCTCACCAATATTTCCCTAATAATAGGAAAAAATTCGCAAATTACGCTGTAGTCACGCTTTTCGAGAATATGCTAATTTTTTTTTTCTACCATCAGCCATTTCATCTACGGAAAACCTCAACAGCAACAGCTGCAACGTCGCCATTCTTTATTTTTAAACAACATTTATAAGGAACATTCATAAAATGATGAACCATGCACCGTCCAGTAATTAATAAACTATGTTTTATACTGGCTGATTTACAGTTTTTTCAAAAATAAACTTATTTTTCGCAAAAAAAAAAAGAAAAATAAGATTCATCAGAGACATTTATTAAACGATGGACCATCTGCATCCAGTAATTAATAAATAATGCTTTGTATTTTCTGATTTATCGTTTTTTTAAGAATAAACTTATTTCTTGCAAAAAAAACAAAAAATAACATTATCAGGGATATTCGTGAAAGAATGGATCATCATGAGACCAGTAATTAATAAACAATGCTTTATATTTTCGAATTTACTATTTTTTCAAAGAATAAACTTATTTCTTGAAAAGAAAAAAAAATCACATTTTCAAGGCTATTTGTAAAAAAATACATCACTATGAGACCAGTAATAGATTGAACTTTTACGTCTATTTGTAATCATAAGAAAACTTCGGATTAACTTGTAATATTATATCAAGATTTTTAAAAACTATATTCATATGCTTCTTTACTTTTTTTCCTTTCCCCAAATTCGTTGTGGCATTCGCTGAGAACAAAAAAAAAGAAATCTGCTGAGAAATCTCCGCCGATACAGCAGATATCTACCCAAGATTCCGATGGTAAGGTGAGTAAACTCACTTCAATTTACTTAAATATTGAAATACGAATGGATGAGTAAACTTGCGATTAAACAATAAAATTTCATATTTAGTGCCAGAGTTGCGAAATTTTTAATGAAAAAGTAATGCATTAATCATTACTTTTTTAATGGCAAATGGAAATTACTTTCATTAACCATTAACATTTAATGATCAATGGAAATTATTTTCACTAACCATTAAAATGTAATTGCATTAAAAAATGTAAATTATTTCAACCATTAAATGTTAATGGTGAATCTAAATTATTTCCATTAACCATTAAATGTTAATGGTTAATGTTAATTATTTCCATTAACCATCAAATGTTAATGATTAATGGAAATTATTATCATTAACCATTATATGTTAATAGTTGATGGTTAGTGAAAATTATTTCCATTAACCATTAACATTTTCATTAGCCATTAAAAAAGTAAGGATTGATGCATCACTTTTTCATTGAAAATTCCACAACCCTGCAATAGGGTGATGCAATCAAAATCGATATTTTTTTCTTATTGGGTTTGATTATTAACAATTAACCATTAACAATTAACAATCAAACATTAACAATTAACCATTAACAATTAATAATCAAACATTAACAATTAACCATTAACAATTAATGATTAATGTAAATAATTTACATTAAGGATTAACATTTAATGGTCAATGGAAATAATTTACATTAATCATTAACCATTAACATTTATTGGTTAATGGAAATAATTTACATTAATCATTAACCATTAACATTTAATGGTTAATGGAAATTATTTCAATTAATCAATAAGAGTTAATGGTTATTGAAAGTGTAAATGCATTAAAAAAAGTAATGCATTATTTAAAACCCTGTTTTGTGCTAATTTTTCAAAACACCTCATGATTTTCTTATGATCAACGAAAAACTTATGACATTCAAGAATTTTTATGACTCATCCAGTCGTTGGAGCATAACTCAGTCTTCAAATTCTCAGTAAAAAAATTTCACAGGAAAAGGATAATAAACAAACGTACATGGGATAACTTAATCACAACAGTATTGTATTTAACTTCAACGATCCGGACAATTGAGAAAACATTTTTCTTCTTAACTTTGGTGAAAGAAAAAAAAACACGAACAAACGAATTGCCGCAAGAAGAAACGGAATCCATTCTGGAATGTCCTCGCTTAAAATATTCTAATATACAATGACTTAAAATCGAAAACGTCGAAGATTCCCGTTCGGCCAGTTTAAAAAAAAAAATATTCACTCAGATTTATTTTCCAGCTTAACCGGATAATCTTCGAGAATTTTACAATTTCGCTCACTTTCGTCTTTTGTCAATTGGTCAATATGGAATAATCTCCAAGCTCGAAATTTCGTCGTCTCGTATAAATTATATCGGCATATTACGCGCGTATAAATATATTCTAGAATTATAAAAATATCGTTCTTTTCATCTGTTTTTTTTTTTCTTATTTTCTTATTATTTTATCATCTGTGATAATGGAATTGTGAATCGAGAGCAGAGATACGTCATCGATGAAAACGCTTTGTGTATGTGTATAAATCGTATTTCTCTTGAAAACATATTTTTCGTTGTTTTTTCATATTATTTTTTTTTATTTTTTTTTTTTAATAAAAAAAATTAAAAATCCATTACTTGTTGGCTATGAAATATTTAAGTATATTGTTTGGTTTAGTTTTACCGCCCTGCCACGAGTCAACTTCCCGTTGCAGATCGATCGGTAAATTTTTGTAAACCATCGTCGAATCATTGATCGTTTGCGTCGACATTGGCGAGGATGGACCGAGTCTCAAACTGGCCATTTCGTTGCTCGGCGATTCTCTTCGTCCGCTGAGCCAAACCTCGAGTTTGGTCTTCTTCGGCGAAGGTTCAGCCTCGTTCGAAATATCCTCGTCGTCGGTTGTGTTGGACGAATTCGAGCGTATTGACAAATTTTTTCGCAGTATGGACTTCAAGTCGCTCTGCAGAGCTGATGAGGAATGTTCGTGATCGTAACGAGAGAAATCGTGCTCGATCTCGTCGTTGCTGTCCTGATTAACGCTCATCGGCGAATCGACACTCGCATCGAGACTCCGTCCCTCGGAGCTTATGTCGAGAATGGATTGAACGGCGACTTGTTTTCGCAAGAAAGAGGCGATGCTGCTTCTGCCGGACATGCGTTCTTCGAATTTCGTGAAGGCAACGCCGAGCAAAGTCAGATGAAAGGGTTTCGTGACGTCAACGGCGCGATGAAAGAGCTTCATCGCCAGTGCGAGGATCTTCGCGTTGTCGTAGATCCCGGATTTGTTGCTTGGAACGAAATTCTTCGGCAAGGCGCATTGTCGCGTCTCGCGCTTCGTGCTGGATTTTGCTGGATCATTTTTGCGCACGGTGACCTTCAGAGCGATTGGTATTCTTCCGTCCTCGTTCGCCAGCTCGGTCAATCTTCTCAGCAAAGCACCGATCCGGGTTTCCACCTCGGCGACGAGGGAAACGTTGCTGAAACCGTCCTCGAGTCCGATCGTTTGGGGTCTGCCCGATGGCTTCACGATGCTCTCGTCTATTCCCTCGGCGTTGTCCTTCAGCTTCTTCGCCAATTCTCTGCCAACCTTCGTCTCGAGTTCCTCGAACGTTGCCCTTCGTACGTCCTCGATGGTTTTTATGTTCTTGCTCGTCAATAGTCCAACGGTTTTCGTCCCTATACCGTGAATTCTGGAGATCGTCCCCATCGTCGATACGAGAGCGGATGCTGACCACGGATAAACCAGTGTCTGTTGATCAGGTTTGTTCAAGGAACCGCCTAGTTTAGCCGTTAGCTTGTTGGACCCGATTCCAGCGCTGCAAGTCAGACCCAATTGCTTCTTTATACGCTGTCGCATGTCCAGCGCTATTCTCGAGGCAACTCGCAATCGCGAGTGACAATCGCAGGGACATTCCTCCTCCGCAGAGAGAAAAACCTTGACCTCGCTGTTTTCGTCGATTTCGTGGGTACGCGTTCTCCAGGTCTCGATCAGCGTCGAGACGTCGATGAAACTCTCGTCCAGGCCCAATCTTTCGACCAATGGCGTATACTGCAACAATATCTCGGATATCTCAGCCGATGCTCGACGATAATTCGTCAAATCCTCGCCGCAAACCAGGATCAGCCCTGGACACAACAGCAGAGCGTCGTCCACCAGCATACATTTTTTTATACCGAATTGACGAGCCACGTAATTACTCGTCACTACGATATTCTTCTGCTTCACGCCCAACGGTTTGTTTCTGTACTCCGGATGACGAGTCATCTCAACTTGTGCGTAAAAACAATCCACGTCGATGTGTATTATCGACCTTGGATGCTTAATCATTACGTCGAAATCCACGTCCTCCATTTTTCTGTAACGTACAATTTTTGTTCAATTATCAGGATATTTCGTATCATCGACGTCGCCTTGGAAGATCTTCGATTACTTCGAATACTCGACGAAATTGGTATCATCGATTTTGCATCGATGATTCGTACTGGCGATCCAAAAATTTGCGATGTGAGCAATCGATTTACGGTGGAAAAATCGTAAAATCGATTCACTTCGTGATTTGATCTTCTGGATCTTTTCCAATGTTCAACAGCTTTCCTATCATCGATTTTTCTTTGATGGCGATGATGATTTTATCTTTTTTTTTTTTTTGTTATTCGGCAAATATTTGTGATTCACTTTGTTGGACGGAGTATTTCTTCTTGTAATTTGTATCGGTATCGATATTTGGTGATTAAGTCGTGTAATCGATTTACCTTGCAATTCAATGTCTTTGATTTTTTCAAATATTCGCGCCAATTTGTCCGATTTTAAATTTGTACTATCAATTCACTTTTTTACTCAGGATTGAGGATTTTTTTTGAAAATTTGTATCGTTAATTTCTTTTACGATGCAGAATCAAGTTTGTTCGAAAATTTGCAAAAAATTGTCATCGATTTACAATAATAAGCAAAAATTGATGTTCAATGGAAAATTCGTATCAGTTTGTATTATAATGCGAAAATTGAGTATTTTTAAGAATTCAAAAAATTTGTGTGATTGAATTATGACAAAAATCGACATTCGATGGAATCCCCGTTGTTTTATATTAAGAAAAAATTGATATTTCTTTAAAGTAAAATCTGTTTCAACTTACAGCACAAAAAATGAAACTCGGAAGATTCAAAAAATTTGTTTTCTCATTACGACGCAAAAACGATTTCCATTCTTTGCTTTCGATTCGCAATCATTTTGCATCATGGTGCAAAAATCGACATTCGCCGTCGAATTTTTTGTCCAAACTTCCTATTTTTGTCAAAACTTCGGTCTGTTTTTCAATTGACCGCGTAGATTTTTGGCGCGGAAAAACAAATTTTGATCTCGATTTTGGATTTCCGAGTATCGGTGCTATCTTTGACACAATATTCCGTTTTCTCGATCACAACGCAGCGTCGCTTTTGGCAAAAAAAAGCTTGAAGATATGGCAAATTATTGTGAACTTTGACTCGTCATTGCTATCTTTGTTCTCCTTCGATTCTTGCCAAATCGATCAATGGCCCGACTTTGTCGGACAAAGCACCGAAGGCATCGTCGATATCTAAAAGTAACGAGTAAATTGCGTCAGAATCATTTTTTTGGAACCATTTTCATCTGTAAATAAGGATTGGAAAAAGTAGTTTCGAGAAGGACGCACAAACCTTTCGCATCGATTCTTATCCTGCGCTTGCGAGATGTGGCGCAAATTGAAAAACAATTGTTGCGGGCTTTGTTTAAAAAGCGCAAATTGTCAATTGCGCAAAAATCGTGTCTGATCGAGAGCCTTGAAATCCCGATGATATTCAAACGGATCTATCGCCCGATTTGTGCCCGAAGAAGACTTTCCTCTGTATGAAAGTGATATTCTTTTGTGAGAACACAATTTCGTCGGTTTTTCGAGAAGAAAACGGAAAAAAAAACGTTAGGTTGTGAGACACGATGTTTACATATTATTCACGATAACAACTTGAACGAGGAGTAACGTTATTTTTGCCCTTGATGCGCGCATATTCACGAAATAACCCCATTCAGCAAAATCCTTGGACACGAAAATCCAACCTCCAACACGAAAAACACGGATTTCCCCCTCTCCGCTGCACCGAGAAAATCGCAAAACGTTGTGATTGGTCCACGAAATTCTTCAGCAAAACGATCGCTCTAGTTTCCGGTAAAGTTTTATCATTCGGCTTCTTCATAAAGGAAATTATTAATTGATTGTTAAGTTTTCTTTTCGGATTCTCAGTTAGTTTGTCGTAAAATCATATTAAGAATTAAAGTCCAGATAAATGTCCAATCTTCGTCATGAAAAAGCTGTATAATACTCATAGAATTCAAACTTATCTACTATTGATTTACTAAAACCCTACATTATCGACTCAAATCGCAGTCCCAAACTTCTCCAACGACGGCGAATGAATATCAATGAAATTAAAGAATGAATTACTATAAATGAATTGCAAAGTGCAAATGCGAGACATAAATAACGAAAACAATTGTTTTCGTGAGAATAATAGAATCATTCATAAGAATTCGATGGTGCTGTCCTCTTTCGCATTTCTTCGAACTCGATCTCGTTTGTCGGAAAGACACTAAATTTATCACATTTCTCGTGATAATTGTCATCTACACTTACGTCGAATTTTCTTGATAAAATAATGTCGAAGACGTATCGATATTCGTACTTTAGTACTTTTCATGGAGCCTCACTCTTGGTTTTAGCCGAAATGCAGTAAAAACATTGTAATTTAGTTCGATTACAGATTCCTTATGATAATTGGATCGGTAATTTTTTTGTTTGTTTTTCAACAAAATTTTAGTGGGGCTCCATTTGTTCCACAATTGTGATTACATTGCCAGAATATTATTGATTTCCATCGATTCGTGCCAGAGCAAGTCCGGATCGTAATTTCGAGGTGATGTCGGTAACCGCCCAGAATCTACTTACCATTCGAGCAAGGTACGAATCTACCCCACCACGACTGACCCCCTCCACTGTGGCTACACCCGCACTCGTCGACGTGCTCTGTATATACATATATACATGGAACCACTGTAAAAACGATAAAAAGTGACGGCTGGAAGCTGTGCAGACATGTAGTAGTGTTCCTTTGGGCCCGTGAATGTTGCAGAATGGCTGAAATGGAAAAAGTGGACGCTCGACGAAGACTTTGAGCAAATAGAAGTTAATGTCGCGATAATACCGTCAAACAATCGTAATTTCGCGATAATGTGCTGGAAGGATGCGTAATCGCTAGATTTTCCTGTATGGTCGAATTGGATGACATCTCTCTTCGTACACATATATATACATTAAAGAGCCATCAGCCAAAGCTTCAGCCGTCGGCCATATTGGTTTTAAGTGAAAATCGTTGTCAGTGAGCGAATTTCAGTGATAGACAGTGTTGTTTGAACCTCGCTATCTTCGATTGTTTCTCGCATTGTCGCGTAAATGAGCGTTTAATAAAATTCAACGCGATGGAAGAGACTAAGATAATTTATCACATCGACGACGAAGAGACTCCGTATTTGGTAAAGTTATCAATATCACCGGAACGCGTCACCCTCGCCGACTTTAAGAATGTTCTCAATCGGCCAAATTACAAGTATTTCTTCAAATCAATGGACGACGATTTTGGGCAAGTTTATCTTTTTTTCTTTCCACACTCCAAAAACGTCGATTTTTATACCATCGCTTCTCGATTGTCGTATTGTTTCTGCATGTAAAGTGAGAGGATAACTTTGAAATCCGAAATTTTGCGAAATCTCGATTTTATGAGCGGATGAATGTACAAAGAAAATGGCTTGTCAAACGCTGAAATATTTTGTTCGAGATTGAATGCCCAAATTTTGCATTTCTGCAATGTTAATCAATAATCCCGTTTCTTATCGATTATAGATTTGCATGTAATTACATCGATTGTAGGAAATTACAAATAATAATAATAATGGACTTGAAGTTCTGAACATTCCAATTAACGGAAAATCGACAAATTTATTCTTTTAAAGAACAATTTTAAGACGTTATTTTAACACTTTGGAAATAATTCTTAAAATATCTTTGAATTTTTGAAATAATTATTCACTAAGTCATTCTAAAAATTATTGTTCCATTATCGTTATATATTCGTACAAATTGGAGTCTAGCAGAAAAAAAGATTCAGGATTCTATTTTTTTAATCTTATTCGCAACTGATTTCTTTAAAGACTAGAGTCCCTTTCATTGCCATGGAATTTGTTAACTTTTTTAACATTTTTCAATTTTGGACAATTTGTAAAACGTAATTTTTTAATATAATTAAGGAGGTCTTCAAATTTTTTATTAAATCAATACTTTTTCCAATTTTCCGTTGAACTGAACGTTTGAAACTTTAAGTACATAAATGTTTGCCTTTCTTAAAAACACATCAGGCAATCTTTTTATACTGCTTCAATGGATTTAATTACTTTCTTTTTCGATCAATTAATGTTGTAACTGTGTTTTCATTGTGCTTTCAAAAATTCTCATCGATTTTCCAGATCATGTGTATGTGTTTATACATTAGGGTGGTTCTTATTCAGAGGATAAGAGGGTAGATTTCCCCATTTGAAATACACGTGTTTCAGTTATATTCTAAGAATCTATTTTATTTTAAGTGTAATAATATTTTTAAAAATCTGTAACTGCAAAATTTTTCCTTAAATAGTAGCACCAGTGAACACTAAAATCCTGCAGTTACAGATTTTTCAAAAAATTATTACACTTGGAATACAATATATCCTAAGAATATGGCCAAAACACGTATATTTTAAATGGGGAAATCTACTCTCTTTTCAGGAGGGGTTCGAGTCTAGATAAAAATCTGAAAAAATTAGGGTATTGTTTTTGAATTATCTGGAATCGATTTGGGGGGGCGTCTGATAAAAAATTCGTCCGAGCCTTGAATAAGGACCACCCTAATATATATATTACATAAGAGACAACAAATTATTGTTCTATTATAGTTATATGTATATTCGTACAAATTTGAGTCTAGCAGAAAGAAAATTCAGGATTCTATTTCTTTAATTATATTTGCAACTGATTTCCTTGAATTCTTTAGTAGCTTTCATTGCCATGAAATTTGTGGACTGTTTTAAAAAATTTCAATTTTGGGCAACTTGTGACACATAATTTTTTATATAATTTAGGAACTTTATGAAAGCAAGCTCTAAAAATCCCTGCACAGACACTTTCTTATAAAATGACCTCATATTTGATTACAAAAATTTATTTCAATAAATACTCACAAAAACATGGAAAACTGCATGACAACAACATTTTTTTTTGTCAGGGCCCAAAGTTGTACTTTCAAAATAATACTTTGAAATACTTTGATCACAAAAGTGCTGTTAAACAAATCTGGAACAAAAAAAATGACGATTAGATGGCACTTGGATGATAATTCTAAATTATTTTCTCAAAAAAAAAAAAGACAAATGCAGTGACGAATGCAAGAAAAATTATTATTTTTTCACAAATAACAAACAATATCGATCAAACAATTACCAGTTGTAGCATTATTTATGAGTTGAAAGATACTATTATTTTCCAGATACATTAATTTTTTGAAGAGAAAATTTCACTAATTCGTGATAAAAAAATATCGATTTCTCAAAAACATGACAATTTCTTTGCATTCAACATATTTCTTCATTGTCTTTGTTATCTTAGAAGGTTTTTCATAAATGTCATAATAGGCTTGCACGTTTGAAAAAAATTGCCCAATCTTTCATGCTGAAATAAATTCGTGAATGCTATCAGAGATCATGGAATCATTCATATTTCTTTTGCTTAAAAAATCCAAAAAATCCAACATATTGAATCGGCATATTTGGAATACAAAGAAAATACAATTCTTTGGATAAACCTCCGCTCCTCTCAAATAATTTCTGAGATTAAAAAATTTTTGGAACATTTTTTGGGGTGTCAAAAATAAATTTATGGGATTTAAAAAATAAAATTATGCATATTTAGTCTTGTTAGCTTTTGATTTTTTTTTTAATTCACTTGTAACGCCCATTATTATTAAAATTATTCCATTATTCCATTATTATCAAAATTTATCAAACGGATCATCAATACATAAAAAATGTTATCTCATTGCCTATTTCAGTGTCGTCAAGGAAGAAATCATCGATGACGATGCTCACTTGCCTTGTTTCAACGGAAGGGTCGTTTCTTGGGTATGTATACATTTTGTACCCATCATGAATTGGTATTTAAAATTTATAATTAAAGTTATTACGATGCTGGTAAAAATGTACAGAAGAAATTTAATCTCAATTTTTTTTTTCAATTTTAGGAAAATGGACAATTGTATTCCATTATAGAAATATTGAAAAACCCACTTAGTCAATGATATTTTTTTAACAATGGAAACAGTTTTTTTTTCAATTCAAAAAGTATTGGCAATTTTTCAATTTTTCATCAAAGAAATAACTTTGTCGACTCAGTTCGGTTCAGCTGAAAATTCGAAATTTCAAATGTTTTCATTATAACACTAAAATAGATATTTCAATTATATAGATCTAAGAATAATGTAAAAATTAAATAACTTGTAATCGGAAGAGAGTTCTACAGCTTTTCCTTAAGAGGAGCAATAGACAGTCTGAACTCTTTTTAAGGGGGGAATAAAAATGAACCTCAAAACCTTTGTAACACATTTTTTTCGAAAATGGTTTGATAGAAAAAAAAATGAACATGGGATCGCCTCAACTATTCTTTTATTGATCTGTTAAGTCATTTTCGAGAAAAATGCGTTGAAAATTTTAACCTTATCTTCCTTGCACTCAGAAAATGCCCCTTAAAACATTGTGACGAAGGTGGAAAGAATGGGTACAAAAAACCTTGTTCTGCCTTTCAAGAGTTTCAATCAATTCAGCGATCACAAAAGTGCACGAGTCGATTGAATATATGAATGTTTAGCATAGAAAAGAAAAGTATTACAGTGGTAATGAGGGTAGATGAATTGCTGGTTTTTCATTGAAAATTAATATTTCCCAGCATGTTCGTGAATATGAAAAAATTCTTTCATCCTCTGAAAGACACTTTTTTTCTGGGATCTTTGTAGTTGCATTCAGCAAAATTTTTTATATATAATTCAAAACAAAGACACAGCCTCAAATGCAGAAACGCCTTTTATTTGCCAGTCTAAAAAGGCATTTGCAGGGTTTGAAGAATTTGTCTCAACTGCTCAATACTTTTTTGTATCAAAGTAAATTAAAAACGTGACTTTAAAAGTAGTTTCTTAATTCTTATACTTGTAAACAAATTTCATCGATTGAAATTCTTGGGCAAAAACTTCCTTTCATATAACTTAGCGTAAAACTTTTTCAGAACTTTTCAATAAAAATAAAAAATTACATTTAACAGAATAAAGAGACTGAATTATTACTGATATGTGCTATTTTATTTCTGTAAAAGCAGCCGAAGGCTTCTCCGTAACAAATGCTTGAGTCTCACATGATTTATTGAATAATTTCCATATCAATGATTTTACAGCTCGTATCCGCAGAAGGAAGCAACGTGTCGGATGGTGCTTCGCAATGTACGGACTCCGTAGCTCACAGCGAAGCAAAGCACGAAAGGGTGGACGTCGCTCCGGGGCTGACAAATCGAGCGCCTCCGCCATTATCGCACAACGACACATTAACAGAAACTGAAAGTATTATAAGCAGTCGACAGGGTCATCAATTACACAAAACTTCCAGACATCACTCCGATAAGTACGAGAAGTACAACAAGTACAACGGTAAGTTATGAAATTCAAAAGAAACTCCAAAAGAAAATTCAGGAAAAACTCACTCATTCATAGTGGATCAGTGATCGGCAAAAAAAATATTTTAGATTCTTAATTAATCGTTATTTACAAAATTAATATTATCATCCATTATTTTTTTAGGTATTTCGATAATCAGTAATTTAAAGACCAATACCACGAATTATTTGGATATTGAATATGTGTATTCTTTGAATTATTCATTATTAGAAAAATTAGTAATCGTATTCTTGAAAATACTTATCACTAAATTAATTAGTAATTTAATTATTTTAATTACCATTTTCATTTACCAATTATTTGAATAATAAATAATTTAGATATATAAATTATTAGAATAATTGGTAATTGAACTATTTTAATTACTAATTGTTTGAGTAATTAGTAATTTCATTATATTAATTATCAGTTTTCGGAGTAATTAATTTCAAGCTTTTTGTATTTGGATCGGGATCTTGAGTTTTTCAGGGTCAGCATGTTTCGAGCAATCGTAAGAAAAAATAGAAATGAGATTTTATTTTAATTTCGCTTCCTCATAAAGGAAGCTTTTATTCAAGCCAGTGATCGGCAGTATCGATTTTTTCCCCAACGATATTGATTATATTAATCATTTTTTCGAAAAATTAATAATTAGTCAAAAAATATTAGTAATTTTTCTTAAAAATTAGTAATTAGTGACAAAATAATTCTAACTTTTCCAAAAAAATTAGTAATTAGCGAAAAAATGTTACTAAGTTTTTTTCTAAATGTAGTAATTGGTAAGGAAGATATTACAAATTAATTTTAAAAAAAAACAGTAATTTGTAGAAAAGTATTTTGGATATTTACGTACTCATGTGTACGGATTGAGTCATGGTTATAAACACGAATAACTCTATTAAAAAAGTTGTTTTATATTTTATAATAACTAGATCTTTTGAATATTTCACATATTAGTATTTATTGTATCGAATGTCATACGATATCACATAACTTATTATTAATACGAATATTTAATCAGTACCTATTAAAAAATGCGTTAGTAATTTTTTTTAAATTTATTACTTTTTCCAAAATTAATACAACATTTCTTCACAAATGATTGATTTTTTTTTGCTCGCTAATTACTAATTTTTAGAAAAATTAGTAATATGATCCCGCTAATTACGAATTAAAAAAACAATTAGTAATATTTTTTTGCTAATGATTAATTTTTCGAAAAAATTGGATAGTAAAAATAGATAGATTTTTTTTGCCGATGACTGATTCGAGCATATTGAAATGGTCCAAAACGTCGAGAAGTCATTTAAAAAAATTCCTCAGGACAAATTTGATCGAATTGGCGTATTTGCAAATCTGAACGTTCAGCTGAACGCTAAATTAACGAATATATTACGTCAATGAAAAATTATGAAATCTCGACAGCATTTATTAAATAATCTCTTTAAGTAATGAAAATTCTACTTCAAATACATAATATTTTAAGAAACATATGATATTGTCAGGTGAGGTCAAAACTTATTCTATTTAATCATAAATAATTCCTTTTTTTGCAGGATTACGTATCAATGGTCATACAAAACATCGTTCCGGTCATGGATACGAAACCGCTTCGATTTTGAGCTCGGATTTAGAAACTACCACTTTCTTGGAATCTGATGACGACGCGAGTAGTCGCGTCACGTCAACGACAGGACGACACACTAACATGAGCAGTACGATTGACAGAGCAACTCTAGGTGCACTAAAAAATTAATTTCTTCTATAATCACAATTTGCTGTTATCACGTAAAATACCAGCATATTAAAAAATCCTGGTACTGGTTTGACGTGGTTTCTGATGGGGAAAAAAAAAGAATTTGACGAGCAACAACCATTTACGTAGCCCTAAATCCTTTGGTTAGAAGCAAGACAATTACAGTCTGCGACTTGCGATCAGAGTTGCGCAGCATCAATTACATTTTCAATTAAATTACATATTTAATTACAAATCATTTTGAGCCATGTAATTTAATTGGATTCAATTGCTAATTATTTCGGTTATGGATCACTGAATCCATTTTAATTACATGTAATTCAGAAGCGTATCATACAGTTACTTGTAATTGATGCTAGAAGTAATGCCCTCACTTGCAATTGATGCTCAAAGTAATTCAATTACATATAATAAATGCTCAAAAAACTTGATGTATTTAAAAATACAGAAACCCTTCAAACATTTCACTGTTACACTCACATTACACTCTCATATATATGGGTCATTCTATGTCAAATCGAACAAGGGTTGGAATTGACTCTTTTTAATTTCGATGAAATTCGATCAGAAGGTTTCGTTTTTAATAAAACGAAGTTCTACCAAAGGAAAAGAAAATTCAAAATTTTTTCTCGAAAGTTATGCAAAATTCAAAATTTCACAATTTTTCAAATCTTTCAAGTTTATTTTTTATATATCTTGAAAACTATTATAGTTACGAAAAATCTTTCTGAATTCGTTTTAGAGTATACTTTGAGCTACGAAAAAAAAAATATTCCGAAAAGAAAATTTGAAAAATGATGAATTTCGAGAATTTTGAATTTTCAAAAATCGTGAAAATTCAAGTTCCATATTTTATTTTTGGTTCTATTTTTTTTTATATAATACCTTGTACTGATCTTAAAAGATCCTGAAATTTTCAGGATGGTGTGTTTTTTTTTCAAGAATATAAATTTTTGAATTTTGGTAAAAAAATTTTTTTTTTTTAATTGTCATTAATTGAAATTTGTACTGCTCAAAATTACAGAATTACATGATTGCTCAACTTTACTTAACTTAGAGGGGAAAAAAATCCAATTAAACAGAGTGTGTACAAATGCTGGGATTGAAATATTTTCGAGCACAAACGTTTATGAAATTATTGAAACTCAAAAATATTTCAATTCACGTAATTCAATTTCGTCCTCGTAATTTAAATACAATATCGTCAATTAATTACTGCGGTATAATTTAATTACATTTGTATAATAACACAAATTTAAATTATACAAATTTAATTACATTGATGTAATTAATGTTATATAATTTAATTACATAGATGTAATTAAATTATATTGAACAACGATTTTTTCGAGCATCACTCGATTTTGATGCTAATTACATCCCGCATTGTAATGGAATTCTGCACTAAATACAATGCTGAAAATAGTTACCATCAAAATTCAAATTCCATTACAATGCTCAAAATATTTTATCATCGATTAATTTTAATTGCAAATTTGCCCAATCCTGCCTGCGATATTCTTAGAATGCTTATCACTAAACGGCAAATCTCGTGCTTTTCGTTCATTGCGATTTTTATTTTTTCGATAGATCGTCGTAGACCACAGAGACGTCGGCGACACCGATTGCCACCGATGTCACGAACATCTTCATTCAGCAGTATTACCGACAGCACAATGTCCCTCAACATTATAACGGTCTCTCTGAACATGGACACTGTGAATTTTCTTGGTATCAGCATTGTCGGCCAGAGTAACACAGGCGGTGATGGAGGCATTTATGTCGGCTCCATAATGAAAGGGTGGGCCAATTTCTGTGCATTGAAAATATTTCGCCATTTGTTTATAATAAAATGAAATGAAAAAAATCGATTGTTCTGAAATTCACACTTACGGACATCCTCTAATCGATTTTTCAACGCACAAAACAATGTATATTATAGTCCTAGTTGCTAATTGTCCAACTTTTTTCACTTTTTTCAGAGGAGCCGTTGCATTGGATGGTAGAATAGAGCCTGGTGATATGATTCTGCAAGTTAATGACATAAATTTCGAAAACATGTCCAACGACGAAGCTGTCAGAGTACTTCGAGAGGTAGTACAAAAACCTGGGTACGTATTTATTGAAGGGTTTCAATTTTAACATTTTTTCAATATTTATTAGAGTAAAGTTAATTTTTTCACTCGCATTGTTAGTTTCAAACCACGGACAAAACTTCAAAAAAGGTCTGGAACGTTTTTTTATGCCATTTCGCCCGAAGTCAACGTAAACTAATTTAACAAGCGGCATTTTAAAAAGGAAGAATTCATTCCCTGTATTTTCAATTATTTTTACAATTTGTTTTTATATTTGGACTTTATTTTGAGAACAACTGTTTTTGGCCGTTTCTGTCCCTCTCTTCAGGTGCACCCATCTTCTAGAGGAATTTTTTAAAATACATTTTTACGATTGGATTCATAGAGGGGAAAGTTTGAGCTTCAATTTCCTTTTTTTAAAAACTTTGAGCGATTTTGTTTTCCAAAGTTATTCTGATTTTTGTGAAAAAATAGGAAATTTGAAGAATCCTGGAAAAACTTCAAGACAGCACAAAGTTGCGTCTGTTTTCGTTGAGTTCAGAGGAATTGTTTCAGATTTTTTTTTGCCAACATTTTTTTTCTCATTTGCTAAGCCGGAGCTCTCATCATTCAATTACCACAACTCGAGAACTATGGAATTATCGATAAAATTTCAAGAGGGAAAAATACTTTATTTTACCATTTTCAACACATTGGAATTTTTTCTCAAATTTTTTTCCCACATTTTTTTTCTAGCCTCAACATGAGAAACAAAAATTTTGAAAAAAAAAATCTGACAAAATTCCTCTGAACTCACCGAAAACAGACGCAACTTTTTGCTATCTTGAATTTTTTTATGAATCCTCATTGCTTTCGTGTTATACAGGATTTTTCAAATTTCCTCTTTTTTTCACAAAAAAACATTAACTTTAAAAACTCAAACTTGAAAAAAAAGGAAATTGAAGCTCAAACTTTCCCCTCTATGAATCCAATCGAAAAAACTGTAATAAAAAAAATCCTCTAGACGATAGGTGCACCTGAAGAGAAGGAAAAAAAGGCGAAAAACAGTTGTTTTCAAAAGAGTCCAAATCTACAAACAAATTCTAAAAAAACCCTCCAAATTGGAGATTTGCACATTGCTTCCTCATCTTAATCCCACAGCGTCCATTATCACAAAGTATGGCAATAAATAATTTAAAAGACAGGAAATAAAGCCGCCATTCTTCCCCTATAAAATGCCGTTTGTTAAATTAGTCAACGTTGACTTCCGGCAAAGTGGCATAAAAAAACGTTCCAGACCTTGAAGTTTTTCTCTTCATACGTTGGATCGGATGAAGTTCAAGTTCGAATTCTAGAGCCTTTCGTCTAGACGATTTTCGAATAATTTGAGTTCATAATCCGACTCTACTTTGCAGACCCATCAAATTAGTGGTCGCAAAATGTTGGGATCCAAATCCAAAAGGATATTTCACAATTCCACGGACAGAGCCGGTACGTCCGATCGATCCAGGTGCATGGGTCGCACATACAGCTGCCATTCGTGGTGAAGGCTTTCCTCCTAGACCGCCAAGTGCCACGACCTTGACGTCGACCTCGAGCAGTCTCGCCAGTACACTTCCGGATACTGAGCGTGAGTTCAAAAACGGAATTGATCGAGCAAATCTTTGGTCTGTGTACAATATTCTCAGGGGATTTTTCGTTCAGGTCCATTAGAAGAACTTCATCTGACGATCAATACCGATATGCCAACGATAGTCCGTGCCATGGCACGACCGGACTCAGGTCTTGAAATTCGTGATCGCATGTGGCTGAAGATAACAATACCGAATGCATTTATCGGTGCGGACGTTGTCGATTGGCTCAATACTCACGTCGAGGGATTCATCGATCGTCGCGATGCACGAAAGTACGCCTCGCTGATGCTGAAAGCGGGCTTCATCAGGCACACGGTCAACAAAATTACATTCTCCGAACAATGCTATTACATATTTGGCGATTTGTGCTCGGCACTGAGCAACATGAAATTGGACTGCGACACGGTCGGTCCTTTACCACCGCCCAGTGCCTGGGATATGCCTTATTCCGGTACATACGCCCCTCATTCCGCCGCAGGCTATAGCCCAATGCCCTTCAATTTCACAAATGAACCAACTGTCTACGGCTATAATCGCGAAGAAAGCGTCAATAGTGGATCTGGTGAGTTCATTTTTACTGTAACGTGCCATGGACAGTGCTGACAATGCCTCCAAATCTTGGAAAGCATCTAAGATTATTTTCAAGATTCTAACATTCGGTCCAAGATTCTAGGATTTTTTTCAAGATTTCAAAGATGCTTCGGAAAAATCTTGAAGAGAATCTTGAAGCGAATCTTGAAAAGAATCTTGAAGAGAATCTTGGAGAGAATCTTGGAGAGAATCTTGAAGAGAATCTTGAAGAGAATCTTGGAGAGAATCTTGAAGAAAATCTTGAAGAGAATCCTGAAGAGAATCTTGAAGAGAATCTTGAAGAGAATCTTGAAGAGAATCTTGAAGAGCATCTTGAAGAGCATCTTGCAGAGAATCTTGAAGAGAATTCTGAAGAGAATCTTGAAAAGAATTTTAGAATCTTGGGAAGATTCTTTCAAAGATTTGCAGGCATTAATGGCCAGCACTGGACACTAAAGTTGTAGGGCAGTTAAAAAAAAAAACATGTTTTCATCCAATTGGGCTCCAAATTCAAAATTTGGCAAAAACGCCGTTTTTAGGAATTTCGCAATCCGGATATCTCGAAATCCTTTGGTTCGTCGATTATTCATCGAGCAACTCAAGTTTTTGTCAATTCTGAACCCAATACGATTTTTTTCCAACGAGTTATCAATGTCAAAATATTCGCAGCCTAGTATTTTATTTTTCTGACTAGTTAAATTTGTTTGTTTAAAGCTGTGTTACGATTCGATTAATTTAAAGCTACATAGTTTTTTCAAAATAATTAAACTATGCTTGGTTTTAAATTCTTAATTTTCGAGCTACATTACGATTCGATAATTTCAAAGTCACGCGGTATTTTATTCTTTTTACTAATTAAATTGGGTTTCCTTTTATTTTGTTAATTTTCAAGTCAAATAGTATTTTATTTCTTTACCATTCAACCATTCAACCATCTCTTACCATTCAATAAATTTAAAGTTTCATGGTATTTTTTTTTTCTTACTAACTAAATTCTACTTGATTTTTTTATATTTATTTTGCTTCCTCATAAAGGAAGCTTTGTTTTCGTAAAAATAATTAATAACTCAAGAGCGCTTCGCGATATCGAGCTGAAAATTGGCACACTTGTCCAAAACGAATTGCCCTTCATAACGAAAAATTTTTGTTTTAATTTTAACGGGTGTTCAGATTTGATCGACTTTTTTCGATTTCGCAACAATGGCGTAAACGCTCTAACCTCTGCAATTTTCAAGATATTGCTCTCGAACTTTGTACAGAATTAGTATAGCTATTAAGGTTGTTTGGTATTGAATTTGGCGAAAATCCATTGAGGGGATTCATAAAAAAGAGCAATTCGTGCTTGACAAGTGTGCCAAATTTTAGCTTGATATCTCGAAGCGTTTTCGAGTTATTAATTATTTACATCTGAAACTCAAGATACACACACACACACACACACACACACACACATCCGGACATTTTTTTTAAATATGATTTCTCGATGTTTTAGGACATTTTGAACATATTGGCATAGAAATCGTGAAAAAAATTTTTTTCACGAAAACAAAGCTTCCATTATGAGGAAGCAAGAGGAAGCAATGTGCAATAGTCCAATTTGCAGGCTTTTTAATTACGTTGCAATACGAAGTTGAACAGTATTTCATTTTTCTTGCTAATCAAACTCTGGTTTCATTTTTTTTAGGCGGAAGTAGCGCCGGCAGCGAACACATTTGCAAAGAACCGATCCACGATTTGAAATCTTGCTCATCCGCATCAGAATCTGAGTTACATGTACCGTCAATACCGTCAATGCCGAACAAGAACTCAAACAATGGAAATGGCTCGAATGGAAAGAGATCAAATGGCAGCCGTAGTCGTTCGAGTGGTTCGGAACAGTCCGTGCCAACCGGTTCCGGTTCGGGAAATCAGCAAATGCAACAAGATATATCCGGTAGTAGACAGTCATTTCGCATTGCGATGGGAAATCCTTGTGAATTCTTCATCGATGTTATGTAGATTTTGTTGTTTTTTTTGTTGTTCTTGTTGCTGTAAATAGTTTTTTCATATCGGGGAAAAAAATTTAGCGGTTCGATGTAGTCACCATGAATGTCTTTTATACTGAAAAAAAAAAAAAAAAAAACATTGCACGAAACATTGACGCAAACGGTAGTGAAATATAAACGTGAAACGAACTTTAATTTAAGTTACGCTTATTTTAAATATTTTTAATAGGCCGTACAGAAATTTTAGCGCACAAATACGGTCTTGTTCTATTCTCTCAGAATACAAATTATCCATCAATGTAATATTTAACGACACATTTCCGGTTTTCGCAAAGCCCGAGAAATTGTTACTTGTCGCGTTGAAAAATAATGCGATTTCGCAAATTTGCGTTTATGTTGCGTCGTCAATATCAATTGATCGTCGGCAATTTCACGTTTCCTCTTTTTACTTGTATTTTTATTGTGCGTTGCATGTGAGATATGAGAGAGAGCTGACTTTGAATGCGAATTTGACAATTTTGTTGGTCAGCAACATTCAAACTAGGAGCGGATTCCTGATTTTTTTCTCACTCGCTAAACGTGAAATTAAATTCAGATATATCGTTTAGGATTGGGAAGTTTGTTATTGAAAAAATCTTAATTTCAAAATAACATTTAGTTTCATGGAACGCAAAGTGATTTCGTTGATTTGTCATTGATTGATCTTTTACCGTTGAGAAAAATGATGACAGATGAAAAAAATCGCTTTACGGCCTACAAGAATAAATTTTGAAATTGTTATTGGTAAATAGCAAGCTTCCAAATCGTCTTAAAATTTTTAAGGAGTATTTTGGCAGTGCATATCTCTCGTTACAAATAATTTCCTTTTTTTACATCACTTTTGTGTAACTGATTTGTTTACCTAGTTTCAACATAGGATTTTGAATTGATTACCGTTGGAGGAATTTATGCCGATGAAGGAGCGTTTTGTGAAATTCGTGAAATATTTGCAGATCGATTTAACTATCTTTTATGGATTTTTTATGGTGAAAATAGCGTACACTGAGAAAATAATTTTCTGCCATATTATATGGTTAAATAAGGGGATAATAATGATTTCTGAAACAGCTTGGAATGACCTTTCATAATGTTACAATTGCTAGTTTATTATTCGTATAGTTAGACACGATTGTTGCAAGATTTCTAAATTTCTTCATTGGATGAACTGAGAAAGATGAGTTTTTGAAACAGTGACGCGGTCACCTTGACAGCTTGTGACTTGCGATATTTCTTCTGTTGCGTTATTGCGATTTCAATCCATATATTTTTTTTTTGTTGCGTCTTCCTCGTTGTCTTCATTTCGACATATAATCCTTATCACAGTTGTAAATAATGCATTACTTTGATAATGCATTACTGTATTTATTACCCATTACACTGCATAATGTGAAATGGATAAGTGTACCATTACAAATGGAAAAAGTAATGTGTAATCGATGCGTGTTCCATTACAAATTAAAAAAGTAATTTGCAGTGGAGCATATTCCATTACAAATAAAAAAAATAATGTGTAATGGATGCATGTCCCATTACAAATAAAAAAGTAATATGTAATGAATGCATGTGCTATTACAAATAAAGAAAGTAATGTGCAGTGGAGCATATTCCATTACAACTAGAAAAATTGCCGTGCTTGTATTAGAAACTTGCACATTGCTGTCTCATTATTTTATTTCGCTCAGTAAAAGTTCATTCACAATTATCACAAATGATCCATAAAGTTAAGAAATAGAAACAAAAAAACAGACAGTTCATCGTTAAATATGAAGTACGAAAATGTACTCAACCCCGAAAATTATCCAACTTTATTTTATATTGAACTTGCTTTTACAAGCTGTTATCCATAATTTTTCTATTTGTAATGGAATATTCCTTACTGCAAATTACTTTTTTTTTAAATTGTAATTTGTAATGGAACACGCATTCATTACACATTACTTTTTTATTTGTAATGGAACACGCATCCATTACACATTACTTTTTTTATTTGTAATGGCACATGCATCCATTACACATTACTTTTTTTATTTGTAATGGGACATGCATCCATTACACATTACTTTTTTTATTTGTTATGGAACATGCATACATTACACATTACTTTCTTTATTTGTAATGGAACACGCATCCATTACACATTACTTTTTTAATTTGTAATGGCGCATGCATCCATTACACATTACTTTTTTTGCTTGTAATGGGACATGCATCCATTACACATTACTTTTTTTAATTGTAATGGAACACGCATCCATTACGCATTACTATTTTTATTTGTAATGGAACATGCATGCATTACACATTACTTTTTTTTTTGTAATGGAATACTTGTCCAATCCACATTGTTTAAAGTAATGGGTAATGCATTACTTTTACATTACTATTTTCACAACTCTGATCCTTATTCATACAATAATCTCACAGCCTTGAAACTCCTTTAATTAACCTGAATCGTTACGAATAAGTGGTAACCTAGATCCCCTCATTTTTTATTTTTTTTAAATAATCAGTAAAATTTTCGATCAGCAGAATATCCAAAATTTCGAGTACATAAAAAATATCTCTTTAAGGAAAGTGGTTTATCGACTTTTAGGATTGCGACTATAAATCCTTAACGGCTCAAAAAATCAAACATTCTTTATGCTTAAAAAAAATGAAAAGACTCGCAGTTCAAATCTTCCATTTGAAAACGCAAAAATAGATATACAAGCGACTGATTAAAAAATGGTAGAAAAATATGAAGTCTCAAATAAGATTCTGAGCATTTGGGGAGGGAATTGATTAAATTCCCACGTTTTCACCTTGTTCCTATATTTTTATTTCTGATTCTTATTCTTTTTGGACTATTTCCATATTTGTTTTCTGCCAAACGAAGAAAATTTACGAACGACGAATTTATTCCTAAAACGAAAAATTGAAAGGTCCCGACAATATCTGATGATTAATTCTTAATAGATTCGACATTGTTTGAAAAATTGTGTACCAAATATTGGTAACATTATTTTTTCTTCAAAAATTAAATCTGTACATTTTTTGTTCAGCTGAACATTCAGAGTTTCAAGTACATAAAAACTTCAGAAAATCTAAATTAATTGATGAATTAATTGAATCTAAACTAATTGATAAATTCATTGAATCTAAATTAATTGATAAATTCATTGAATCTAAATTAGTCGATGAATTGATTCAAAAATTTCACAGAAACCTTAATGCCCAATTTCCATGCGAGTATGATTGAAATGATTAAATACGTATTGATATTTGAAAAAAATGTTTGAATGTCTGTGTCTGCATGCTAATGCATTTTAGTTCGGAAATGACTTTTAGCCACTTTTTCCACCTCTCTTTCTCTCAATGATTAACTCCACCGGCGCAAATGAATTCCTAACTCTGACAATACGCAATGCATGATAATCGAATGATTTCACCTGTATTGACAGCATTCTAACAATCATTATCTTAAAGCTGTAATATATATATTTTTTATTCTTGCATGCCACAATAAAACGCATGATTTGAAAAAAAAAATCAAAAATAAACAAAAATTATCGTTTCAAATAATCAGTAATTTTAATGTACGATATTGATTGCGTTTTAGGATTACCTCCGACAATGGGACAGCTATTTCTTTAAAGGATCACGAAGACACTCTATAAAGTCTTTAAAGAAAAAAAAAATTATCACCGGCTTTGGTCCGAACAAGTACTGTCTTCGTACTTCGGTATCTTTTGATCAAAAATATAATATGCGATTGAGGTATGGACGCACACGAATCGTTCATAGATTAATCTTTGAAGTATACTCAAAAGTCCGCGCAATGAAAGAAAGGAAAAAAAAAAAATGTTTCTATTATGATATGATTGTCGATACAGAAAAAAAAAATTACCAAAAAGATGTTCAACATTCTGTGCTGTACACAATGGCATTCTGAGACAACTTGTAAATACTGAAATATATTAATTAACCCGAAACGTGCCATCCTAATTGAATTAAGGAAGCGTGGACACAAAAGGAATACTGTTACCTGCATATTTTAATTTTTTTTTTTTTTTTTTTTCAATCTCGCATACCCCATATATATTAGTGTTATCTTATTTTTATATCTATACAGCTTCTATTCATATTCGTTCGGGGATAACAGTTGAAAAGTTGCGAAGAAAGATGAATTTTTTCGAGCGCCTGAATCTAAAATTATGAAGTGTGCGTGTATGGATGTGTGTACATATATTTAATGATACACTGCTCTAGATCACTTTCACCAATTTGGTATAAAGTTATTCCAATTTCTTGCATAAATCTTAACGACCTTTACGTGCGAGATCCGATTTCTAAAAAAAAAAAAAAAAAAACATGAAATCCCAAACATTTAAAATTCATGACAAAAAAAACTAACGCTTTTCATTCTGACTAAGAAAAAATACGATAGCGCATCCACAAAGTCATTTTGACACGTTCCATTAAAGTATTACTTTAGAAGGGCAAACAAAAGCAAATTCTGAAGAATTTTTTCTCAGCTTCTTTATCAAAACAAAAACAAAAATTTATTTTTTATTTTTATTGTTCGAATAATTTATAGAAGGCTCCAAAGTTGAAAATGTCTTGTTTCATGGCCGACAGTTAATCTCAGGATTAGCAAGTCTTAAAAAAAATCCTTTTAAAGAGGAAGGTTTCTTATATGACAATTTACCACCGTTCATGAAAAATCGTTTAAAAAAAATGGCGGATGTTTGAAATGAAAATGAAAGGATGAATTTGTCACAATTTATTGCTAACACCCGCAATTTTTTTTTCAAAATCGATTTTTCATTAAAAGTGGTAAATTGTTGTGTAAGAAACTTGCCTCTTCAAAATGCTTTTTTATTTTTTTTGTTTCAGACTTGGCAATCCTGAGATTAACTGGCACCTTCTATAAATTATTTAAAGAACGAAAATAAAAAATAAATTGTTTTGTACTTTCGAAGGATAATGTTGTAATAACAGTTTTATGGTAATCTGATAAAGAAGCTGAGAATTTTTTTTTATTTCCCTTTTTTGGCCTTCTAAAGTGGAAATCCTCAGCTTTTGATAATTTTCTTACGATATCAATTATTCACATGATTTCTCATCCATGTTACGTAAAGGATCAGTAAGCTTTATGCGCAAAGAAAATTGAAGCTTCTATCTTTATTCACTAACAGCTGTCCAGAATATTATCAATATTCCCATAAGTCATTTTTTTAATGCCGCGCTTATTCCTTAATGAAACAAGATTTGATATAACGACCAGCAGTTTTTTCACTTTTGTAAACCTAAAAATATCGCAAGACCAAAGCTACGTCTTCTAACACGATGTTACATTAAGTTTATCTGAGATTGTATCGATATTAATCAAAAACATTTTTTTTTTTTAAAATGTATTCGGACAAATTGTGTAAATCGTTGGTAAGTTGAGAAAATCTGGATGTATAACGATAATTGTGGGTATTTGGCAAACTGTGAACACAAAAAAAATACGAAGGAGAACATTTGACAGGAATCGTAGCTCAATATTAGCATTTGTAATTGAAGCTGATAATGTCAAAAGTGGACACACACACACACATATAAAATACGAATGTAGTATTCTTCGTCTAGCAACGAATAACAGAAAAAAAACGCCGTGCAATATACGTGAAATGTTATTGTTTCACCGAGCGATGAGGGTTTAATACATCTGAATTTATATCGAAGTGAATTTTAGCATAGGGCATACTACTCCGATGCGTCATTTGTAAATAATAAAAAAAAAAAAAAAAAAACTGGACCCAAAATGGCTGATAAATCCAATCCATTCGCGAAGACCGCGCGACGAATAAAGTTTATATTGCGGTAATCGAAGTATCATGTCGATAAATAAAACTAACGAATTTATGGCTGGAATCTTTTTTACTTTTTCAATATTTATAATGCTTGCTGCTATTCTTTTGATACTTAAATTAAGAGCGTATTTATCAATTTCACTGCGTTTCTATGATGGGAAAAGCCCAACGAACCGATAAATGTTGTTTTTTTTTAATTATTTGAAATTAAAACTGCTTTTCATTCAGCGTTATTTTATTCCATTGAAATATTGTCTGTCTGGTTCAATGAAAACAACGCATTCTTCGTATCGTTTATTGGATTTGACCGTGTAGGTCTTTTGTTTATCCTGAATGCAGTTGCCATTAGTTAACTATTCTTCGTACACACAAAAATCTTAATAATTAGAAAATTAGATTATTTTATGATTGTAAAATCTGAAAAAATTCCGAAGAATCTAATAAAATATAACAAATTTTTTGGGCTTCGTTCCAAAATGGAGATTTTAATACTCTATGAGTAAAGTTCAAAAATCTAAAAAAAAAAAACAATTTTACTCATAGAGTATTAAAATCTCCATTTTGGAACAAAGCCCAAAAATTTTGTTATATTTTATTAGATTATTCTGAATTTTTTCAGATTTTACATAAGGATTTCTCAAAAAAAAAAAAAAAAATTCAAAGAACGCATGACCAAAAAATTCTGAAATAATTTGGAAATTTTTTCTTCAATGTGTTTTTCAATTGTTTTCAATTGTGATTTTGATCGGAATGTCGTTGAATGACACGACAAAATCTTGTCTTGATGCTTTTGATTTTCCTCTCAATTTTTTATATAAAACAACACATTGCAAAAAAATTTCCCAAATTTTTTCAGAATTTGTTGGTCACGCGTTCTTTGGATTTTTTTTTTTTTTTTAAAGGACTCCTATGTAAAATCTGAAAAAATTCAGAATAATCTAATAAAATCTCCTTTTTGGAACGAAGCCCACAAAATTTGTTATAGTTTATTAGATTTTTCTCATTTTTTTTAGCTTTTACAAAGTGGTCCTTTTTTTCAACGAAAAAAAAAATCCAAAAAACGCATGGCCAAAAAATTCTGAAAAAATTTGGGAAAACGTATTTCAATGTGTTTTTGATATAAAAAAAATTTAGAGGAAAATCGGAATGATCAAGGCAAGACGTTGATCGAAATGGCGTGGAATATGTCCATGCCAAATTCCATTCCATGATTACAAAATAATGTAACACATTTGAGAGTTCACGAGCATTTTTTAAAGTTCCAAATTTGCAAAATTATCAAAATCAAAACGCCAACGAGCAGTTTTTCAAATTTCAAAGTGTTTTTTTAAAGCCGAACGCCTGAAGTGATTATTTCAAAATTCAATTTTGACCGTTTTTATTAAAGTGTGACCCGCCAAAAAATGTTAGCTTGATAACGGCACCATTATTATGTAGGTAAATAAGTGCAGCGCCGTAATTAGAAAATCGAGCGGAAATCGCCCAAATTTTTATATCAAATCAACTACAAAAATGTAATATATTCCTATTATCATACGAATGAAATTACTCATCGATGTTAATGCAGTTTATTGTGACAACTGACAGAGCATCGCCGTTCCTCTCATGATCCAATGCTCTTGTGGCTTTTTCGTTGGTAAAAGCATCGCTATAACGAAATTTGTGGAATGACCGGTTGTCGATAATACGCCCCTTCTTTCGCTTGTTTTGTAGACTGGGCAAGTGTACGTTTTTCGCTCGGGTACATCTTCCTTTTTCATTGGTAGCAGCCACATCTTTTTCCATTTATGCAAAAAAAATTCTATTAAATAAATGTCGAGTACAATAACACGATTCAATCCTTGGCAAAATTCTCAATCTCAATTTTATTTAATGGTAATTGAAAAAATCATGCAAATTGGCCATTTGCACAAATGAAGAACCTATGTGCAAATTTCCAATTTACACAAATGAAGAACCTATGTGCAAATTTCCAATTTGCATGATTTTTTAACAATTCCGGTCAATTAAAACGATACTTCTAAAAATGCAATGTTGGCGCGTTAACAAAAATGTTTTGAAAATTTCAAAAATTTTCTTTAACCCCTCAAGAGATTTTTCTGAAATTCAGTATTATTTTTCGGCGTCATTGAATGTATCATCACAAAAAAATTCAGCTCGATAGATGCAAAATTACACAACTTAGAGAACTTACACATTTTTTGCGATTTTTTTTTTTTTTTCAAATCTCTTGAGCTATTTTTCCCAAATTCAATCTCAACTGTCTTTATTATAAAATGTATTTCCACAAAAAAATTCAGCGTGATAACGACAAAATTACGAAAGTTATAACGCCCACAAATATTTTGCAAAAAACGAAAAGTCCCGCCAATTTAACAATTGTTTTGCAATTTCAAAAAAATTTGCACTGAGTAAAAGGACATAGATGCTCTACTTGTACACCAAATTTCAACTCGGTCGTTCAAACTGTTCTCCAGATATATCCATTTTAAGGCGAGTCCACACGCAAGCCCGGACATTTTTTCTAAATGTTATTTTTTGACGTTTTTGGGACATTTTGAACATGAAAAAAATCTCGAAAAACAGTAATGAGAGATTCTGCCAAGGATATCAGTGACCATTCATACATGAGGCATGCTGTCGTAAAGGACTTTGGGAAGACTCTCGTCTATTGTCATATCTTCCTTGTTGAATCTGGCTCCATCCAAGAATAAGCCATAAATGTATACGCCATCGTTGGGTGGATCCGTTATTGAAGTATCGGCGAGTACGATAAAATCGTAAATCAGCAGATCAATCGGAATGTGATACTTTCGTGCAAAATTTTGACAAGCCCCTGTGAGAAATGCCTGAGTGAAGTAAAATCCGGATAGCCAAAAAGTTGATGGGATACCATCGTCGAACCATTTCTGAAAAAATAAAAAACACCATGAGTTTTTGATATTAGCGATTAACAAGTTTAACGAGTACAATGAATTGATCATGACGTGCCTGCAAAAATTTTAAACGTTGCAGAAAATCATTGATGTAACTGCCCAGAGGCTTCAACGATGGATAAGAGTTTTTCATCCACGCCGATGGTATTTTTCCCATCAGTATAGCACCAGCGACTTCCTCAAGGTCAAGAGACATGGCGATGAGTCCTGCATCCGTTTTACACTGATTTTATCTTGTACTTTGAACCGTTTTAGTGCTTGTTATACAGAAAAGCCTGGCTGACCTTTTATCCCTTTTTGAACATTTATGAAACTACTTCTGATGCACTGAAGCAACTTGTTGAAACGTCCCATCTCTTGCACCAAAACTGTGTTCATACTCTGATTGTACAAGGTCGGATATCTTTCGAGCGCTGCGTGCAGATCGTAATCTTTGACGAGTTTGCTCAGAATATCATCAGCAACTCCGTAAACAACGTCGTCCGGTGATACGCTGCTGTCGCCAGATTTTCCCGCTTCCTGTAACATCATTTGAAATAATATTATTATCTTGTGTACATACGCTGTCGATTTAAAAGAAAATGTGGATACCTTCAATTTCCATAAGTCCTGAAGATTGCAGTAATACGAAATTACGAATTTGAGTAAAATTAATATTATTTTGAAAGTGTGCTCTTTGTGCTAGTTTTTAATAGTCGGTTATTGCGAAAATGTTGAAGACAGGAAATGAGAAAAAGGGAGAATCTATGGGAAGCGCTATAGCGCTTCAGCGTAGTACGTCAAACATCCGCTAGGTGGCCGCAGACGGGGCGCTCTCGCGCAAACGAAACGTCACCTGCAGGCCTATAAGATACTTCTACCTCCCGCATGATAGGCATTTTTATTTTCTCTACAAACACGGACAAGAAGAGAAAAATTGTATTTTCCCCTACACTCTGGATACTCGAATTTTAATATTAAAAGGCAGCCTCTCGACCGCAAGTATGGAATTTGTTTGAACAAATTCCGAAAACTTTTAATTGTATAAACTTGAAATTTTGTAGGTTTTTTTGAGAATCTATTGTTAGAGTTATTGGATTCAGAGTTTGAAAATGTGCACAGGTGCTTGCTTTTGATTTTTTGATTTTTAATTACTTACCAGTCGATCCTGAGGAAAGCATTAAATAATAAAATTTGATTCGTGTGAATTATGGATTTCGGAAGTTGACCGACCTTTTGATTTTCAGGATTAAAAGGTAAACCTAAATATAGGGGTTCAAGAGTATACCTAAATTTCGTGATTTAAGGGTTCAAGTAGAACTGAAGGGTATAAAAATATACATAAGCCTACGGATTTGGCTATATGTACTTAAATGCTATATGTACTTAAAGATATAAGACTTGAAATTATCGATGGGGAATTAACCAAGAGCATAAAGTCACTAAATCCGAATTTCAATGATCGAAGGCAAACAGAATGACCATGAGCAATTCACCTGCGTTAATATGAGCGATTTGAACAAAATTTCCGTCTCCTGTTGGTCCTTTATGATATCGGCATTTTCGTGCATGCCGAATACACTCGGTGCAGTTATTAGTGGAAGGTTCTTTGTGTATTCCAAATAAGTGTCGTGTTCTTTGGCAGTCAGGCAGTAATAATGATCCGACGTTTCATCAAAATAGTACGTCTCCTCGCTGAGGGCTTCCCTGGGGACAATTTTCGAATGTCAACAATGTCGAAAGCAGGGTTGCGAAATTTGCAATGAAAAAGTAATGCATTAATCATTACTTTTTTAATGGCTAATGGAAATTATTTCAATTAACCATTAATATTTAATGGTTAATGGAAATTATTTTCATTAACCATTAAAATTGAATAGCTAATGGAAATAATTTCCATTAACCATTAAAATTTAATGGCTAATGAAAATAATTTCCATTAACCGTTAAAATTTAATGGCTAATGGAAATGATTTCCATTAACCATTGAATATTAATGGTTAATGAAAATACTTTCCATTAATCAATAACATTAAATGATTAATGGAAATAATTTCCATTAATCAATAAACGTTAATAGTTAATGGAAGTTATTTTCAATTATCAATAAGAGTTAAAAGTTAATGAAAATTATCTCCATTAACCATTACTTGTTGATGGTTAATGAAAATAATTTCCACTAACCAATAACATTAAATGATTGATGGAAATAATTTCCATTAATCAATAAATGTTAATGGTTAATGGAAGTTATCTTCAATTATCAATAAGAGGAAATGGTTAATGAAAATTATCTCCATTAACCATTACGTGATGTTGGTTAATGAAAATAATTTCCACTAACCAATAACATTAAATGATTAATGGAAATCATTTCCATTCATCAATAAATGTTAATGGTTAATGGAAATTATCTTCAATTATCAATAAGAGTTAATGGTTAATGAAAATTATCTCCATTAACCATTACGTGTTGGTGGTTAATGAAAATAATTTCCACTAACCAATAACATTGAATGATTAATGGAAGTAATTTCCATTAGCCATTAACCATTAACATTTAATGGTTAATGGTTACTGGAAATTATTTCAATTAATCAATAAGAGTTAATGGTTATAGAAAATGCAAATGCATTAAAAAAAGTAATGCATTATTAGCAACCCTGGTCAAAAGGATCACGTCCTTTTTGTCATTTTGAAAACTCACTCGCAGTAATATTTCGCAAGAATAGTATTGAGGGTTCTGCGATCCCAAGCATCGGTAACTCGACCACCATAATTGCATTCTCCGGTGAGATACTTCAGAGCCACGAATTGGACATCGTCGTACTGTTCAAGAAATATCCGCAATTGTAAGACACTGATGCGTAGATCCGTCTCGTTGAATTCGTACGGTGTGTTCCAACCGATGGGACCGAATTTTCTTCTCTCTTGAACGATGGCGTGAAAGAAGCAAAGACAGTAGAGAAGCTTCTTGAAAACGTTCGATTGCTTGCACGACTCGAAGAAATCGGAATCCGATATCGGATCACTGAGATACGATCTCAGTATGTTCGATCGCAGACCCTTCGGCGGTTCATTCGTCATTTTTATGCTATTCTGCAGAACGGTGACTGGAAAATGTTCGGCCGGATAACTCGTCAACCAGAGACGAAAATCTGGATGTATCGTATCGGGCAGCAAACCCTCGCATATCTTCTCCAAAGTGCCCATCCAACTTTTTGCAAGATGACAATTTTGCAAAACTACCCAGTGACCGTATTTCACACCGTCGCTGATCAGTTTCACAGCGATGGGCCCTTGACCTTGAAAAGTCAACAATTTAAATACCATCTCAAAATAAAAACCCTTAAATTAAGTCCACGATTCAATAAACGGTACTCGATGACATCTGACCTTGACCAAGAGACAACGAGAAAAGTCTGTCCGCACCAAAGCCCTGATCATCGGCGAATTTGAGTAAAACCTGTGCCGGATCTGCACCCGGAGTCAGTATGAATACCAACGGAATGCAACAATTTGAATCCGCGTACGAAGAGTTCAAGTCAAAAGGAGGAGGATCAACGTATTCAGGACCGAGTTCAACTAGAAAATAGAGCAAAGTATGATGTTCTGGTGTCACTGAACAGCAAATCCACAAGATTTGCAGGCAAAAAACTTACATTCGACAAAATTTTGAACGGCTGGAATAACTTTGTCCGGGCGAATGCATCGAAGAATGAGAAGTTTCTCAAATTGCGATATCTTATCAAAAGGTGCTGGGATTGACGTTGTTTGAGGTTCTTTGGCATCGAAAAATATTTTCCACGCCTTCACATTGCTCGATAATGATTCCCGGATTCCCTGAATGAAGAAAAAACGTTTGTCATCAACATTGCCCAAAGAAATGGTGGAAAAAGAAATTACCTCGAATCCGGAAACGTCGTTCAAACGACAGAGTTCGTCCCACAGTTTGATGGGAAGCCAAGTCGTGGGATTCGGATGTGGATTATCAAGTCCAACGCCTCCAGTCAGCAAAAACATTAATTGTGCCGTTGAAAAATTTCCCCGCTGATCGAGCAAATTAATCAGCAGCAATAAGGAAAAAAGAAGCTTGTCCTTTTCGAAAAGTGATCTGCAAATGTTGACGTAAAGCGAGTACGTGAAGTTTTCCTGCATCTCCTCGAGACGAGCTTCGAAATTATCCGTCTGTACTGTTTTGGCGATCGCCATCTTGAACAAATTGACGAACCAGCCCAGAGAATACTGATACATGGGATCGATGTTCGCCATAATAGCTGAAAAATTGATGTTCCAATCGAATTATCGTTGAAGGTATGAAAGGAGATAAATGGCTCAATGATTTAGAGCCGAAAATCAAAAGACCAACGAAAAAATATCAAATTTAGACTTTTAACAAACCCAAAATCCAAAATAAAGTATTTATCATCTGAGTGAGATTTCCTATGACCTTGAACTGGTGTCAAACCCTCAAACCGTTTAATTTTCAAATGAGTGATTTTCAAATGAATGCATTTTTTTGTTTCCTGAGGCCGTTTTCCAAACGCATAAAAAATTACATAAATTTTGAGTGAAGTTCTAAGATATTTTAGTACAAAATGAATGTGAGATTCTGGTTTTCGATATATTTTTGTTTGACTATAATTTCATCTTCTTGGACGAGTTTTTGTATGGATGAAAAAATTAAAGAAACTCATCTTTCCATGAAGTCAGACTTAAACTTCTGTTAAATATATGAGTCATTCCATGTCGATTTGACGACGTTTTGTCAGTGAGCCCCTTAAATTTTTTAATATGTTATTATACATGCAAAAAGAAGTATTCATGTAAATTTTTAGCTCTCTATCCCGAAGATTGGTTTTGAAAAAATATTCTCAAAATAATCATAACTTCTACAATAATCAAGATATTCTAACTTGCTAGGAGGTCATTTTTTTTGTTTTTCAATGTACTATTTGAAAAAATATCGAAAATTAAGAAAAATAAAAATTTGGTGTCTTTTTGGCTGTGTTAAGCTAAAAAAAATGATTTTTTTCAATGGGACCCCTTCGATAAAAAAAATGATAAAATTCTACGTAAAAAAACAAAGTTTTTGAGATTTTACTGAAGATGGGATACAAATAACTTTTTATTAATAATAAAGAGGTCGATTTATTTTTCGTAATTTTGATTTTTTTTCCTTCTATGACTACAATAGTTGATTTCAATGATGTTAAAATAAATAATTCAACTTCTCTCACATATTTCATTTGTAAATTACAATAAATAACATTAAGAATTACAATTTTTATGTAAAAAAATTGAATAAAGTGCAAAACGTACTTGAATTGTAATTCTTAATGTTAATTATAATAATTTACAAAGGAAATATGTGAGAAAAGTTAAATTATTTATTTTAACACAATTGAAATCAACTATTGTAGTCATAGATGAAAAAAATATCAAAATAACGAAAAACAAATCGAAAAAAGATTTTTTAATAAGAAATTGTTTGAATCCCATCTTCAGTAAAATCTCAAAAATTTTGTTTTTTCACATAGAATTTTATAATTTTTTTTTTTATCGAAGGGATCTCATTGAAAGAAAATCTAATTGTTTAGCTTAAAACAGCTAAAAAAACATTGAAAAGATATGTTTCTTAATTTTCGATATTTTGTTCAAAAATTACATGAAAAACAAAAAAAGATCTCCTAACAAATTATAATATCTTGGTTAGTGTAGAAGTTAAGATTATTTTAAGAATATTTTTTTAAAAATCAATAACCTCGGTGTGGTTTAATATAGAGAGCTCAAAATTTACATGGATACTTCTTTTTGCATGTGTAATAACATATTAAAACATTAAAAAATAAATAAAAGGGGTCACCGACAAAACGTCGTTGAATTGATAGGAAATGAATCTTATTTTTATTTTATTTATTATTAAGTTTAAAATTTTATTAAAAGTTTATTTGCAACATCAATAATTCGTTCGAAAAAAATTGCAAAGAGTCCAGGAATCAACGGGATGAATGAATCAAAATAAAAGAAGTTGAATATTTTTTTTAGATATTTCTTCGTTGGTATTTTCCCATTAGATTTTTTTTCTTCGGTCTTGAGTCGTATTCCAGCGACGAAAAAGGTTGAAATTATTATGAGACCTTTCAGGGCGTTCTGGAAAATTGAGAATTACCGATTGTGAAGAACAAGACCGTAGAATGAACGGCTATAGGAGTATACTGAAGTCTCGCTTCGTCGATAGATTTTTCCGTTGTTTCCGCAGCCGCTTGCTTCACTTCTATATCGTTACTGAGTTCCTTCGAAGACGACAATACGCTTATAGCTTCCTCGTCCTCCAATATATTACCTTCAGCCACTGACAATACCTCCAAGATCTTTGTCTCAGTCTCCTTCAAAAGCCTACGATGATGGGAAATTGATTTTATAAATCATATTCTAGACCAAAACACCCCCTTAAATTGATTTTATAAATCATATTCTAGATATGATTTTATAAATCATATTCTAGATATGATTTTATGAATCATATTCTAGATATGATTTTAAAAATCATATTGTAGATACGATTTTATGAATCATATTGTAGATATGATTTTATGAATCATATTGCAGATATGATTTTATAAATCATATTCTAGACCAGAACACCCCCTTAAATTGACATCAGAATTGTGGACTCACTTTTTATTCGCTGCACCTTGAATGATGAGGGAATTTTTTTCCGCTTCCAGATCAGGTCGCTCTTTTGCCACGACAATACCAAGAAGCTGATCTTCAAGACCACTCGGTGTAATCATGAAATTCAGTAGAGTCACCTTGACAGCTATTTCCGGTAAATAATGAGGATTTCTCAGCTTCGTCGTGATATAAAATCTGTTGAAAGGCAGCAGAATTAATCCTATGATGATAATATATCAACTTTTGAAAAATACCATTTGTATTCCAATATATGTACAATGAATTAGTGTGAATAAATTTTCATAAACGCTTCGTATCTTTTGAAAAAAAAAATTCGATAAAGCCTTCAATTCCAGAGCTCCAAAGTGGAGTTACCCCTTGATAGGGTTACAAGCAGTAAAAATCGAAAAATTACTTATTTCAAAATTTCTTTGAAAATTTCAAGACATCAGGACCAAAATTAACAAGGTTCACGATGTCAAAAGCAGGGTTGCAAATAATGCATTACTTTTTTTAATGCATTTGCTTTTTCATTAACCATTAACCATCAAAATTTAATGGCTAATAGAAATTATTATCATTAACCATCAAATGTAAAAAGGTTAATGAAAATGCAATTGCATTAAAAAAAAGTAATGCATTATTTGCAATCCTGCCCATTACAAAGTAGTGTGTAATAGAAAAAATGTCCATTACCCATTGCAATGTAATGTGTAATGGAAAAAACTTTGATTGCAATTTTGGGAATGGAAAAATATAGATAAAAAAATTATTGCAGTTTTGCATTATATTTTATTGACTTAGGACTTAGATTTTTAGAATTATAATATAGATGCTTTTTAGAATTTAAGGTGAAAATCTAAGTCCTAAGTCAGTAAAATGTATTGCAAAATGGCAATAATTTATTCATCTATAAATAATTCAAAATAATTTCCATTAACCATTAAATTTTAATAGTTAATTTCATTAGCTATTAAAAAAATAATGGTTAATGCATTACTTTTTGATTAAAAATTTCGCAACCCTGGTCGAAAGTCAGATTGTACCTGAAATCCAAATTATATTCAACAACAGCATCGCCGAGTTTGATGCACAAGGCGCCTCCCTGTTTGAACAATTGTTTCAACAAAACGGGCTCAAGAACAGCGTCCAATTCTTCGCCAATATTTTCCAGCAGTATAGGCTGTCCGAATTGAATGGCATTTTCCAAAATTCGGGAATAATCGTGCTGGGACAAACGGATGACACTCATGTTGTTCTGTTTCTCCATATTTTTGATCCACTTGTTGGCCTGGGTCTGCGGATCGATCATGAGTGGCCATCGTCGTGAATTTCTGTGTATGATTTTCCAAGGTTAATGCCAATAACAAATGGCCATTGTGCGAGAAAGTCTTTGTCGCATCTTACTGGACAATTATTCCATTTTCAATTGAGAATGCATCGCTCGGCAAGCCATGAATGATCCATGATCTTATGAGTACAGGATCACCCAGAACATCCCGCAGCTGAAAATCCTGCGTACAAACGATATCCAACTTCGTGCAGAGAGCGACCCAAGTCTCGATTTGTTTGACCCGAAATGGCGTTGTAAAGACACCAAGATAAGCTACGATCCCCGAAGCAATTATAACATCACCGGTCAATCTGTTGTATCTGCGAAATTGGGGATCAAGGTCAAGGTCAAGATCAAGGCTAAGAGCTTGCAAATTGACAGTTGACCGTATGAATGACAAGAGCAAACCTTTCGCCCAATTCCCGTTTTTAATGGCTAATGGAAATTATTTTAATTAACCATTAAAATTTAATGGCTAATGGAAATTATTTCCATTAATCAATAAATGTTAATGGTTAATGGAAGTTATCTTCAATTATTAATAAGAGTTAATGGTTAATGAAAATAATTTCCACTAACCAATAACATTAAATGATTAATGGAAATAATTTCCATTAATCAATAAATGTTAATGGTTAATGGAAGTTATTTTCAATTATCAATAAGAGTTAACGGTTAGTGAAAATTATCTCCATTATCCATTACGTGTTGATGGTTAATGAAAATAATTTCCACTAACCAATGACATTAAATGATTAATGGAAATAATTTCCATTAATCAATAAATGTTAATGGTTAATGGAAATTATTTTCAATTATCAATAAATATTAATGGTTAATGGAAGTTATCTTCAATTATCAATAAGAGTTAATGGTTAATGAAAATTATCTCCATTGACGATTACGTGTTGATGGTTAATAAAAATAATTTCCACTAACCAATAACATTAAATGAATAATAAAAATCATTTCCATTAATCAATAAATGTTAATGGTTAATGAAAATTATCTCCATTAACCATTACGTGTTGATGGTTAATGAAAGTAATTTCCACCTACCAATAACATTAAATGATTAATGGAAATAATTTCCAATAATCAATAAATGTTAATGGTTAATGGAAGTTATTTTCAATTATCAATAAGAGTTAATGATTATAATAAAAATTATCTCCATTAACCATTACGTGCTGGTGGTTAATGAAAATAATTTCAAGAACTTGCAAATTGACAATTGACCGTATGAATGACGAGAGCAAACCTTTCGCCCAATTCCCGTGCAGCTTCGGACCATCGTATATATTCTCCACCTAAACCACCGATCAGCTCTTCAGCGCGTTTCAACTTTTGCTCGCATTCAGTCACCTTGTCTATCATCGCTTGATAATCGGCTTTTCTAGCTGCCAATTCCGCCTCCAGTGCTGCCAATTTAGCCTGAAACGCCACACAAGAATATAGTTATCAAACGATTGACATTCAAAGTTAAAAGTCATCGAAGATGCTGAAAACTTTCAAACCTGAATCTCCGCCAACTGCGCTCGTTTGATTGCCAATTTCTCCATTGCCTCGTTATAAGTAGCTTGTGCCTCTGCCAATGCTTTCTTCTTCGGTGCAATGACTTTCGCGACTTTGTCATATTCCGACATGGCATAAATCCATTTGCACAGACCCTGGCACGCGGTTGAAGATGTTTTCACTTTGTCCGGATCGAAATTTGGATTTGTGAGATAATCCTTGCGAATCCTGGCCATGACACGGTCGGGTATGTTGTCCTTATCGAAGTTCAATAGTCCGTCGAGAAACTTTGCGTCGCTGAGCACTTTCAACGACGTTTTCCAATAATCCTCGACCAATTTACCGTCGGGCTGTTGCATTTTTTCCGGCTTGACGTCCTGTCAGAAGAAGATAGTGTCAATTTGCGAAGTTCGTCTTCTTCAATCGACGCTGCATTGTCTCCATTGACAGGACAAAGGGATTGGTTACCTTTAGAATACAAACAGCCTCCATAACCAGCTTAACATTCGCAGGTGGGTTCTTCATGGACTTTACAACTGCGATGTCGGCCAGGGTCAAAGTATCGAGGGCAGATTGTGCACGGTTTAGGATTGGCATCGCTTCAGCGAGATTCGCATCGCATTCCACCTTTATCTCAGCAGCTGCTGCTGCGACTACCTGCAAACCATTGAATAATATTGAAATGGACGAGATGACGTGACCCTTCACAGATTTTAGCTGCCATTAATCAATTATCAACCAACTCCCCATCATGATTGCAAATGATGCATTATTTTTTTTAATGCATTTATATTTTCAATAACCATTAATTCTTATTGATTAATTGAAATAATTTCCATTAACCATTTAATGTTAATGGTTAATGGAAGTTATTGCCATTAACCATTAAATGTTAATGGTTAATAGGAGTTATTTTCATTAACCATTAACATTAAATGGTTAATGGGAATGATTTCAATTAATCAATAAGAATTAATGGTTAATGGGAGTTATTTTAATTAACCATTAAATGTTAATGGTGAATGGAAATTATTTCCATTAATGTATGAGGCATTCCACGTCAAGTCAGCCACCCTATTTTTTGAAATCGCCAAAAATTGCATACAAATTTCTATAAAGTAGTTTTAACTGTCAAGAAAATTCGTGATTTTTTCAGATTTTAATATTACATATTTTAGCCGGAAAAAAATACAACAAATTTTCTTGTTCCATTTCGTAACTCGAAAATTATTCATCGTACGAAAAAAAAAGTACAGCATGAAATCTACGATTTTCAACGTACTTGTCAATGAATTTTTTTGCGAACTCCTCCAAAAGCTCTATATGCCATTTTCGGAGCAAATAATGTTTAGATCTTTTTTTCCCTGAATTGACATCTTCGATTTGTCTGTAATTTTTACAGTGTTTTACTTGATATATTTACAGACTATAAAAAAATTGGCTCAGTGGAGAATCCATTCCTTCCCATGCGTGTTTCCTCCCAAATGAATACACAAATTTCTCTGTGCATTAACAGCGTTGAGACTGTCTATAGATATTTTCTATAGCCCGCATTTTTGTTTATTTTTTTGTACTTTTTCATTTTTATTTTTTTAAATATCTTTTTGTACATTTTAATAAACTTTATCAATGGACCCATGTACACCGATAAAGTCTATTCAAATTAGAGTCAAAGGCTACTCGCGTCTCTCGATTGCAAAAAAGAATTAATTTACCCTCTTTGGATACACCGACGTTTCTATGGCCAATGAGTACTCTTTTAGTTCGATCTGGGCATGATTTTTGGGAATGAAGCAATGATACTGCTTTGTTCCTGGAATCGTCTTCGCAGTATCAAAACGAGATTATTTTATTATTTTTCCCTGTCTACGGTTAATAATGATAAAATATCAATGTCTACACTATTTCGTTAAATCACTCTATAATGATAGATTGTATCAATAAAAATGCATTTGAAATAATGGATTCTTCACTACGCCAATTTTTTTATGGTCTGTAAATATATCAAGTAAAAAACTGTTAAAACTACAGACAAATCGTAGATGTCAATTTTGAGAAAAAAATATCAAAATATTATTTGCTCCGAAAATGGCATACAGAGCTTTCGGAGGAGTTTGTAAAAAATTTCAGTGAAAAGCACGTTGAAAATCCTAAATTTTATGTTCTACTTTTTTTTGTACGATGAATAATTTTCGAGTTACAAAATGGGACAAACAATTTTTTTGTATTTTTTTCCGGCTGAAAAATGTAATTTAAAAATCTGAAAAATACCACAAATTCTTTTGATAGTTGGAACTACTTTCTAAAAATTTGTATGCGATTTTTGGCAATTTCAAAAAATGGGGTGGCTGACTTGACGTGGAATGCCTCATATAAGAGTAATGTTTAATGAAAATTATCTCCATTAACCATTTAATGTTAATAGTTAATGAAAATTATTTCCATTAATCATTTCATGTTATTGGTTAGTGGAAATTATTTTCATTAGCCATTAACCATTAAAAAAGTAATGATTAATGCATTACTTTTTCATTGCAAATTTCGCAACCCTGCTCCCCATTACCAAATAATGCGGGTGTTTTCCAGTTTTTCATCATAACACCGAATCCGTTGGTTTCTCGTTTAGCTTGACGTTAGAAACTTCAATTAGATTTTGGATCTAGGATACGACAAGAATCTACTTTTCCATACCATCGCCGATTCTTCGTCGACTTTTACGACTTTTTCGATCTCGGCGACCTCGGCACTCTCTTTTTCGACAGTCATCATGATTCTCTGCACGTCCTGCGCCGCGGTCACCAACAAGGGTTGCAATTGTTTAAGGGTTGCCTGCATCTCCGCTACTTGCTGCTGCGTACTGTCCAATCGATCGAGACCACCCTCGTATCTCGCTTTTGCAAGAAGAATCTCGCTAAAATGATAAATATCGATTGTCGAAGGTCGTTTTAATCATTGTCGCGAATAAATGAGAATCACAAACCTGCGTTTTTTGCCCAACAGATCCTTAAAGGTATTGATCATTTCGAGGTACGAAGTTGGTGTCACGTAATTGTATCTTCCGAGTCTTATGAGAAATTCTTCGCTCAGCGTTTGTGTCGATGTGTGAAAAAATTGGCACATACTGATGCCCGCTGTTCTCTCGTGATCGGTCAGCTCGATCTCACCGAGGAATCTCGTTGCAACGGCGAACAACGCGTCTTCCGGCCACGTTTGTAACCAATCGATGGTGCAACAATTAACGAGTGCCGGAAATTTTCTGACACGAGCGCGAAAACCTTCGCCAATCGGCGACATCGCCAATACAATGTGCAACTGATTGCGAGCTATTTGGACGAAAAGATTGAAGAGCGCAACGGGACTTCCGTCTGTCTGCAGCGAACGTTCCAATTGACGATCGATTTGTCGCATCTTTTCGCATATCTCAGCCTTTTCCTCCGCATTGAAGATATTCGGAACCTATTTATTATTCAGAATTAAATTTTGATGAATTTTCACTCATTACAACAATGTAATTACCAGGGTTGCAAAATTTTTAATGAAAAAGTAATGCATTAACCATTACTTTTTTAATGGTTAATGGAAAATATTTCCATTAACCATTAAATTTTTATTTATTTATTTATTCATTTATCTATTTTCTTTTATTCTTGAAAGTGCCAAAAAAGAAATGAATAAATAAATAAATAAGAACTTCCTTTAAAAAAAACTTCTTTTTTTTTAAGCAAGTTCCTTATTTATTTATTTATTAATTTATTGATTTATTGATTCATTCATTCATTCATTCATTCATTCATTTATTTACTTTTTTTTTTTGCACTTTCAAGAATAAAAGAAAATAAATAAATAAAAATTTTATGGTTAATGAAAATATTTTCCATTACACCATTAAACCATTAAACCTGCCTTATAATATATTCGATGTAATTTTTTCTATTTTTAAAAATTTAATAAGCTGCCGGAAAAGTTTCGAAAACATTCAGTTATTAATTTATTTTGAAAAAATTTCCAAAAAATGACTTTTTTCTAATCCTAATTTGGTTTTCCCGCTCTAACGAATATCACGATTCATTCAATTTGAAAAATATACAATTTGCATTAAATATACCTCTCCGGAATTCAGCATATTGCTGATATCCTCCAAGAAACTTTCCTCCTTTAGTTGCGTGTCGGTAAAGAGGAAAGTGGAGTGTAAATCGGTGGCTGTGGCACGTTTTAAAATTAACTTTACATCCTCGTGCCATTCGTGCATACCGTAATGCTTCGTAATCTCAACTTGAAAGAGATCGTAATCGCAGATGTGCGATGCCAATCTCGTCAACGATTGCCTACCGGAACCACCGATGCCAACGAGCAGAGCGTGACTTCTCGGTTGTTTTATGATGCGCGATATTTTCGACAGATGCTCGAGGGCAAACGTGAACAGGACAATGTTCATTGGTTTCTTCGTCATTGAATTGTATTCCGCGAGATAACCCTCGACGATTGCACGGAGAGCCTCGAGGTCCGAAATTTCTTGGTACAAACGAACGTCGGCTTTGGGGTCGGAGAAGTCACAGTAGACGAGCTTTCTCAGCTGCGTTTCACCGATCTGAGAAAATAAAAAGATCCATTTCAAAATCCATTCAATTTTATTTGCAGATCTGTAAATTGGCGAAGAAGAATTTTTCCTCGCATCAGAAACAAATTTAAGGTCTGGTCTCGAGACTTACATTTTAAGTCTTTTGTTGAGATCGATAGAAAGAAAAAATATTTTGACTATTCTTTTATTGATAACACCCCCTCGAAGAGAGGAAAACACTTGATTTCAACACATTGGATTTTTTTCAAATTTTTTGCCCAATTTTTTTTTCCAGCCTTGACACGAGAAAAAAAATTTTGAAAAAAAATCTGAAAATCGCTCAAATTAAAAAAAAAAGGGAATTAAGGCTCAACCTTTCTCATTTATGAATCCGATCGTAAAAAGGTATTTAAAAAATTTCCTCTAGAAAATGGGTGCACCTGAAGAGAGGCGAAAACAGTTGTTTTCAAAATAGAGTCCAAATCTAAAAACAAATAGTAAAAATAATTTAAAAAACAGGAAATGAAGCCCAATTCTTCCTCTTTAAAATGCCATTTGTTAAATCAGTTTACGTTGACTTTTTTGTCGAAACTTTTCGTCAGCGTACAAAAAAAAATTGATTTTTTCGAAATTCCAGCCCAGAATAACGCCTCAAATAATGGTTAAGCTAAGCATTACTAAATGTTATCATTTTCTTGATTATTTTATCAATTTTATCTTTCATTGCAGTTTTTCATCCTGCATTAAGTCAAAAAATATTACCGCAGTATTCGCCTGATCCGAGGCAAGATCCTCGAACAATTTATCCAAATTCGTATCCATGTGTTTTTCAACCGTCCTGTGAAGCTGCTCAATCAGCCAACTGATGTCAGTCTCTTCGACAAGACGATCGCCGAATACACGAAGAATTTCGTGTACCCAGAGTCTCTTCATGCTGTCAAGCGTTGGCATTGATTCCGGAACCGATAGCAGGAATCCCTGTTTCAATAAAAAACAAATCATAAAAACCCTGCAAATTAAAATTTGCACATTGCTTCCTCATCTGTATCCATAGTTCACATAGCTTCCTTTAACACACAGTATGGCGATCAATTTGGCTTCCTCATAAAGGAAGCTTTGTTAACTATTGAAAAATATTAATAATCAATGTGCAAATTCGATCGGTTTTCGCCAAATTTGATAGCGAATAACATTGATAGCTATACTGGCTCTTCACAAAATTTCATTGCAATATCTAAAAAATTGCAAAAGTTATAGCGTTTACGCTTCTTTTATAAAAATTAAAAATTTGATAAAAATTTAAGCATTCGATCGATTTTCGCCAAATTTAATAACGAACATCCTCGATAGCTATATTAGCTCTGTGCAAAGTTTCAGTGCAATATCTTGAAAAATTGCACAAGTCAGCGCGTTTACGCTATTTTTCAAAAAATTAAAAATTTCATAAAATTTTAATCCCTCGATGGATTTTTGCCAAATTTAATAGCGAACAACCTCGATAGCTATATTAGCTCTGTGCAAAGTTTCAGTACAATATCTTAAAAATTGCACGAGTCAGAGCGTTTAGGCTATTTTTCAAAAAATTCAAAATTCCATAAAATTTTAATCCCTCAATGGATTTTCGCCAAATTCAATACCAAACAACCTTAATAGCTATACTAATTCTGTACAAAGTTTGAGTGCAATATCTTGAAAATTGCAGAGGTTAGAGCGTTTACGCCATTCTTGCAAAAACTAAAAAAGTCGATAAAATCGCAACGCCCGTTATAATTAAAACAAAATTTTTTCACAATGAAGAGCAATTCGTGCTCGACAAGTGTGCCAAATTTGAGCTTGATTTCTCGAAGCGTTTTCAAGTTATTAATTATTTACATCTGAAACTCAGGATACACACACACGCGCGCGCACACACACACACACACACACACACACATCCGGTCATTTTTTCTAAATATGATGTCTCGATGTTTTAGGACATTTTGAACATATTGGCATAAAAATAGCGAAATATCCTCATGGAAAATAGAAACAAGAACATCACTCACTTGGATGACTCGCGAAAAGTCACGCAGGTTGAAGAGATAATGAGACTTTACAGGTGTTGGCAAGAGATTGTAAAGGCTCTCCTTGTAAACGTCGAGAGTTGCCAGAACAACTTGATCGATGCAGGGATCGAATTCTTTACTGAAGCCTCTGTGAAAGCAAGATACAAGAATCAGGCTAATTGACAAGTTCAATTGAGAATTTAAATGGCGAGTCCAATTGACAAGTCGAACTATCAAGTTTAACTGGCAGGTTTGATTGAAAACTTCAATAGCTCAGTCTAATTGACAAGTTCAATTGAGACTTTAAATAGCAAATCTAATTGAAAAATCAAGTCCCAGTAGCAAATCCAGTTGACAAGCTCAATTGTTAAATTTAATTATCAAATTTCATTTGTAGAATCCAATTTTTAAGTTTGATCCCTTTTCCCTCCAATCTAATGGCACATAACAAACGTATTACAGTTTGTAACAGTAGTATGCAAATTTAATATGGGCAAACCTAGTATCAAGATGCCAGAGAACGATTTTGCTGAAGATCGTTATCATGACTTCGTCCTCAAATTCGGCAATCGTGAGCGTGAAAAAGTGTCTTTTAAAGCGTGGAGTAACGTCCTTGCCACCGCCGACCGGTGGTCCCATCGCGCACATCAATTGAATCTCAATCAATTTTATCGGGTCCATTTCTTTTTTATCGTACCACTGCCAATGATCGAGCATCTGTCTGAGCAATTCAATCGGCGGTTGTGCACCGTAAGTTTCCTTAAGGGGCATCGATACATCGTCGACGAATATGACCCAGCGTTTACCAATTGGCGGTCCGAAGACACCCTTACGCCTCTTGTCGAGTTTACTCATTATTATTTCCTGCGTCTGATTGGCCGTTGTTTGAGCGGAAAAATTGATGAACAACGGTTTGTATATGCTGATGTCATTCTTCTTGAGAAGAAAATCAATTATGTAAACGGATTTTCCAGTTCCCGTTGGACCGACGAAGAGCACGGGCTTTTCATTTCTGACGAGCAAGTGAAACAACGTTGTGTATCTGATTGTCTCGACTGTCGGCACGATTATTTGATTGACCGGTACATCACGAGGTATCGGTGGAGCATTCAGCAACTCGTCCGACCATAATTTCCATTTTCCTTTTCCCTGTTAACAGAAATAAGCATTTTGTAGTAGATTAATAAAAAAAAATCGTCGTTTCGTTATTCTACCAAAATCTTAAATCACGATTTGTGGGCCTTGTAATTTGTCAAATCTGCAACCCATGGCTGAACTTTTTTTTTACTAAATTCCACAATGATGATTTTGTTTTACAAAAAGTTAAAAAACCATAGCACCTGAAATAATTCCAAAAAGTAAACAATAATTCAAAAAAGATATCGGTAAGCTAATCACATTCTGCCTTTTACATCGAGGATTTCATCATGTCTATCTCAGATCTCTGCCTGTTAGATATGAGGTATTCCCGCTCAACGGGACCCTCTTTTAGGCCGACCTCTTTCGATTTTCTTGAAACTCGAGTATGTTTTAGTGTTGCCTGAAAGTATATTGTACACCAATTTTCAGTTCTCTAACTCTAATACTCTTTGGAATACACCAAAAGTTATATTTCAAACTTCTTGCGTATTCAACGCTTCGGAGCTTTAGCACGGCGCGAAATAAAATCGAAAAAATTCTTTAACAATAGCTTTCGATCGGAAATTTCCGGCGCTTTTCGAAAAAAATATCAGCAATTCCGAAAAAAAACGAATTCATTGGAATTTCGGCCAAAAACCAAAAAAATTGATTTACAAAAAAAGAGCATAATTTAATTCAGCGGGACAATTTTTTTCATGTTTTGTATATATCTGAGAAGTCACGATATAAATTTTCATTTCGATTCAATTCGATTTCGTATTCAAGAGTTCTCTGATATATTATATAGTTTTTTTTAAAGAATTTCGAATTTTATAAATTTATTAAATTCAAAATTTAATAAGTTTGATTTAATAAATTTAATTTAATTAATTTAATTAATTTACTAAATTCAAAATTCGTTTAAAAAACGCTATATAATACATCAGGGAACTGTTGAATACGAAAGATACGATTTTTAAGAATTTTTATCCTACTAAAAGACTTGGCATTGGTAAACGGATGTGAGTTCCAACTTGAAATTTATATCGTGACTTCTCAGATATATACAAAACATGAAAAAAATTGTTCCGCCGAATTAAATTACGCTCTTTTTGTAAATCAATTTTTTCGGTTTTTGGCCGAAATTTAAATGAATTCGTTTTTTTTTCGGAATCGCTGATATTTTTTTCGAAAAGCGTAGAAAATTTCCGATCGAAAGCTATTGTCAAAGAATTTTTTCGATTTTATTTCGCGCCGTGCCAAAGCTCCGAAGCGCTGAATACGCAAAAAGTTTGCTTTTTGTGTATTCCAAAGAGTATTATAGTTAGAGATCTGAAAATTGGTGTACAATATACTTTCATGCAACACTAAAACATACTCGAGTTTCAAAAAAATCGAAAGAGGTCGGCCTGAAAGGGGGTCCCGTTGAGCGGGAATACCTCATATACATTATTATTTAAAACATATTTTATTCTGAAATAGTTTTCAGGACAAAAATGGGCCCTTATTAATGATTATTACCTCTTTGAAGAATCTGTAATCAAAGACGAGGCCATCTTTCGGCATGACGAAAATATAAGGTTTGGCAGGTGGATTAATTGGCTCTGGGAATTGGTACAACTCGTACAAACTAACTGGAAATTCTCTCTCGAGAAGACCCCGAAAAATGAGACTGAATTTCTCCCTGTCGTTGACTTCCAGAGTCCCACCCATGCCCCAAATGCACGAGAAGAAGAAAGATCCCTGAGAACGAATGACAGATTTTACATCGTACACATTTGTCCTTGTCAAGGTGACAATTGAGACAGTGAGAAATTTTATAACCTCGATCTGGGCTCGTAGATCGAGTTCGCTCAAACTACCGTCGAGTTTCATTTCGTGATATTCATTGATGAAACAATCCATCAGATAAGTAACCGATCTCAGGTGATTCGCATCTGGCATTGGACAAATTTCTTTCACGCCACCGCGTCTCAGTAGATGAAAAAGTGGCTTGCAGAATCTCAGAAACAGTGATTCGTGGAGAAAAGTTCTCAAAAAATCGCCAAGAATAATCGGCGTTTTTTCGAGCCACGATCTCAAAAGTGGATCCCAACCGAGTTCACTCGGTTCCATGTAGATCATACCTGAAAATAAAATGTGTAAGTGCAATGCACGAAGTGTAAAGTGTAAATTGTAAATTGTAAAGTGTAAAGTATGAAGTTTAAAGTGTACAGTGTAAAGTGTAATACTGTGTAATACTGCGTATAATACTGTACACTTTACACTTCACACTTTACAGCGTAACTTTACACCGTAAAGTGTAAAGTATAAAGGGTGTAGTGCAAAGTGTAAAGTGTAGAGTGTCCAGTGTACGTTGTAAAATGTAAAGTGTGTAGTTTAAAGTGTAAAGTGTACAGTGTAAAGTGTAATATTGTGTGTAATATTCTACACTTTACACTTTACACGTTACAGTGTAACTTTACACTATAAAGTGTACTACTACAAGTGTAAAGTGTAAAGTATGAAGTTTAAAGTGTACCGTGTATAGTGTAATACTGTGTGTAATATTGTACACTTTATACTTTACACGTTACAGTGTAACTTTCCACTGTAAAGTGTACCAAGTGTACTACAAGTGTAACGTGTAAAATGTAAAGTATAAAGTGACGTAACGATCTACACAACGATGTATCTATCAATTTACCACAACGAGAAACCGTGGCGGGAGAAGCGGCTTCCAGATCCATCGGTTCAAAGATCAAATTGGTCGTTTTTGACAGCTGTATTATTTCCCCACTCATGAGGCACAATTTCTTATTGTCGTCGAGAACGGTATTCATATTTTCTATCCACACAGCGTCAATGGGACCATCGAATATCAGCCATTTTCGATTCTCATTTGTCGATACGGCAAACGTTCGATAACTAATGGCGAGGACACCGTCGGTCCATTCATGAGAAGCAGGATCAAATTGACCGTACAATTGTCCAATGGTGATGGACTTTGGATTTATCACCGTTGTCTCGACTCTGTGCTCATCCATAAGATTCTGCAATTGAACAAACCATTTATGTTCAAAATGATTACTAATATTTTTCAATAATTAACAAAGCTTCCTTTATAAGGAAGCAATGTGCAAATTTCAATTTGCAGGGTTTTTTGGGTAATATCCGACAAACCAAGAACTAACGTTTTTCTCGGCGATTTCAAGCGCAGCTGATAACATGCGATAAGCCGAAGTTTTGCCACCAAAGGGATTACCAACGATCATGAAACCGTGTCGCACGATCATCATCTCGTAGATCTGTTGGATTTTCTGGAGAAACGATGGGACGTATTGAATATTGGCATCGTTGCACGCTTCATTGATGCATCTGTTCAAATCCGTGTAATCCGGCTCTGGAAGAACAATATTGGGAAACAGATCTGACGCGATGCCCTGGAGAAATTAATTTTTTTTTTCATAAAGGGCTTCAATCATTTGCATCGGTTTTTATTGTTATAGGGAAAAATCATATTGGAGTAACTTACATGAAAAAGTGGCAAATCGTGACTCAAGAATTTCGGCAAATTGACATCTTTGATGCTGCGCAGCATCAATATATCCTCGTTTTCCGTTGGATATTTCAGCTTCAAATTTCCGGCAGCGATGAGAACCGATTTTACCGCTCTCATGCCATAATCGTAGTGACTTTGACTTGACAATTGTTCGGAGCACAGTCTGTAGGCCATTACAATTTTTACGGACAATGAACGAGCGTTGTAAAAACCATACGAGTAGAGAGTATTCTCGGAAATGAGACCGTAATCTGGTACCTGTTGAGGAAAATTTGTTTATTCCATCGAATTAATTAATTCATGAACTGGGAAACCAAGAAATCTTCTTCTCTTCCTCTGTCAAATATTCGAATCTCCAAAAAATGTCACGTTTGAAAATTTGTTGCAATTAGGATTGAGTCAAATTGATCTGGCCCCAAATTTTGGAGCCAAAATCTATGAGCGATGGGTAGCTTTTCAATGTTACATTTTTTTTAACGTACGTTGTTCAAATATTGTTTTGTCTGACTCCATTATTACAATTATTTTTAGTGAATCACTTTTGCCAATGACTTTTGGCAGACATTATGTAATGCTTAAAAAATGTTGATGATTATTTTCGAATAACAAGGAAGGTTTTTTCAAATTCTCAAAACATTTCTTGGAATAGTTCGTCGAAAAATTGTTGATTATTGATGAAAAGTATTTTTAAAGTTGGGAAATTTGAGAATTGGAGTATACGCTACCGGCGAAAAGTTTCCGGACAAAACTTCAAAAAAGGTCTGGTTTTTTTATGCCATTTCGCCGGAAGTCAACGTAGACCAATTTAACAAGCGGCATTTTAAAGGGGAAGAATTAGGCTTCATTTCCTGATTTTTCAATTAGTTTTACAATTTTTTTATAGATTTGGACTCTTTTGAAAACAGCTGTTTTTTTGCCTTTTTTTAAAATACATTTTAACGATTGGATTCATAGAGAAGAAAGTTTAAGCTTCAATTTCCTTTTTTAAAAAACTTTGAGCGATTTTTTTTTCTCAAAGTTATTCTGTTTTTTGTGAAAAAAGCGGAAATTTGAAAAATCCCGTATAACATGAAAACAAAGAGGATTCATGAAAAAACTTCAAGATAGCAAAAAGTTGCGTCTGTTTTTGTTGAGTGCAGAGGAATTCTTTCAGATTTTTTTCCCAACATTTTTTTTTCTTTTTTTCTGGGTCGGAGCTCAGATAATTCAATTACCATAACTCGGGACTATGGAATTATTGATAAAAGTTCAAGAGGGGAAAATACTTTATGTTATCATTTTCAATGCATTGGAATTTTTTTTCAAAATTTTTTCCCTAATTTTTTTCCAGCCTCAACATGAGAAAACAAAATTTTAGAAAAAAAAATCCGAAAAAATTGCTCTGAACTCAACAAAAACGGACGCAACTTTTTGTTGTCATGAAGTTTTTCATGAATCCTCTTTTTTTCGAGTTATACGGAATTTTTCAAATTTCCTCTTTTTTCACAAAAACAGAATAACTTCGGAAATAAAAATCGCTCAATGTTTTTAAGAAAAGGAAATTGAAGCTCAAACTTTTCCCTTTATGAATCCAATCGTAAAAAAGTATCAAAAAAATTTCCTCCACAAGATGGGTGCACCTTGAGGGAGGCGGACAAATTCGAAAAACAGCTGTTTTAAAAAAAGAGTCCAAATCTAAAAACTATTTGTAAAAATAATTTAAAAAATCAGGAAACGAAGCCGAATTCTTTCCCTTTAAAATGCCGTTTGTTGAATTAATCTACGTTGACTTTCGAGGACTCACCATCATCGCTACCGAACGAAACAGAGCCTTAAGATTGTCAGGTAATTCCGAACGACCCGCGTATCCGGGATTCATGGTGATGAATACAGCGCAAGTTGGGTCCAAATGGAGCTCGGTGCCCTCAAACATGAGGCTACTTTTGCCAGAATTTATGGCACGTTGGATCGTGAGGATTTGTTGCGCAACGACGGACAAGACTTCGAGATCTATTCGATTGAATTCGTCGAAGCAGGACCATGCACCAGACGCAGCTAAGCCCTGTAACAATTTTTTTAATATTCAGTATTTGGGGTCAAATTATTCACCATGATATTCAATAAAAATCAGAGTTAGCCGTTCAATTGTTAAAAGCAAATTCATGTATCAAAGCTCTAAATCGAAAAAAAGCTCAAGCAACGACTCCATTTTTCAACATTTTAATGTATTTTACTATTTGGTATTCAAACAATCTAAAATATTATTTTAATAAAATGTTCAATTGCCTTTTTAAAATTTAAATTGTTTAAATTGGTTAATTGTTTAATTGGTTAAGTTTCATTGATTAATTAATTAATTTAATTTAATTGGTTAAGTTTAATTGTTTAAATTTATTAAAATAGTTATTTATTGGAATAAAAATAAAATTATATTGAAATTAAATCTTTATTGGCTCTTCCATCATCTTTCTCATACTTTAGCATTACAAATTTGTCTCATTTTCATAAACCAAAAGATATTTGCGTCTAACATGGCGATAAATTTTTAAACTGATGTGTCTTCTCTAAAATCCCATTCACATATTAAAAACCGATAAATTAAAGTACAATTTTTTTTTTCAACAACATCTGATAATAACTTCGTTTTCAGAATTTTACCAATTAAATCTGAATGCAAACAAATTTATGGCAAAATTATGGCAAATCTTGAACTTACTTTGAAAAATTTGCCCAATGCGATGTAATCGAGTCCATCCGAGCAATTGAAAACAACGCATTGCTTGGCGACTGCTTTCGCAAGATCCTTCGTAGTTTCAGTTTTTCCTGTTCCTGCTGGTCCTTCCGGTGCTCCGCCAAGATTAAGAGCAAGCGCTCCGAAAAGAGTTCTGTAGCAACGATCCGTCAAGGGTGTTATCACAAGTCGAGACGAATTTCCAAGATACTCGTAGCCATATTTTAGCGAAGAATTTATCATCATTGTTACCATATTGCTGTCCTAAAAAAATCCTACGAATTCCTCAAAAATTCCTAAAAAGTCCTAAAACTCAAAGTTAAAAATGAAAAAATTATTCAGACCATCCAGTAATAACGCAATTGGCAAAGCCACTTGAAGTCCGTGTCACTGGTGACATTTTGCTCCCAAATATCCACCAATACGTCTCTGCCATGAACGTCCAGCGTCACCAGAGCCTCTGAAAGAATGAACTTTTTTTTTTCTATTCAATTTTATTTACAATAGAAAATTTTATTATTAACAACGTTTTTGCCAATATTTTTCCCCTATTTCAAAATCCTTCAGTAGGAATTTAGACAGAAATTGTTTTTTTATTCACCCAGAGTCGTTCGATTTTGTGTCGACAATTTTCCCCTCACGCGTTTGATTATCTCGTTGAGCTCCTCGTTACAGACATCAATGTATTCCTTCAGACCATCCGGAGCTCGGGGAAAGGCTTTTGTAATATCGGAGGTCCAATATAATTGTGATACGCATAAAACTGCCTGTCCGGGCCATTCCAGTACCCATTCGCTTCTCGCTTTCGATAAATAAGCCTCTTTGGCACGAATCACCTGTAAATATTTTTCTTGCGATGTGAAAATGTTATTGATAGCGTAATGTTTTCTCAAAATGGTCAAAATAATCTTAATTTGAGACGATAAGATTCTGGTATAATTAGAAAAGACAATACTTTTGTATCCAAATAATTGGGGAAGGCAATATTTAAATATCAAAGTAATTTGAGAAGATGATATTTCTATATAAAAATAATTGAACAACAATGTATTTTGGTATCATAATAATTGGAGGAGACAATATTTTGATAATAAAAAAATTGAGAAGACAATATTTTTACATGAATGGAATCGAAACTGTAAAAAATACAAAATTGAAGCTTGTACTCTCTCCCACAAGTTTTTCATACGAAAAACAGTTTAAAAAAATTTGCATGAGTCGTGCGCCAATATTTCAACGCCAAAAAAACCGAAAAACGACCAAGTTTATTTTTTTTTTGGAAAAAGTGAAGTGAAGCTAAATATGTCCCTCTTGAAACGCCGCTTCTTGAATCGAAATATCTTCATTTTTGAAAGAGCAATGAAACTTTTTGAGCGGCTCGGAATCGGCGCGAGTACTTCCAAACTTTTGAACGGGAGTAAATCTGACTAAAAACTGACTAAGACTGGCTAAAAACAATCTGAAGAAATTCCTCTGAACTCAATAAAAACAGACGCAACTTTTTGCTACCCTGAAGTTTTTCATGAATCTTCTTTGTGTTCGTGGTTTTCTATTTTTTCACAAAATACAGAATAACTTTGGGAAAAAAATCGTTCAAAGTTTAAAAAAAAAGGAAATTGAAGCTCAAACTTTCTCCTTAATGAATACAGTCGTAAAAATACATTTAAAAAAATTCCTCTAGAAGATGGGTGCACCTGAAGCGCGGGGAAAAAAGGCGAAAAACAGTTGTTTTCAAAATATAGTCTGAAACTAAAAACAAATTCTAAAAATAATTTAAAAAACAGGATTTGAAGCTGAATTCTTCGTCTTTAAAATGATGTTTGTTAAATTAGTTTACGTTGACTTCCGGCGAAATGACAAAAAAAAGTTCCAGACCTTTTTTGAAGTTTTGTCCGGAACAGGGTTGGACAAATTTGTAATGGAAATTATTTGATGATAAAATACTTTGAGCATTGTAATGGAATTTGAGTTTAGATGGTAATTATTTTGAGCATTGTATTTAGTACAGAATTCCATTACAATGCGGGATGTAATTAGCATCAAAATTGAAATGATTTAATTACATCCATGTAATTCAATTACACCCATGTAATTTAATCACATCCATGTAATTGGTCCATCCATTGATTTTGGTTGCAATTTACGCAGAATTGAACGATCTTTGAAAGTGTCTTGCGTAAACAGCGTAAGTGTAACTTACACTGGTGAGATGGTACGAGGTCACTAAAGTTGATTTTTACCCAGAAATCTCGTTTTTCGCTGTTATCTCCGAAATGATTAACTTTACCGAATAAATGTAAAGGAAAATTTTTCTCAAAATTTAATTTTCTACAAAAAAGGTCCTCTAGACCTAATTGCTAAAATTATTATAGAGTTTTTCGAGCATCGATAATAGGTAATTGAATTACTTTGAGCATCAATTACAAGTAATTGCATTACGTCTAGCATCAATTACAAGTAATTGCATGATATTCTTCTGAATTACATGTAATTAAAATGCATTCGGTGATCGATGACCGAAGTAATTAGTAATTGAATCTAATTCAATTACATGGCTCAAAATAATATGTTATTAAATATGTAATTTAATTACAAATGTAATTGATGCTGCCCAACTCTGGTCCGGAAACTTTTTGCCGGTAGTGTATATTTGAAAAGAATTCGTAAGTCATTCACCTGCGCCCTGACACTCTTTTTCATGCCAGTTTCTAATTCTACGAGCCACTTCTCGACTTGTCCACGTGCGGCAACCGTATCAATGATATCCTCCAAAATCACAGCTTCATTCTCGGAGGACATCATCGTCGTGACTTCCATAGCTTCGGTAAACTCGAGCTTGGCAATGCCCTCGAAACATTTTTTAAGATGTGGCTGCACTCTCGTTGGATCCTTCGTTTCCGATAATATTTCCAACAATTCGTCGTTCGAGAGGAAGAAAAAGCGTGGAAAGAAGAGTCTCTTCTTCTCGAGATAATCGTTCAGGCCTTTTTGTATGAGATCGAGAAGTCCGGTGCATTTTTTCAAACGATCGAGCATCTTGTCGATCTCGACCACCGACATTACACGAGGATCTTGCACCACGGAATTCATGATATCTCGCCAAATCTGTAACATAACATTTCTATCAAATCATCTATCAATATATTTTAATCGATGGGTCAGAATATTCATAAATATTATTTTTAGTAAGCTAACAAAATTATTGCGTTTAATATTTTATTCCCAACCGATCTTGTATGAAAAAGCATAAGAAATATACAAACATATATGAAATATAAAATGTACGACGTAACATTTTTCGAAATAAGCAATTCAATTGATGAGTCCAATATCCAGAAACATTTTTTTTGATAAAATAATGTAAAAATGCATCCAGCGATTGACATTTTAATTTACACCGATCTTTTACGATAAAATATGAAAAATATAGTAAATAGAACATGAGACATTATTTTTGAAGATGATCAAGCTAAAATCTTTCAATTGACGAGTATAAAACTTGTAAATATTATTTTTGCTAAAATGATAAAAATATATGCAATTGAAATTAATTCATACCGATCATATTTAACGAGATAATTAAACGTTTTAAAAAATTCCGATTGCAAAAAAATATTTTATCCACGGTTTTAAAAAAAGGATACAACAAACTTTGTCAACGGCACTGAAACGACGTCCTTCTTCCGGCATTTGTTGCTGAATATCCGGTGATGAGAAAATCGGTTCCAAATACATCCAAGTGGATTGAACCTTGAGCCAATGATCCATTATTTCTTGAAGCAAATGTAATTTCCCTTCCCAATCTCTGAAATCGTTAAATTCTTGACAATTATTTGTATTCGCTACACTGAGAAAACAATATATTTTTATGTAAGATTTGGTAATCGTTAACAAATGTAAAGTTGGATATGGCGAAATAAATACTTTATAACAGTTAATAAATTATTTTTATCATAAAATATTCAACGGCTAACAAATTTTGTGAGTTAAGGAATATTTAAATAAAAGTGCCAACTAAATATATTGCTTTACTATAAAAGTTTTTTGGATTTTCTTTGAATTCTAAGTTTTCAAGATTTTTTGAATTAGAATTTTTTGCATTTTTAATACTTGCCGCCCTTTTTTTACTTCTTAGAAGTATTCTTTTCTTTACTATAAATCAGAATTGGGCAAAGTACTTGCAAGTACTTCAAGTATCGAGTAAAAAGTACCGTAGGTACTTGAAGTACAAGTACTTGAAAAAATCAAGTACCAGTATTAAGTACTTTTCTAGATTTCGGGTACGTCTCGTAAATTCTGGTACTTGATGGGTCATTCCATGTCAAATCGACCAAGAGTTGGAATCGACCACTTTCAATTTCGATTAAATTTGGTCAGAAGTTTTGTTTTATCATAAAAACAAGTTCTGCCAAGGAAAAAACAAAATTTTTTTTCAAAAGTTATGCAAAATTCAAAATTTAACCATTTTTCAACTTTTTCTTCTAAATATCTTGAAAACTATGATAGTTATGAAGAATCGTTTGTTTCATCTTGAAGAGTATACTTGGGGCTACGAAAAAAAAATATTCCGACAAAAATTTATGAAAAATGAATTTGGAGAATTTTGAATTTTTTAAAATCGTGAAAATCCACAATTAACATCGAATTTGTTGTTCGATTTTTCAAATATAATACCTTGTACCGATTTGAAAAGATCCTGAAAGATTTTCAGAAAAGTGTTTCTTTTCTTCAAAAATATGAATTTTTTTAAATTGAGCAATCATGTAATTTTGTAATTTTCAGCAGTCAAAATTGATCAACTTCACTTAGAGGTAAACAAAAAGTTTCACCAAAATTCAAAAATTCATATTTTTGAAACAAAAAAACCACATTTCTGAAAATTTCAGAATCTTTTAATCTCAGTACAAGGTGTTACATAAAAAAAAAATCAAAAAATTTAATGTTGATCGTGGATTTTCACGATTTTGAAAAATTCTCCAAATTCATCATTTTTCCAAAATTTGTTTCGGAATATTTTTTTTCGTAGCCCCCAGCATACTCTTTAAGACGAACCCAGAATGATTTTTTCGCAACTATAATAGTTTTCGAAATATTAAAAAAAAAAACTTGAAAAAATGGTGAAAATTTTAAATTTTCGAAAAAAAAATTTAATTTTTTTCCTTTGTTAGAACTTTGTTTTATGATAAAAGAAAACTTCTGACCAAATTTCATCGAAATTGAAAGGGGTCGATTCCAAATATTGGTCGATTTTACATGGAATGACCCATATTCTAAGGCTTTGCACATACAACCATCAGCAAGACACATTCAAAAGTACTTGATACTTGTACTTGAAAAAAAGTACTTCAAGAAAAGTACTTGAAATTTTCAAGTACAGTACTTCAAGTACATGAAGTACTTGAAAAATTTAAGTACAATACTTGAAGTACTTTTAAAGTACTTTGTACTTGCAATTACTGTACTTCAAGTACCTGCAAGTACCGAGCACTTTCAAGTACTGCCCAGCTCTGCTATAAATAAACTATTTTCTCATTGTAAGATTGAATTTTTAAATCTTGAAAACCATCGGATTCCACAAAGAAACGAAAACCTACAGAGTTTCCTTCTCAAAAGGTTTGATGTACACAGAATTTTTCATCGTTTGGGCTTTGGTAAGATGATCATCGAGCAGCAGCTGAATCTCATCGACGCTCGCTATCACAAATGTTCCAGTATCGCGATAAGGATTCACCGTAAATTCCATGTCGGTCCAATCGGAGTGCATTTTCAACAATGCTTTCTCCAAATTACTTTCCTTAGTCGCGGCTTCGGATATTTTATCGAATTTCGACACATATTCGTCCAAGCCAAAGTCAATGATCTGGAAGAAAAAATAGCAAATGGTTAAGGGGTTACACAAGCCTGACATGAGTTTAAAAAAAAAATCTATTACGCTGCCTTGATTTATTATTTACATTTTTAAGGGGTATTCTGGTATAGAATTTTGAAAAAATCCATTTTTTGTTACATATTCTGTAACAATATAGCAATAATAAAGAAAAAAAAACGGATGCGCGACGCGAAAATAAAAACTTCAGTCACAATCCCATCAGCTGCGGCGGCATCGTTTGTGAATATAATTGCCAGCGCCAACGTCGGGCGAGCGGCCACTTGGCGAAGCTCTGACGATCTCGAAGCTGTGTGCATCTTCTCAACCGATTTTGATTTACCGACCGAACGTGTGCCGACGATCGTTCGAGCTTCGCCAAGTGGCCGCTCGCGCGATATTGGCGCAGGCTGCATTCGCTTCGACGGTTGCGCGCTTTTAGCACGTATGTATAGATATACATCGACGTATAAAATGCTACAGGTTGTGGCGCTCACAGCGCTACAAGCGTCCAAGCGAATGCAGCCTATATAGTATATTCACAAAGACGGAACTTTTGTCGGAATTTTTTAGTAGTAAACTGGAGTTTCATTTTCGCGTCTTGTGTCCCGTATTTTTTTGCATAATGTTTTAAGGTTATTTTTCGTCAATTCATCGTAATTTTGTTGATCGTGGATCACAAATGTGCGAGTCTTTTTGCTCGAATCTCGAATTCAAGGGAGAAACGATATTTAACGTGAGAAATACTTCCTCGAGGATGATCTGCAAGTCTCTTCAGAGTTGGTGAGTCATTTTACATGGAAAATTATTCTCAGAGCTTCTGGACTCAATTTATGAGACGTCAGCGGCTCCGAACTTGAATTATGAGGGCCCTAATATTAAGTTATGAGGGGTTGCTTAACTTATCGTGGGTCCAATACCTCGAATTTATAGTTATGCACCACTAAAATAGTTATAACTCTGTAAATTAGTGGAATTAACACATTTCCTTTGGAGGATATATTCTCAAAGGTCTAAACTTTGCGAATATGCGAAAAAAAATGATTTTTTAAAAATTCTAGACCAGAATATCGCCTTAATTTCCAACACTGCACCTTGGCCAATGTCATGTGCTCGTCGACCTTTATCGGGAATCCAACTATTTCGGATACTTGAGTCCAATGACGATTCTTCATGCCAGGATTTCCAAGTGTCATTATTAGGGGCATGTGTTCCCTGAACTCGTCGATCTGTATCCTTACGGTTTCCGCAAGTTTTCTTATCGCTGGTTCATGAAAACTTTTCTCAAGCTTGAGGACAGTCCGCAAAGCGGTGCCGGAATCCGTATCGATTGCTTCTGGATCGTGACTACCGATCATGGAATGCATCCACGTGTCATGTTGCGTCAAAAAGTCACAGGCTGCGTCGTAAAATTTTTTGTACGGTGCCAATTTGTCAGCGATCTGCGCGATAAGAAGAAGAACATGAAGAATAGACTGGTCGTTGAAAATTAAATTTTTTGCGATGCCCCCTAAAAAGCTTCCGTTTAATGAAAAAACGCGAGGTAATTTTTTTTTTTTTTTTTTTAATTCAAATAACATTCAAATAAAAAATAACAGCTCATAATCTTCTTAATAACTAATGGAAACAGTTAATTTTTTAGGTAATTTTTTTTTTCTCCAGGATAACGTTCTGGCACAATTATGAAAATAATTTTTTTTTCTGTTTTTTACTGTCCCATATAATGTCTCCAAATTTCAAATTGATCGAAGAGGTACTTCATATTTAAAAAAAATAAAAAACCATTTTTTAATGTAATTTTTGTTTTTAAATATGAAGTAGTGGGTGAAGTGGGATAGTAAAACACAATAAAAAAAATTATTTTCATAATTGTGCCAGAACGTTATCCTGGAGAGAAAAAAAATAATTACCGAAAAAATTAACTGTTTTCATTGGTTATCATGAAGATTATGAGCTGTTATTTTTTCTAAAAATAACCTTTATATACCTTTGTAACTTGTCCAAATTTCATTCAAATCGGTCGAGCCGTTTGTAAAAAAAAATTTCGATGAAAATGAACTTAGATCGTCTTGCAGCGCGTGTTATTTTTAATTAAAAAAAAAAAAAAATTGCCTCGCGTTTTTTCATCAAACAGAAGCTTTTTAGGGGACGTCGCAAATAATTTAATTTTTAACGACCAGTCTAATGAATAAAATCATGTCGATCAACATTCTTCATAATTTATTAGGGAAAAGGTGGTCAAAATGATCCCCATAGGTAAAATGATCCCTGAAGATTGTGTCCAACCTACTTCACTTTACTACTTCACCTCGATATTTCACTTCAATGTTACATGCGGGTCATTCCATGTCAAATCGACCAATAGTTGGAATCGACCCGTTTCAATTTCAATGAAATTTGGTCAGGAGTTTTCTTTTATCATAAAACAAAGTTCTACCAAAGGAAAAAAATTGAAATAATTTTTTTCGAAAGTTATGCAAAATTCAAAATTCCACCAATTTTTCAAGTTTATTTTTTAAATATCTCGAAAACTATTATAGTTGCGAAAAAATCGGGTTCATCTTAAAGGGTATACTTGGGGCTACGTAAAAAAAAAATATTCCGAATTTTTTTTTTGCAAAATGAATTTGGAGAATTTTGAATTTTTAAAAATCGTGCAAATCCACGATCAACATTAAATTTTCGGTTCAATTTTTTTTTATAATACCTTGTACTGATCTTAAAAGATCCTGAAATTTTCAAAATGGTGTTTATTTTTTCATAAACATGAATCTTTGAATTTTGGTAAAAACAAAATTTTGTTGCCTCCAAGTTAAGTTAAGTTGAGCAATCATGTAATTTTGTAATATTGAGCACTAAGAATTTCAAGTAACGACACAAGTATGTAAAAACAGAAACATAATTGAATTTGCGGTTTTATTTATTTGGTAAATAAGTAATTTTGAGCAGTGAAAATTTCAATTAATAACATAAGAATGTAAAAACAAAAACATAATAGAATTTTGAAAAACATAATTGAACTAAGTTAAGTAAAGTTGAGCGATCATGTAATTTTGTAATTTTGAGCACTAAGAATTTCAATTAACGACATAAGAATGTAAAAACAGAAACATAATTGAATTTGCGGTTTTATTTATTTGGTAAATAAGTAATTTTGAGCAGTAAAAATTTCAATTAATAACATAAGAATGTTAAAACAAAAACATAATTGAATTTGCATGTTTATTTATTCGCCAAAGAAATAAAAACGCAAATTCAATTATGTTTTGTGTTTTTACATTCTTATGTTATTAATTGAAATATTCACTGCTCAAAATTACAAAATTACACGATTTTTACTTAACTTAGAGGTAAAAAAAAAATGTCACCAACACTCAACAATTCATATTTTGGAAAAAAAAACACCTTTCCGAAAAAGTCAGGATCTTTTAATATCAGCCCAAGTGAATAGAAAAAATTGAACCAAAAATTCAATGTTGATCGTGGATTTAAACGATTTTAAAAAATTCAAAATGCTCCAAATTCATCATTTTACAAAAAAAAATTTCGGAATATTTTTTTTCGTAGCCCCAAGTATACTTTTTGAGACGATGGCAGAACGATTTTAACGTGACTATTAATAGTTTTCGAGACATTTAAAAAATAAACTTGAAAAATGGAAAAAATGGTGGAATTTTGCATAACTTTCGAATTTTTTTTTTTTTATTCATTTCCTTCGGTAGAACTTCGTTTTATGATGAAAGAAAACTTCCGACCAAATTTCATGGAAATTGAAAGAGGTCGATTCCAACTATTGGTCGATTTGACATGGAATGACCCATACTCATGTTACATATATGGAACGATGTAACAAAGCAAAGTTACATTCAACATAAAAATTCTGTATCGGTGACTAAGTGAGTAGAAAATAACAACCCACATCCCGGTCAGTTGTAATTGGTTGTAATGCCCAAGAAGCCTGACAAGTTACTTTCGAGTTACATTGCCATTTTAAAATTTGATTGTACATTTTACCTTTTTTCTCATTGGATACTGTGACATTTCCCAGCCAAACATTTGTTCCTCCTCGTTGAATCTATCGATCGTCTCCATCGCTCCGGTCAATCGCTTTTCCAAGCTCGTCGCTTTCTTGTGATAGCGAAAGATTTCATCGACGTTGCCCCAATATTGCATCTCGTCGGCCTGTTTCTCCCACAACTTGATGTCGTGCTGAAACTTCTCAATTCTCTCGGCAAGAGCTCTCTGATACTCGCCAGTTTTACTTGCGATTATTTTCCGATGCTCGTCGAATATTGATTGCATTCGATGATACCTGATGGGAAACATCATCAGAAATCGCCATTCCCACTTTATGATGTTGAATTTTGCATCGTTTGAATATAATGAAAATAGTTTTTTTTAATTCATTTCCCCCAAAAGTTAAAAAAAAAAAATCGTTAAAATGTATTTTGGGGTCTTTTCCAAGGACTTGGGATGCCAAATTCACAATAAAAAGGGTATTTGTCAAATGAAATTAAAAAAACTTATTTTTGTTGTATTGCAACGATGCAAACTTCATCATCTTCCTTTTCTTTTTTTTTTTATTATTATTTTTTTTTTTGAACCTCACCATTGAAAGGCAAAGTTATTGGTCTTCAATTCGACGGGTGTGAGCAAAGTATAGTCCGACAAGAATTGAACGTATGTTATTATCTCCTTAAGACGGTTTTCCAAATCTAGGACCATATCAGTTTCCGCCTTTTTCACAAATTCCGTCAGCTTCATTAACTCGGCTGTATTCAAGGGAACGCTCAGAGCTCTGTCAGCCATACTTTGATATTCTTCGCCGATACTTGAAAAAAAAAATTCGAATACCAATACAAAGGGTAACAAAAAAGAAAATAATAATTGAAACAATTTTTAAAAAATTGGATTTCAACTTGCACCTTTTTTGTAACTAAAATATAGTGGATCTCATAAGTGTCAATATAGTGCAGCAATAAAAGTTGAAGGATATTTTACTCCTCGGAAAAAGTACCCTCGAGAAATTCCATTTGATTTGGTTTTTGATTGGGAGGTTTTTTTTCGGAGACTTTAAATTCTGATCTAGAGCGTTTTGTCGAGCTTGATAAAAAAATATATTTTTTTTTTACCAGCATTTTCTTTAGTATATATTTATTAATATTTTGACAATAACAAAAAAAAATTCGAGACAAACAATGACACAAGTTCAAGGCTTCACGCCTATTCGCGCCTAATCAAAGCGTGCCCGCCGCGCACCGGAGCGAAAAGGGAAGCAGTTCCTCAGGCGCCGGCAGCCAGCGCCAGCCTTATCAAAGCGTGCCCGCCGCGCGCCGGAGCAAAAAGGGAAGCAGCTTCTTAGGCGCCGGCAGTCAGCGCCAGCCTTATCAAAGCGTGCCCGCCGCGCGCCGGAGCAAAAAGGGAAGCAACTTCTTAGGCGCTAGCGCCAGCCTAATCGAAGCGTGCCCGCCGCGCGCCGGAGCAAAAAGGGAAGCAGCTTCTTAGGCGCTAGCGCCAGCCTAATCGAAGCGTGCCCACCGCGCGCCGGAGCAAAAAGGGAAGCAGCTTCTTAGGCGCCGGCAGACAGCGCCAGCGCGGAAGATAGGGGAAGTTATAGGGAATGACGAAGATGAAGCGTAGTTGCTGCGTCACTAAAATAGCTATAACTCCGTAAATTATTGGAATTAAAAAATTTCCTTTTGAGGATATATTCTTAAAGGTCGAAACTTTGAGAATATGGAAAAAAAATTATGTTTTTGAAATTCTAGACCAGAATAATGCCACTCACGATCTCGATTTGTTCTGATAATCGGATATTATTCTGTCGACGAGTTGTTCCTTCAAGTAACTCGACGTCGTAGCCAAATAATCCATCAGATCCTTTCGATGAACATCGAAGAGTCCACTGAAAATCGTACGATCGTATTCCACGGTTATGTTCCTCGCCAGAGAGTCATATTTATCGATCAATTCGGCGTATTCGTGGAAACTGTGAGGAGGTTCGGTATTGAGAAACATTTCGACGAATTCGTGATCTGTGTCGTTGATGAGAGTCACGTGATTGTCAAAATCCTGCAGCTGCAACTCCGGGCCAATTCTGTGCTCCTGAATCAATTCTCTGATCTCGTACTCGTAAGATTCGATATTTTTTTCAAAAATTACTGGCTATACAGAAAATGGAAGAACAATTGATTTTATGATTATTTTTATTAATTTAATTTAATTTAATTTTTTTTTATTGATTTTATGATTTTATTTTATTTTACAGCAAATTTCAATGTTTTTGTTTATTTATTCATTTGATTTCATACCATTAGTTCTTGTTGGGATGAAAAATGAGAATCGTAGAGACTTTTCTCAATTCTTGGAAAACCCAAAACTGCGTTGTGGAGTTGAGTCAAAAGGGAAACAAGAGTATCAGTGAATACTTTGAACGATGGATCGAAACCAATTGTTTTGCTCCTGACGACGACGTTCAGATTGAAACCGCATTTTTGACACTGCAGTAAAATTATCAAGATTTTAATTTCACATATGAGACATTCCAGGTCAAGTCGGCCAACCCATTTTTTGGAATCGCCAAAAATTGCATACAAATTTTTAGAAAGTAGTTCTAACTATCAAGAAAATTCGTGATTTTTTTCAAATTTTTAAATTACATTTTTTAGCCGGAAACAAAATTCAAAAAATTTGTTTGTCCCATTTTGTAACTCGAAAATTATTCATCGTACGAAAAAAAAAGTGCAACATAAAATTTAGGATTTTCAACGTGCTTTTCACTGAAATTTCTTACAAACTCCTCCGAAAGCTCTATATGCCATTTTCGGAGCAAATAACGTTTCGATATTTTTTTTCTCAGAATTGACATCTTCGACTCGTCTGTAGTTTTGACAGTTTTTTACTTGACATATTTACAGACTATAAAAAAATTGGCGTAGTGGAGAATCCATTATTTCAAATGCATTTTTATTGATACAATCTATCATTATGGAGTGATTTAACGAAATAGCGTAGATATTGATATTTTATCATTATTAATCGTAGACAGGGAAAAATAATAAAATAATCTCATTTTCATACCGCGAAGATGATTCCAGGAACAAAGCATTATCATTGCTTCATTCCCAAAAATCATGCCCAAATCGAACTAAAAAAGTACTCATTGGCCATAGAAACATCGGTGTATCCAAAGAGCGTAAATTAATTATTTTTTGCAATCGAGAGACGTGAGTAGCCTTTTACTTTTATTTGAATAGACTTAATCGGTGTACATGGGTCCATTAATAAAGTTTATTAATATTGTACAAAAAGATATTTAAAAAAATAAAAATGAAAAAAGTTTAAAAAATTGAAAAAGTACAACAAATAAACAAAAATGCGGGTTTTACAAAATATCTATAGATAGTCTTAACCCTGTTAATGCACAGAGAAATTTGTGTATTCGTTTGGGATGAAAAACGCATGGGAAGGGATGGATTCTCCACTAAGCCAATTTTTTTCTATTCTGTAAATATATCAAGTAAAAAACTGTTAAAACTACAGACAAAGCGAGGATGTCAATTCTGAGAAAAAAAATATCAAAACATTATTTGCTCCGAAAATGGCACATGGAGCTTTTGGAAGACTTTGTAAAAAATTTCAGTGAAAAGTACGTTGAAAATCCTAAACTTCATATTGTACTTTTTTTTTCTTACTATGAATAATTTTCGAGTTACGTAATGGAACAAGAAAATTTTTTGTATTTTTTTCCGGCTAAAATATGTAATATAAAAATCTGAAAAAAATCACGAATTTTCTTGACAATTAGAACTACTTAATAAAAATTTGTATGCGATTTTTGGTGATTTCAAAAAATGAGGTGGCCGACTTGACGTGGAATGCCTCATGTAATTCATTATTATATTATTATTATCATCGTTATTATCCAAAATGTTATTGGTATTAAAATGATCGTTTTTATATTATGAGTAACGATGATTTGTAATCAAAAACACGATTTTTGTATTTTGATGTTTTCAAAAAACAAAAATATTGTCTAATATAGGGAGAATATTCCAAGAATATTTTGTGCAAATGTTCAATCGATTGGATACAAATGAATGGAGTTATGGAGGTTTAAAGGTAAGTTACATATTTGCAAAATTTAATTTACAACAAAAAAACTAATTTTTTTGAATAGTTGACCATAATACATGTTTTTTTTCGACTCATGATTTTTTGACCTTTTTGACCTTGGATACAACAACATTGGATATAAAATATATGAAAAAACAGTGTAATAAAATAAAATAAAATAATGTATGATAGAAATTAAAAACATAGGTGCTATGAATTTTGTTATAGTGAAAGCTTGTCTTGACTTTGTGTGATCAATTAATTATCCTACTTACTGCTGATTGCCGGAAGGATCCTCTAGACTATATTTAACAATTATTATCATGGATTACGATTACGATGTTAAAATATTTTTATCACCGTAACTCACAGCCATATCGAGGAGATAATTCTTGTAATCCTCCATTGAAGTCAAGCACAGAGATCTCAATTGACTTTCCATAATAATAGCCAGACAATTCCAAAATCGACTGGAACTGTTTGCATCATCTTCGACCGGCAAAATTCCCTTTTTCATGCCCTACGGATAAATATAGCAATATCAAATTTCCTCCCATTTTCTTCGCTCATCTTCATTACCATAATTTCATTACCGTTGTAAAAATTCGTAGTAATTTTGGTAACCAATTTTTCCGCAATACGTCCTTCGTCCTGCCAATCATTTTTGTGAATACGTGATCAAAGTCCATGAGATCATAGGCTCGACCGTAAGATTCCAATTCCTTGCGATCAAATTGGCGAATTGAACTGGATTAAAAAAAAAAATAAATAGTCACAGTTTTTTTGATTCTACACTAGTGGAAAAAATTAAAGGATCAAAAAATCCTTTAATTTTTTTCAAAAATTTGATTGCTTGAAACAAAAAACCGTTGGATAGATCAAATTGAAACTTTACAGGGATTTTGTGGGTATATTGAGTTGTAAAAGTCTCAACATTAGTCGTTTTGTCAATATTTTTAATTTGGCCGTTGATTTTCTAAAAAACCATAAACAGCCCTTTTTCTCCTGTTTTTTCGAATTCATGGCAAAGATGGAAAAAAAATTTTTTTTCAAAAAACCATCGTTAATCCTTGTAGAACATTGATTCAAGTTTGTGAAACGCCTCATCTGATTTTTGTGCGATCATTGGTTGCTGAGATATCATTGGTCAAACAGAAAAGTGTCTTTTTTCGTAAAAGCTCGATATCTCAGCGAAAAATGGTCGCAGCGAGGTCTCGAAAAAAGCAAATTGAAGCTAAATAAACAAGCTATCCGGTCCTTGTAAATGTTTTAGTTGGAAGAATTTTTTCCCAAAAATTACAGCCAAAAAAAAAGCGATGCAAATTTGCCAAATTTTTTTTCTTGGTATTTCTCATAATTGTGTGAAACCTGTAGCTTCGAAATTTTTTTTGCTAAAAGATCTGAAAACTAGAAACTTTAAGCTTCAAAATGCTTTTTTTAAGACCTCGATACGACCATTTTTCACTGAGATACAGCATTGTTAAAAACCACTAAAAATTTGGGAAAATTTTTTGATCCTTTAATTTTTTCCACTGGTGTATATTCTTAAGTTTGTCGTTCCCATTCTTTTAATTGGCAGGATTTTCTTTACCCGAATTCACGTTGCCAAATTTCCAGGGCTTTGCGCATGCAGGGATGATACAGCAGAACATTCTTGTTCAATTTTATCCTGATCCTTCGATATCTGACACCGAATTCAGGAGGAAAATGAGCGATCTCGTAACTCTCTTTGGTAATGGATTCCTAATTGACAGTGGAATTTCCATCAAGTCATTTTTCCTTGGATTCAATCGAGTCTTTTCATTTTTCAAGGTCATACCTTGTCACCGTTGTCACCAATATTGTCCTCCAAAGGATCTTGGAGGACAAAATCAACGATTGTCTTTTTCATGCTCGAGGCATAATCTTCCCTGGCGTCGCTTATGACAGCGTCCAATTTGGTCCTAAACTTCGTTCTCCATTTAACGGGAATCAAACTGAGAATCTTGTTCAACGATATCGCATCGATCGGTGCAACGTGAATGTCATCGATACCCCTTACAATGTAATAATAATATCGCAACAGATTCTCGTCGAGTTCGGATTTTTCCGGAAAATCGTCACGCTTTTCCGGAACACCTTCGTTGATGTCTTTAGCCAAAAGCATCTCAACGAGATGACGACGAAATTCTACGCGCTTTTTTCGAAGCGTCGTGTAAGAATTCATCTTGAATGCCGTCTCTTTGTCACGTTGTGATTTCGATGGCAATGATTTTGAAGGTCTAAAATTTGAGAGAAATTGGGAATAAAGCTTCAACATTCGAGACTCCACGTTTTAATAATCATTAAAGGTTTTAGGATTAATTAAATCCATGCCTGTCTTTATTTAAGGAACGTATGGATTCTTTTTTTCCCCCAAGCTTTCCTTTAATATAAAGCAATTTACATAAACGTGAATAGGCTTAAAAAATATATTTATCTCTGAGTTTTTCGATGAGGAATCAATATCTGTATAATAAATTAATTTTTTCGATAGTAAATTCAGTTTGAAAAACCTTTTTACGAAAATAAATATGAATAACAGGCAAAAATGATTTTTTTCCATAAAAACAAGGTCCTTATTTCCCCCAAGCTTCTCTTTAAGGATGTTGCGTCCCTATGAAATATTTTAATGTTAATTGTTCAATAAATAGCTTCTTAATCGTCGTGTAATTTTTACACGACCTCCTGGATACTTCATGTAAAAACATATTAAATTTTCCGAATTCTATCATCATTACTTCAACCTCCTTAAGAGTTAAAATGAAAAATGATGAGAAAATTCTGAAAATTTGGTATGTTTTTGTATGAAGTATTTAAGAGGTCGTGTACAAATTTCACGACGATTAGGAAGCTCGTTATTGAAATATTAACATTTTGTTAAGAACAATTTTTTAAACAAATAAAAAAAATATTTATCAATAAACTTCGTTTTCTTTCCGTTGCTTTCAATATAGTGTAGATATTAAAAAATTAAGAGGTCAAAAAAAAACTTATCGCAAAGTTATATGAGTTTTCAGAAGACTACATTTAATTTAATTTGTTAATGTTAATTGTTCGATAACGAGCTTCCTAATCGTCGTGAAATTTTTACACGACCTCTTGAATAATTCATCCAAAAACATACAAAATTTTCAGAATTTTCTCATCATTTGCGATTTGGGACTCAACATCCTTAAAATTTCTAGGATTAATTAAAACCATGACATTATTTAAAGAACGTATGGGGTCCTTATTTCCCCCAAGCTTTCTTTTCATATAAATAAATAAATAATTGATATAATTAATAAATAATTAATATAAATATAAAACAATTTACATAAATGTTAATAAGCTTGAAAAATAGATTAATCTTTGAGTTCTTCGATAAGGAATCAATATATCTGTGTAATAAATAAATTTTTTTTTAAAGTAAAATCAGTAAAAAAAAACCTTTTTACGGAAATAAATATGAATAACATACAAAAATGATTTTTTTCACAGAAAAAGGTCCTTATTTCCCCCAAGCTTTTCTTTAATATAAAACAATTTACATAAACATTAATAGGCTTGAAAAATAGATTAATGTCTGAGTTAAACGTACGATGATGAATCGAGCCGTGTATAATAAATTAATTTTATCAAAAGTAAAATCAGTAAAAAAAAACCTTTTTACGAAAATAAATATGAATGACAGGCAAAAATGATTTTTTTCCATAAAAACAAGGTCTTTATTTCCCGCAAACTTCTCTTTAATATAAAACAATTTGCACAAACGTAAATAGTCTTGAAAATTAGATTAATCTCTGAGCTTTTCGATGAGGAATCAATATCTGTATAATAAATAAATTTTTTTCAAAAGTAAAATCAGTAAACTAAATAAATATGAAAATAAATATGAATAGCATGCAAAAATAATTGTTTTCATGAAAAAATATCTTTTCTTTCTAATTAAACGATTTAAAAAATAGATTCAATTAAACTTAGGCTAATTTTTGAAGCTTTTGAAGATTCACTGATTGGAAAATGATAAAAATGATAAACGAATTCGCAATAATATCGATGTATCAATCAATAGAGTTTTATTTGCACAACTTTTTTTAAAACGCTTTTTACAAAACAATAATATCGATGTATATTATTAATAAATTCCTGAATGTAGCTTCTTTATCAAAGACATAGCTTTAAAATAATATCGAGAAGTGAATGACAAAAATAAATGAGTGATAAATAAAACAAATTGGAAAGGAGCCTTTGAAGGTAATGAAGCTAATTAACAAATTAACAAATACGTATTATCAACCCTTTTGATCATCACAATCAATATCACTTTATTTTTAATATTTTGCGAAGGCTCACTCGATTTTCAAAATTCCAGTCAGCTGATGGCACAAACAAAAAAAACTTGCCTAGTAATTTTCTCTGTTGGCAAATCGATAATTGATCTAGGCAAGTCAAAAATGTTGTTCTCCTCGGTTCGATCATCGATTCGTTTTTCCAAGCAAACTTTGCATGATTCCAGTCTTTTTTTGAATCCACCAACGGTTGCAATATCTTTTCCAGCTGGGCGTTTTCCACATTTTAAAAAATACTGTCCTGAAATATGTTTCCTGTCTTTCCACGGACATTTGTCCTTCCCGCATTTTGAGCAATATCGCGATGGATTGGAATCTGACTTCAAACCGCAGCACTTGTCCATGATAATGTATTTTCCAAAAAAAAAAATAATTGATTAAAAAAATTGTGACGTTTCTCCGAGGTTAAGGCCGGAAAATCGGTTGCCCCGGAAACGGATCGTTGCTAAGCTGCGCAATCGAAGAGTTTCGATATTTATACATGAGACCTTTTCTAGACCTTCTATACACAAAATTTTTCAGCCACAAAATCAATCTCATTGGGATTTGTTGGAAAACGATATTTAAGAGGTTAGGCCACTCAACGGACAAAAAAGGGCATATTTCTCGATTTTTTTTTTTTGCGAAACCATAAAATAAATCGAACTTACAAGAAGGTGTTTTATTAGACATCTAATTGGCAATACAAAATTATTTTTTCATGGCGATACATGTCAAAATGGCGACTGTGCAGCATTTTTCCGATGACGCCTTAATTTTTGAGTTACGATGAGGCACCAAAGTTTTTTCGATTATATATACGAATAGCTATAAAAGTATATAGGATTTTTTTAATATGTTGTTTTTTGTACAAATGGCGCATTTCTAAATAAAAAAGTATAAAATCTCAGGAGAAAATTTCAGGAAATTCATAAAAAAAGAACTATGCAATATAATGAAAAAATTTTACGTACTGATTTAGAGAATGTTATTTTGAATGTACAGTTAAATTTTCAAATAAATCGGTTAACTTTTTAACAACAAAAGAATCGATTATTTTTAAATCCTAGAGTGGCCCAACCCCTTAATAAAGTATACCGTTATTAATATTTTTCATTATCAAGAATTGCAAGGATTAAATTATCAAGTCCTGCGGTGAAAAAACAATCAGATATTGCTGATTGACCCATAAATAATTGTACAAAGGATTTTCAAAAATTTAGCACTTTTTTGAAAAGCTGCAACCTTCTCAAAAATCTAAAAACATTCGAGCAAAAATTTCATTCAGTAAATCTAGTGAAACAATCCTTTTACTGTTTTCAACTTCCCTGAAATTTGTTTTCTTACTCCAGACTGAAATTTTCGGTGAACAATCGAATTAACATTATTTAGAAATATAATTTAATTTCTTAAATCGAATGAAGTAGCTAGTATTTTTTTTTTTCATTTTTACATCATTTATAGTTGTACATCATCGATTAAGACTTTCCTGTTTGAGCTGAAAGCATACAGAATTAATAATATCTCAATCGATTTGTAAATTCAATTTTCTCTGAATGATATTTCGAAATTTCATTATTAGATACTAATGGAGAAAATTAAATTTTAATTTCCCATATGCGTCGATCATACTTTATTATATTTTTATAAATTAACATATTTTAGGGAAACAGGTTATTTCATTTTTTTTTTAACTTTCTATATTGACTCATTTATTCAATCAATACACATATATTCATACACCGATCTATATCCTTAAAAATAATAATAATATTTAATATATATATATATTTAGCCAGAGGTACCTCAGAAGTGCTGCATTAAAGCGCTCTCTTACAATTAAATATATATTGTTTATTTTGTAAAGCTTTAATTTATTCTTTCTTTCATTGTATTTAGTGTACAATTTTCAATCGAATTTGGGATACATGTTGTTGAATTGTACGTTCCCGTTGTTTTCTCGCCAATACTCTTGTATAATTGATTGTCAACATTGATGATACGATATTGATTTTGTTCCCATGTTGTCTGATAAATTCAATTATTTTTTTCCTTTTTTATACATTTTTTAACCTCTCAATTTCTCTACTTCGTCCCGTAATGTTTTTTTCGTGAGTACCTTCTCGGTATACAGGGTGTCCCAGGGGTGAAGGTCAATACTATGAGGGTAGATTCGTGACGTAATATCGTGGAAAAAAGTCCTTTGCCATTTTTTTGTATTTTGGAACCCTGAATTGTTATTAATGTTTTTAATCAGCCAATGAGATGCGCCCCCTCACCTTGCACTCACCGGAGAGCGCGAGGGGAGGAATAGTGGGAGCACGGCTCATCCCAATGGACACACCTCATTGGCTGATTAAAAAAATTAATAACAATTCGGGAGTTCAAAATACCAAAAAATGGCAAAGGACTTTTCTACTCCATATTACGTCACGACTCTAACCTCGTGGTATTGACCTTCATCCCTCGGACACCTTATATATGACACTTTGTATCGTATACACATAATTTATTATATCGTAATGTAGAATATCGATTATTCAATATACTTAATCTTTACATTTTTTTTCGAAATCGTGTATTTGAAATATATAAAATGACCAACAAATCGCGTGTTTTACTATAAACGTGTAGCAAAAAAGTGCATTTTTTGAATAAAAGTCATTCAACAATTGAACACTAATGAAGTAACTATTGTAAGGGCAATTAAATTTTAATTGTATAATAATTTTAAAGTATTGTATTATTTAAATTCATACTTAGAATTTAATGATAGTTAATTGTTTTATAGTTGTTCAGTCAAGAGGTCCCCATAAGCTTGGAATTAAAAAAAGAAATTGATTTTTTATGCATAGTGTCTGTTCTTGAGGACCTCAAATTTAATTTGCAACAAAGATTTTGCACTGTTTCCAAAAAATGACCGACTTACGATGATTTTTGTAAAGGGGTGATAGTTTATAACATTTTCTGTGGTATCTATTTGTTGATAAAAAATTATTAGATTGTTTACTTTATCAATGAACAAAGCTGTTTATAAATAAACAAAGCCCAGCTGAAAAAAGATTTTTGCAGCTGGGCTTTTCTGTAATTTTCAAAATTTCAAAAAAGTATCCGGTTTTGTGAAAGTTTGGTTCTTTACTAACTATTTACTGAAAGTATAAATTTTCAAAAAATAATACCTTCATTGTTTATCAATGTTTTTCAGTTTTATAAAAAAAATATTCTCATAGGAAGAAACATTGAAAATCAACCTATTTTTTTGGGCCTCAAGTTCAGACAAACCCCTTAAGGTAAACAATTTGTAATAATTTTTTTTTACTAATATGATACGCATCCCTGACAAGTGCATTTTGGCAGTCGCCAAGGACGTCATTTTTCACACCGAATGAGCTGGTAATTTTTTTTAAATACCATTTACTAATATAAAGTGCTCAAGTTTAGAATAGTCACTTATTTTTCGATTTTCGTACAACTTAGGTGGGAGGGTACGAAAATACAGAACACTTTTGACCCGCATTCACAGCTTTCTTTACATGCCGCCATTTTTACTGAACATACACATCCACACGCACACACACACATTTATTTATATATCTATGTGGGTCATTCCATGCCAAATCGACCAATAGTTGGAATCGACCCCTTTCAATTTCGATAAAATTTGGTCAGAAATTTTCTTTTATCATAAAATAAATTTCTACAAAAGGAAAAAAAATTAAAAAAAAATTTCGCAAGTTATGCCAGATTCAAAATTTTACCATTTTTTCAATTTTTCAAGATTATTTTTTAAATATCTCTAAAACTATTATAGTTACGAAAAAATCTGTCTGAGTTTGTCTTAAAGAGTATACTTGGGGCTACGAAAAAAAATATTCCGGAAAAAAATTTTGAAAACGATGAATTTGGAGAATTTTGAATTTTAAAAAATCGTGAAAATCCGAGATCAACATTAAATTTTTGGTTCAATTTTTTAAATGTAATACCTCGTACTGATCTTAAAAGATCTTAAGATATTGAAAGGGCTCCAACTATTGGTGGATTTGACATGGAATGACCCATGTATAATATGTTGTATTCGTCATAAAATGTTGATGGACATTGAACTATTGATTTTCGCGAATGGTCATACAAAGCGTCCGATTATTTCTTGGACATGCATTAAAATACCAATTACCCATTTCGATATCAAACCGATACGATCAGTTGAAAAGTTGAATAAAAAAAAACATCAAATCCAATGAACGGTCAAGCAGCAAAAAATTAACAATTAAATTTATCGTAGTTCATAATTGAGCCGTTTCCTCTATTTCTTCTTTTCCTCATGAACATTGTGAAAATTTCATTTCCGGTTTACAGTCCATTTTTACAACCTTCATGTTTTTTCAAACATATTTTCCCCCATCGGATAATTAAAAAATTGTTTATTTTTGTTCGTCCCTATTTTTGCATTTATATTCGAGTTTCAAATTCAAAATATTATTCTTTGTGAAAAAATATTCTCGACAAGGATTTTTTCAATTTTCTTCAACCTTCGTGATTTATGTAAAAGACCTAAAAATTAAATTTGAAAAATTAATTTTTGAGGAAAATCTTTAAATGCCGGGAGCGTTCTCCAAATATTTTTTGGTCGAAAGAAGAATTATTTTAAGATAAAAAATTGAATTAAAAAAATGAAGGTCGAAATAGTGCCAATCTGGATAAATGTTCCTCTTAATTAACAATGACGTTTTTGTACCTGCCTTCGACATGTAGCAACAAAAATATTGTATTAAAAATAATTATTAAATTAATTATTAAATATTAATTAATATAATTAATCAATAATATTGATAATAATTATTAAATTAATTATTAAATATTAATTAATATTATTAATTAATCATATTAATCATATTAATTAATTATTAAATTAACAAATGAATATGACAATCGATATTCCCGATGATTGAACTTCTCAGCTGGGCTCGAATTGACGCTTCGACTTGATTCAACCTTATAATTAATACACGCATTTCTTTCTACGACGACGGAACTTCCGGTATCGGTTAAGGTCTCGCAAAACGATATCGATAAGGTGTCCAGGCGAATAATTCTATGAAAAGAAAAAATTGATTCGCATTTCATAAAATCCGTCAAATTATGTTCTCATATTTTGACAATCCTCAAATTTTGCATGCGAAATAATTTTTATTTTATCACCAAATCAATTCATAATATTTTCATACAAATGCAATGGATTATTAATTATGAATACTATTCTTTTTTTGTGCTGGAATATCGTTAAAAAATATCCAACGAAAATCAAAAGGGCAAAAACTAACACTCAGAATTGAAAAAAAAGGATTTTGCAATTAAATTTAATTTAATTCATCGATAACTTTTTATTTTTTACACACTGAAAAAACAGTTTATTTTTAGTAAAGAAATATATTTAGTTGGCATTTTTACTTAAATATTCCTCAACTGTTACAAAATTTGTTAATCGTTTTATTTTATTTGTGTCAAAATAATTTATTAACTCTTGAAAATATTTATTTAATTTAGTAACTGTGAAAAAACATTAACTGTTGAAAAAAGTAAAGTGATCCAAAATTACCCTCAATTTTCTTTTAATTTATTGCTCAAGGACATTTGTCAAAAATTTTGAAATATTGAAATTTTTTAATTTTTTCAAATTGTGTAACAAAATGTAAAACATGACAATTATGCCTTTCCATGAAGGTTTTTTTTTTGTGGAAAATGATTTTTCATGTGAGAAACGAATAATAAAAGCTTTTTGATTTTTTTTGAGTGTTGAATCGTTGCACGAGGATGCAATTTTCTAACAACGTGTCTAGGCGAGTTTGTGCAATTTTCTAGTTATCAGGCTGCGATTGTTTACATGGATAGTGTAAAATGGAAAGTGGATCGATGATAAAGGCGATGAACAGTATATTTGAGTTGTGTAAAAATACGTTTGAAAAGGTTTTCAATTTATTATTTCGAACATAAAACATTGTATACATGAAATAAAATAATATTAAGCGTATAAATATTCGACGATCACTATATTTGTCTATTAATCTACAAATTTCTTACTGATTTCGAAGTGTCGTTTATTTATTGAGCTATTTATGTAAAGACTAGAAAATACGGAAATAGTAAAAAGATGACAATGACAATTTAGTAAGAAAAATCTTGCTTATTGAAACCCAAAAATTTATCCCCCTTTTGTGCGATTTTTGTGGGAAATGAAAAATGTTCAAGTTTCAATTGGCATGATTTTTTTGTTACCTAAAAAAATTATATTCACTACTAGACTGCGTTTTTACAATACCTACGCTATATGCATACTTCTAAAACGAAAAAAAAAACAGCTAATAATAATAAATGTTGTTATTGTTCATAACTCTTGATCGATTGATAAATAGTTTTTCCAATGAAATAAATATTCAATAAATATGTTCGTATACAAATAAAATTAATATGATCTTTTTTCTACATTCTTTAGGGGTTATATCTAGTCGCGAAAATCGAAAAAGTTTTTAGAAACGATATTTTCGATGGTATTTCATCTTACAAATTTTTTAAAAAAAATTTAACCCGTTTCGATCAAAATTAACAAAGTTTTGGACTCTTATAATCGCTCTAACTTTCACAAATTTCGAAATTTCGGGCTCAAAATTTGTACAAAAATAATTCAGACAATGAAAATGCTCGATATCGAATTTTTCAAAAATCGCTCGAGGCGTTTGGAATTTATAAAATTGTGAATTTTTCAAAAAATTGGCAGCTTTAGAATTTAGAATCAACCTTTCACAAATTTTAAGATACTCAGCTCAATTTTTTTTAGCAAACACATTAAAATGTGAAAATGTTTGCTACTTGAATTCGAAAAAAACGTTTAGGTCAATGAGACCTTGCAAAATTTTAGTTTTTTTGAATAATGTTTCTGCTATAGCTTTCACAAATTTAGAAATTTCGAGCTTAAAATTTGTACAAAAATAATTCAGACAATGAAAATGTTCGATATTGAATTTTTCAAAAACCGCTCGAGGCGTTTGGAATTTACAAAATTTTGAATTTTTCAAAAAATTGTCAGGCTCAGAATTTAGAAACACCCTTTCACAATTTTTAAGATATTCAGCTGAAATTTTTTTTAGCAAATACATTAAAAACCCATTAAAATTTCCAGAGACAAAATAAATCATGCAAATTTAAAGTAAACATCGAGCTTCCTAATGATTTTTTACATATCTACAAACCTCCCTCTATAAAAATAAAAAATAAAAAATTATAAGGAAGCAATATGCAAGATCAAATTTGCACGATTGTTAAAATTGCCTCTGCAAAAGTTTTAAAGTAATAAATGTTGTCAAAAAAAAAATCGAAATACCAAAATTCTCGACAAACATTTGATTGGAAACTTGAAAAAAAAAATAGCAAACTCTTTCGTCCACTTTATTATAGATATAACCTCTTCAGAAGAAAGCGAAATAGAAAAAAATGAAAAAAAAAAAAATGAAAATTACATCGATTGGTGATTTTCGATGATGATTGTGTGACAATAATAATGAGTGATTTTTGTCACTTTTTTCATTATGAGAAACGTGGATGCATCGAGACTACTCAGAGAGATCCTCATTCGACAGCCGCACGAAGCTGCACAGTTGCTTTTTTTTTTCAAATATTTATTTGGCTTTTTTTTCAGCGACTATGAACGATAAAAAAATAAACGCAACTACAGCTGTATCTACGATTTACCATTGTTGGTGAAGCATGGACATAGGGCGTTCATAATCCGATTGCAGAGACCACGAGCTCGGTTGTTCCAGCGACCGATCGGATGACCACCCTTCAATCTACTGCCTGCGTAACATGCATTTTTTTAGCTCGTTATTTTGACATTTTTTTAAAATAATTTTTTTTTTTTTATATAATTTTTTTTTATAAATTTTTTTTTAAATAATTTTTTTTATTTTTTTTTTTATAAATTTTTTTTTTCTAAACTCAAAATTGTTCGCGAAAGTTTTTGTTCCAATACCAATTTTCTCATTTTTGTAATCCAGCCATACCAAACGATCTCTAACTACCGATCTCTCACTTTTGTTTTTACATGCGAATCGATAAATGATTTATGCGTGATTCGATTTCTAAAATGAATGTCGTTAAAAAAAAAAAATATCGACTTATGTATTGCGCTATACGAGAAGAAAATTGGTTTACCTTCACTCGCCTCACCTTCCTGAAATTAGATAAAATAATTCATGTAATGCAGATTTTCATCACGTTCCACTTATTGTTAATATATCGATCATCGATTATACGATTAGAGTTTATGAAATATTGAATATTCGAGTTAAACGAGATGCGACAATTTATTGAGACGAATTTAGAAGAAAATTAAAAACGTAGGTAAAATAAAATGTTGACAAAATATAAATATCAATAGATGTGAATTGAGAAAAGAGAAAATTGAAGGTGTCAAATCACTGAACACAAAATATAATGCGTTAATGCAAAAATTTTTGTCATTAATATGTTTTTTTAAATTGAATTATAGATTACGTTGAATTTATATTCAATCATTTTTTAGAGACTTATCTCAAATCGCAAAATTTTAAAATCAACTTAAAAAGTACTTCAAGTATTGTACTTAAATTTTTAAGTATTTAAAAAGTACTTTAAGTATTGTACTTAAATTTTCAAGTACTTAAAAAGTACTTCAAGATTTGTACTCGCATTTTCAAATACTTAAAAAGTACCTCAAGTATTGTACTTAAATTTTCAAGCACTTACAAAGTACTTCAACTATTGTACTTAAATTTTAAAGTACTTAAAAAGTACTTAGAGTTTTGTACTGGCATTTTCAAATACTTAAAAAGTACTTCAAGTATTGTACTTAATTTTTCAAGTATTTAAAAAGTACTTCAAGTATTGTACTTAAATTTTCAAGCACTTACAAAGTACTTCAAGTTTTGTACTTAAATTTTAAAGTACTTAAAAAGTACTTCGAGTATTGTACTTGCATTTTCAAATACTTAAAAGTACTTCAAGTATTGTACTTGAATTTTCAAGTACTTAAAAAGTACTTCAAGTATTATACTTAAATCTTCAAGTACGTAAAAAGTACTTCGAGTATTGTACTCAAATCTTCAAGTACTTGGCCTATACTTCAAGTATTGTACTTGAAATTGCAAATACTTTTCTGTACTTCAAGTACTTTTTTCAAGTAGTTTTAACAAACCGTGTATTATATTCTTTATTTCTTCTTTTTCGAACCTGTATCAAAACAAATCGTAATTGCAATCGTCAATTTTTGAATTATTTGAAATTCTTTGTTTAAATACTCTTCTGTTCCAATCTGTCTAAAGCCTAATCTCAGTGTATTGCACAAGGTGAAAATATGTTTTGATACAAAAAGTACTCGAATGAAAATCAAATGAGAATAAGAAATCAAATGTAAGTACTAGAACTTACGAGATATACTTGATTTTTCAAGTACTTGTACTTGAAGTACCTTAAATCTTAAGTACTTTAAGTAATAAGTACTTTTTAGTACTTTAAGTACTTTTTACTACTTTAAGTACTTTTTAGTACTTTACGTACTTCTTAGTACTTTAAGTACTTCTTAGTACTTTAAGTACTTTTTAGTACTTTAAGTACTTTCTAGTACTTTGCCCAGCTCTGGAATAAATTGCTTGTTTTTTAATTTAATTAAGCTGAAATTTTATTTTTGAATTACCTGGTTGTCGAGTTTTCTTTTCGTAGCTTCGGTAGCTGCGGTCTCGATGACGTCAGTGACGAATTTCATCGTTTCTTTCATCAATTCTTCGTCCTCTTTGAACGCCTCTTTTCTCTGCTCGAGACTTCCGGTGCCGAGATTCTTTTCGTGCTCCTCCATTATCGGCGATTGAAAGGACAATGTCATTCGTCCGGTCATATTTTCCTCTCAATGTTTCTCAACCAAAAAATTAAAGTCCACCGATATTGTCACTTCTTCTGAGACGTGGGGAAATTTTAAACGCTCCTTTCAACGTTGATCGAAAATTCACCCCTTTTCCTTCACATTCTCAACCCCTCGATCGCTTCGGGTCACTTAACTCTTGCAGCATCTTTACTACCCCTTTTTATGCTACGATGCTCTGAAATTTATCGAACAGACAAGAAACATGTCACTGAAAATAAGTCATGCTTGTAGATTAATTTTCTTTTGAAACATTTTTGATATTTGAAAATTTCTCAGAATATTAATCAGAATTTAATCGCCAGAATTTCTTTCAAAAATTTTGAAATAACATTTTGAAAGAATTTTTTGAAAACGATTTTTTTTAGATCGTTGATACCTCATTTCAACGAAGGATTCTTTTTACAGCAAAGTTTTTTTTCTTTAACGAAAATAAAGGGTCTTTTTTGTCGAAAATTTCAGCTTTTTTTTTGGACCACCATAAATTTTTTCCCCAAATAAATATTTACAAAAATTCTTTGTTCAAAAACTAGATCGTTTCATACAAAGAGTACATTTATCAGTTTTTTGTATTCTGGATTTTCCATCTGTGAACGGAAAGTTTGTCGAATAAATCGCCAAAAATTTCATATGAAATCTTTACAGATTAACGACAAAAAAGTACCATTTTTTTACGGGAAACCGGATGTGCCCCTCCAAAAACCGTCATCATAACAAATTATGCATATTTTTCCCTCGTAATTATTAATTTCATTAATTCTTTGAATTAATGAATTTCAGTACGTACAACTTTATTTGTTAATAATATTGTAAAATAAAATCAATTTAATCAACAAAAAATATCTAACGAAAAAATGAACATAGCGAACAATAAATAAATCCATCCAAATGAAGACTTTGCCATTTTTTATGCATTTTTATTTATAATTGTAAAATTTATTCTATTAAAATTTAATTTATTCTTAAAGTTTCATTAAAATTTCTAAACAAATTCTAGTGGAAAATCCGGCTTGAGCTATAATTAAATTGATGAACAAATGATTTTAAACAATTAATATTGGCAAAAGATTTTTTTCTTGAATTTAACAAAATAAAATTTAATATTTCAAAAACTTTTCTTTGAAGGATTCTAAATTTAAAAAAGTCTTAAATTGTTTCCTCAAAAATCGAGATATCGGGCTAAATTTTTTCCAGTAAGAATTATCGGATTGTTCTCAAATTCAGTAAGAAATCAAAATTTAATTACACTTTTGACAACATCTTTCAATAAAAAATTAATAAAGCAAAATTGGAAAATTTCTTAATAAGTACAACAAAGTATGGGGAGGCAAAATGCAATTTTCAATTTATGCATATTTTCTATTAAACATTTATTAATTTTTCTCAAATCTAATAGAATCAGCAAAAGCTTAAAGTGGTTCTAAAACTTAAAAAATATATATAATTAAAAAAAGAAGTTTTTAATTGCTTTCTTAAAAAATGCAATATTGGGCTGCATGTTTTTCCCTAAAAATTATTATCAAAGGCTCGTTATCAAATTTATGAAAAATTAATGTAGCTCCAAATTTTGATTCAACTTTTGACATCTGTCAAGTAAGAATTGAGAAAGCAAAATTAATATTTGGAAGCAAAGTACAATTTTCAATGCCTGAATATTTTCTTTTGTTGAACATTCATTCTCTTCTCTTTTTTTTTGTTTTCAAAGCTCATCAAAAGCTATCCACGCATAAAAACATGTGACTCTAACAGGTGGCTCGAAAAAGCACACTCAAGAGAGACAAAGAAGGTCAGACAAAAAGTGACGAGCGTGAGTTAACGAAAAATTTATCAAAAAGAATGTGTCTCGTTGGTGTAAATGAAAGTCTCGATTGAGAAAACGAAAAGCGTGTTTTCGCTCGGCGACAATTTTCGTGGTATAAATACTGCTCACGATAAATCACACCCACGCTTTGTGATAAAACATAGTATACACGAATGACAAACATATTTGAATGACAATAAAATTCACGTGAAATCATGAGACGAAACGATAAAAAAAAAATAAGTAAAAAAAAAAAATGAAAAATATAAAAAATTATCAATCAGTCAAAAACCACTAAATACACAAACAAAAAATTGCAATCCAATTAAAAATTATAAAAATAGTAAATAAAATGGTACAAGAATTTTTTTTGCCGTGACTTTCCAAAAAAATACTTCTTTTATTTTTGCTGTGATTTTTTTTTTTAAATACTTCTTTATTTTCGCCGTGACTTTTTTTCAAAAAAATGCTTCTTCCTCCCCTCAAGACTTCTTTTGCCGAAGGTTTGTCAAAGATTGATCGGCCTTTCGCACGACACCGATACAAATTGATTGAGGCTCAAAAATTGAGAAAATAATTTTTGAAAAACTGTGATACGAAGAGAATACCGATACGTAGATCGAAGACGCACCTGAGTATCCATTTCCTTGATTTTGCCAAAAGTCTCCGATTCACGTTATTTAAATGACAAATAAACAATTTCCTCTCTTTTTTCTTTGGAACGTCGTTTTTGATGTCGCGTTATTTAACGACACTTCTGTTTGATCGTACTTTGTGTATGAACGTAAAAAACGATGGCAAGGTAAACGGTGGCACTCTCGATTTGCTGATGGCGGGAGGGAGGCTCAACTTGTATATAACCGAGCTCGTAATGATCGACCTCGCAGCTGTTTGAGCCTGGCTCTCTTTTGCCTGAACGGAGTTTCGAGCCCCACACCGCGCCTGCTTATCGCGGAATATGTGCCAGAGCACATGCGTCGGAACAAGGCAGAACCCCCCCCCCCTTCCCCGCCGCCCTCCCACCCAACCCCCCAATTCAGTGATAAGAGACCTCCCGCAAATTGGCAATTTTTCCGGACCAAGTTGGAACTTAAGATCGAACTTGAGTTCCAATTTAAGATGAATCTTAAGTTCGAACTATTAAGTGTCATTGTAAGTTCATTAGGGTATGATTCGTTTCAGGCCAACTTTTTTTTTTGACCCATCGTGCCCGAAAACCTTTAGTTGGTACCCAAAAGAGAAGTTTCGTGAAAGGGGGGTTTTGTCAAAAAATATTTAGAGGTCGCCAATAAAAATTGAAGGTTTCCCATTTGACTGACATTGGAAAAAAAAAATTCTCATTATTAGTGTTACCATTCCGCGAATTTTGATACCGCAATATTTTTCAAGTGGGTTCTTATAGGAAATATCGACGGCAGTATGGAAGAACGTGCTATCTCAAATTGTGCTAGAAGAACGTGCTATCTCAAATTTTGCTAGAAGAACGTGCTATCTCAAATTGTGCTAGAAGAACGTGCTATCTCAAATTGTGGTAAAAGAACGTGCTATCTCAAATTGTGCTAGAAGAACGTGCTATCTCAAATGATGAGAGAAGAAAGTGGTATATCCAATTGATCACAACTGGAGATACCACCTTCTTCTCTCATAATTTGAGATACCACCTTCTTCTCTCATAATTTGAGATAGCACGTTCTTCTAGCACAATTTGAGATAGCACGTTCTTCTAGCACAATTTGAGATAGCACGTTTTTTTAGCACAATTTAAGATAGCACGTTTTTCTAGCACAGTTTGAGATAGCACGTTCTTCTAGCACAATTTGAGATAGCACGTTCTTCCATACTGCCGTCGATATGATACTCTACAATAAAGTTCATTGAGCCATGTCCGTAAATTCAACCGTTTCAGCGGTATCATTGTTTCAAGTGAATATTGTATGAAAATATCTACATTTAAACGGCTATAACGTCTAAGCTATTGGATATATCGAAAAAATTTAAATGAGAACTTTGTAGAAAAAGTAATTTGCTACAAAAAAGTCTTACAAGCCGAGCCCGAAAATTCAACTTTTTCTCAGGTATAGGTGTATGAAGTAAAATAAATAGTACATTACATCACGCGGACGTAAAAACATTTTATATCACTCAGTACAATAATGGATATTTTTTTGTTTTATTCAATCAAACGAACTCCATTTTCTATGAGATAGCATGTACAAAATCAGCAGAAAAACCATTCAACAAATGTCACAAAGAATTCCCTATGCAAATAAATCAATAAAACAAAAACAAAAAAATCTATTTATTTTACGTCATCCATTTATAGATGAGAAAGAATTGAATTTAAGGGCTCGGCTTATAAGTCTTTTTCCCCCCTTAAGGCAGGATACCACCTTTGGCTGCAATTTTTTAATGAGCCAAAAAATCAAGAGTTTTATCCAACAGATTGCCTTCAAAATTTAGTAAGAACCTTCAATAGATTTTTTCTCATCATTCAAACCTTGAAAAATTGGAAAACCTATTTTTGATACTGTTTTTAAAAAATTAAAAAATTTGAAATAGTATAAATGTAAGTAAAATAGTAAAATAATAAAAAATGAATTTTTTCGAGACAGTTATAATATTCCAATTTACTTTGCATAAAAAATTTTTTTTTTTTATTATTTTTATAATTTGTATTTTTTAATATTTTATTTGTACATTTTCAAAACATGAAAAAACAAGCTGTCAATAAGCTGTAAAATATTGTTTAGTTTTTATATTTAAAAATTTATAAATTTTACAAATTCGTAAATTTGTTGACCAAGAAATTAATTACCACGAGATGTAATCATCATTCATCGGCACATCCCTTTTTCTTCTTTGATTTCTTCTTTTTTCGTAGCGCACGACGTTCGAAATAAATTCTCCAGGCTCTTTGAATAATTTTCGCTGCCCTTTTCTTCTCAAAGTTTTCCAGATTTTCCATAAAAGTTTTTAGTATATTGAGTTCTCGCTCGTTTTTCAGCTCCACGTATTCGACGTCCTGAATTGCCAGTTCTTCCTTTTTTAAGTAAATAAAAATTGTACAATTTTTACAAAAAAGCCATTAAAATTTAGCTTAAGTTTGATGAAAATTGAACCAAATGCAAATGTAATAAAGATTCGTTTTAAATTAACTATAAAATTAATTTCAATTTTACAAATAATTATCGGTGAATTATTGATTGAATAATTGACATCTTACTCGGATATTTTCGAGTTTTTCATCGAGACTGTTCAATTCACCCTTAAGATCCTCCATTGTATAATAAAGAGCCCCAACATTTGTATCGTACTTTGCCAGAGTTGCAAGATGCTGTTTCTCAACCTTTGAACTGAATAATTAATTTTCATAAATTAGTTAAAATAATTGAATAATGTATTAGCAGGGTTGCAAATAATGCATTACTTTTTTAATGCATTTGCATTTTCATTAACCATTAACGTTTAATGGTTAATGAAAATAATTTCCATTAACCATTAAATTTTAATGGTCAATGAAAGTATAATTTCCATTAACCATTAACCATTTAATTTTAATGGTTAATGGCAATAATTTCCATTAACTATTAAATTTTAATGGTCAATGAAAATAATTTCCATTAACCATTAAATTTTAATGGTTAATGAAAATAATTTCCATTAATTTCATTAGCCATTAAAAAAGTAATGTTTATTGCATTAATTTTTCATTAAAAATTTCGCAACCCTGTGTTTTAGCTACCAAATTTTGAAAAAAATTGTGAAGATGTCAAATAGAATCATTTTCTCTCTCTTGAAGCTCTCACCGTTTCCAATATAATTCCCTTTCGCTCAGAAGATTATCGGCTTTTAAAATATCGTTCAAACGAGTCTGACTCAAATCAATCTCAGCTTTCTGTAGTCGAATCTTTTGCTCATTTTCTTCTCGAAACCTCGTTATGTCATCTTCGCATTTCTTCCTTTTTTTTCGATTATTACAAACTCATTAATATCGCGATATCTCATAAAAATTACATGCTAAAGTGTAGATTCATTTGATACATTATTTCAAAAATTTCAGTCTTTTGTTTCGTCTTGATATTCGCGAGTAGAGAATTTTCCTCGGCGATTTCAGTTCTCATGGATTCAACGATTTTCTCCTGTCGAGATCTGGCCTCTTCAATTTGGAATCTCAAAACTGAAAAATGTATTATTTTGATTTTTTTTAGTCCGACAAAAAACCGGAAAGAAAAGTTTTTGGGAAAATTCAAGTCTTGCAAAAATGTCTATCCAAAGTTCAATTATTTTCAAGTATTCAATTCCAAGCTCACGTTCAACTTGGCTTCGACGATCCATGAGATCTGGCGGATAGTCTTTGTCACGTTTTTTTTTTTGATTCCTCAGCTTAATTTCCATTCGAGTATCAATGATCTCCTCGAACAGAGCCAGATGTTCCATCAATCCTCTGGCTGAAGTTGAAATCTCCTTTTGTCATTTTTCTTCTTTAGTATCGGTAGAGATTTGAGAATTAAGAGCTATTTCAATCCTAGCCGATAGATCGGATAATATATTTCGCATACGGCAAATGCAAAGTATCTCAAAGTCCATTGTGCTTTTTTAAATTTTTTACTGAAAATTGTACGCTGATTGCGAGTGCGTCTATTATCGACTTTGGGATATTATTGTCGCGTAAACTTGAATGTTTGAAAATCTCCATGGTAACCGCCCTATGAACGTCCTCAATGTGATTTGAGGCCTTGAATATAAAACATTATTTACCTAAATACAATAACATTTATTTTGATTAAAAAAATATTTCTATTTCAACCAGCGAAGTAAATATATTTAATTAATCTTGATTTCCAGGTATGCAAATCAACTATTTAATATTCAATTTTTATTTCTATAATTATTTTTATGTTTAAAAAATTACAATGAAGCCTTGAATATAAAACATTAGTCACCTAAATACAATAACATTTATGTTGATTTAAAAAAAATTTCTATCTCAACCAGCGAAGTCAATCTTGATTTCCAGGTATGCAAATCAACTATTTAATATTCAATTTTTATTTCTATAATTATTTTTATGTTTAAAAAATTACAATGAGGCCTTGAATATAAAACATTAGTCACCTAAATACAATAACATTTATTTTGATTAAAAAAATATTTCTATCTCAACCGGCGAAGTAAATGTATTTAATTAATCTTAATTTCCAAGTATGCCAATCAACTATTTAATATTCCATTTTTATTTCTAAAATTATTTTTGTTTAAGAAAATTCAATGAGGGTCTGAATATAAAACATTGTTCACCTAAATACAATAACATTTATTTTAATCAAAAAAATATTTCAATCTCAACCAGCGAAGGAAATGTATTTAATTAATCTTAATTTCCACATATGCAAATCAATTATTTAATTTTCAATTTGTCATATTCAATTTTTATTTCTAAAATTATTTTCACGTTTAAAAAATTTCAATTTATACCAATGTTCTTAAACAAAAATAATTTGTACTTTCAAAGTAAACATACAAAAAGCTTTATGCAGATATTTGACGCATTTTCTGAGCTATCGCAACATTTGCAGCAAAATAAGAATTCCCTGATGAAGTTAAACTTTCAGCACATTTCTCTTGAACAAAGAAATGGACGAAAAATCCATCGTCATTAAATATTGTCCTATGAAAATACATGCTAGAGTGCAGAACATCGCTATTGTATAATCCATAAATATTACTTTAAACAATTTCAAGAATTCAACATCATCTCACTAATATAAAGCTTCTGTCTAGTAAACTTATTTGAAATTTCCGCCTTTCGCGGTTTTTAACAAGTGGCGCCATGTAGCGGACAAAAATGGCGACAGTGGCGCGCGCGGCGGGTAATTGAATAGTTTCGGAACGCTTTATTAACGCACACCGTGGACCGTGGTTCGCTTTTCTATCGTATTCACTTTTTCAGTCACAGTTTACGTGAAAACATGGCGTATCGGGGTGTAAAGGGTTCCGATCCGTTTGTATCGAAAACATCGCGAAATGAGAGATTCGCGCAAATGTCGAAACAGGAGCAAATAATCCAGCAAAAGAAGCTCGAGATACAGGCTAAGATGCAAGAGTTGAAAGCGAAGCAAGCAGTTGAAAGTGTTAAAAAACCAACGAGCACAACGTCATCGCCTTCTTCAGCTTCAACAGCGACAATCGTAAAACCGAATCCTCCTCCGTCGAAGTAAGTTTGTTTTTTGTTTTTCTATCTCAACGACCCACGCGAAACAATAATTTTTCCATTGCATCCTCATACTCGTAATAAATCAGCGTTTGAAATAAATGCGTTTTTGAAGGGCAAAAAATTGCATCAACAGGAAAAATGGAGCCTCAATTCAGCGAACCTCTTTCGACTGAAGATCTATTTTTCCCTCTGCAGCTCGTTTTGTTAATTATGTTAAGAAAGTCGCGTTTAATCTCAAAGAGATAAAGCTCTATCTCGCATACTTTGTAGTACAACTTCGATTCAATCGTTTCGGACTTTGTACGCAGTTTTGAACGTTTGCAGAGTTTTTTTAGCGAGGAAACTTTTCTTGTCATGTAACATCGATAATGCGATGTTTTTTTTTAGTAATTAGATCGAATTCCAAGGTCAGATTTTCGTCACTTGTGAAACCAACAAATGGGCAAGATTCGTGATTTGAGGTTAGGTTCGACCATGATTCGCTCCGGAATGACGAAATTGTCTGCAAATTCAGGTTTTGCCGATTGACAACAAATTTCTGCTTGGATTTTCGTATTTTAGTAACTTTGTGATCCAATTTTCAGTTCAAATTTACTAGAGCAACTTTCTTACTGTACTGAATCAAGGTCATTATTCTTTCTAAACTACGACTGAGAAAAATATCTTATACATTTTTTTGCAAAGTTTCTTTGATTTAGTTAGTTCCTGCGCTGATTTGAGGTCATTGTCTTTTAGAGGCTCTAGAGGTCACTTAGACACAAAACCTTCTGCTAACTCAGTTCTTTATATTTTGATATCTCCATAATTCAATTATCGATTTTAATGAGCTTACTGGATCAATTATTTTCTAGTGGAGGATCAAAGTTTCCAGTTATAGACCCATTTTTGATGAGATTTACGTTTTGCAAGTGCAATTGAAATTCTGAGTCCTTCATAGAGGTAGAAGAATAAATTTTAATGATTTTCAATTAGAAAATTTCTTGAGAAGAATGGAATTTTATTGATAAATTGTCAATTGATTATTGATTTATTGTCAATTGTCGTATTACAGTGATGCAAACTTCGGAATCATATTTTTCTTAATTCATAATCACCGTTATTAAATCTTTAAGTCAATTGGGTTTACTAGTCTGACATTGTCTACGGATTGGATAAAGGTTATTGCGATTTTTGGAATTATCAGGGTTGAACATAAAATAAAGTTTCTACCTGATCGAATCTTTCCCGTTTCATGTATTGCATTTGAAGTATATTGATTTAACTTGACCGACTATCCTTGTGTTGAATTATAGTAGTTATAGTGTTAAAATAGTAAAATGTAAAAATGTCGTTAAATAATCTTGTTATAGTAGTCATTTATAGTTTGAGGATCTTTAGATTTTAGAATAATCCTAACTAAAAAATTCAAAACCACAACTATGAAAATTACACCCTTAACTTTGTAAGTAATTATTCACCAATAAAGTATTTAGTTAAAGTTACAATTTTTATAATTGCACTCACTATATTTCTTAGTTGAGATTATTATAAAATGTAAAGGTTATTAAATGCAACGTTTAGAAACTGCAAAAAAAGTTGACCATATCTATAGTAGTTTAAGGAACATTTAGATTTGACAATAATCCTAACTAAAAATTTCAAAACTACATTTTACTACTTTTTTTACATTTTTTGTTCAGCTAAACATTTGCACTTTTAAGTAGATTATTTTATTGGCTATACCCCCCTTGAATTTGCCCTTGCTGCTCAATTAAACCAGCTACTCTTTTTGGAGTTTTCATAATTTATTAGGCTGTGGCTAGCTATCCGAAAACCGGACGAATAATATATGTTATTCATCCGGAAATATATGCTCTCTAGCAACACCATCTTCAGAGAGCAGTTTAAACAAAAGAATAGTATGCCAATATATATCCGAACGAATAATGTCACATAAATCGTCCGGTTATACTGTCGTAAATAGATTGAAGATGTATACGGGCGCATAAAGCCGCATAGCTCATCCGGATATGCAATTTCAAGACTTCTGGATATATCCGGATGAATAATTATGTAACGTAATTCAACCGGGCATACATTTTCCAATGTTTTTAAAATGTACACGGACGAATAATATGAGACTATTCATCCGGATTAGAACTAGACTAAAAATTCCTCAAAACAGTGGATCGGAACCAGACTAGAAATTCCTAAAAATACCGATATAATCTATAGTGAATAAAATGTTCAACTATAGTAGGAAATCTTCTTAGAGATTTTCAACTATAGTAGGAAATCTTCTTAGAGATGTTCAACTATAGTAGAAAATCTTCTTAAAGATGTTCAACTATAGTAAGAAATCTTCTTAGAGATGTTCAACTATAGTAGGAAATCTTCTTAGAGATGTTCAACTATCGTAGAAAATCTTCTTAGAGATGTTCAACTATCGTAGAAAATCTTCTTAGAGATGTTCAACTATAGTAGGACATTTTGTTAGAGATGTTCAACTATAGTAGGAAATCTCCTTAGAGATGTTCAACTGAAAAGCGGGAAATAGTCATAGAGACTTTTAACTATAGCGGGACATATGTTTGGAGCAAGGCATGTTGGAACACGTAATTTGCAATGAAAAAATCTGGTGAAATTCCTGAACAATCGTGAATACTTCTACTTTCAACGGCACACCATGAAGATTGTAAACAATTTTTAAAAAATATTTTATTTTTCGTCATAAACACACATGCACTTCTCAAGAGAAATGGGAGAAGGAAAATCGCTCGGGGTCTCCAGCGACCCTCGATAACCGAATCGGGTTAACTAAAGCGGGACATATTTTTAGAGATGATCAAGTGTAGCGAGAAAGAATAATTAAAATTTTTAACTATAACGAGAAAGATTCATAAACATTGTCAACTATAGCAGGGAATATTTTTAGATTTCCAACCATGAACGATGATGATTGTTGCAATACTGAAAAAACAATGGCCGATGGCCGTAAACAAGCGTTGCTAGCGCGACAACATATTTTCGGACGAATAACATATATTACTAGCCACTGCGAATTTATTATCAGAAAAAATAAATATCTAAGATTTTCATTATCACAACATGAAATTCAATTATCAATTTTATTGAGCCACCATGATTCTGAAGTTTGCATCGCTGTAAGGCTATCGTCAATTTATCAATAAAATTCCATTCTCCTTGAGAAATTTTCAAATTGTAACTCATTAAAATGTAAATCTCACTGAAAATGAATTGAAAAAAATCTATTTTCGTTGCATCGCAATGATGCAAACTTCAACATCATGAGCCACTGGCCCATCTTCGTTTCTGCTCATGATTCCGAAGTTTACATCGTTTGAATGCAACGGCAATTGGCAATTTATCAATAAAATCCATTCTTCCCAAGAGATGTTTGAATTGAAAATCACTAAAATTGATTTTTGTACCTCCATCAAGGATTTAGGATTTTAAATACACATGCAAAACCTAAATCTCATCAAAAACGAATTTAAAAAAAATTATTTTCGTTGCATTACAGCGATGCAAATTTGAACATCATTCCTGCTCTGAATTAAGCTTTTTTAGAGTCTCAATGCAACGCATCCCTGTTTTATGTTACAGAAAAGAGGAGGATAAGCCATCATTGTCCCAGACGGTCAATCTCTTCGCCAACGACGGCAGTTTCATGGACCAGTTCAAAAAGATAGCGAGCAAGAAGCCCCTCAATCGCGACAGTAGCAGCAGCAGTAGCAGCAGCGGAGCGAGTAACAGTAGCGTTTGCAAGGAGGATTCGCCTCAGGAGAAGAACAACGAGAAGAGGGAGGAGAGAAGCAATTACGACAACAACACGCGCGAGAGAAGATGGTACAACGACAAATGCAGAGATTGGGAAAACCGAAGAGAGCGCCGAAGGGAGGGAGGTCATTGGGGACGAAGCACGGAAAGACGTCGAAGCACATCGTCGAGCCCATCGCCGACGCGTCGTCGCTCATCACCAAGTCCCGATGCGAAAGGCATGTACCATCAGCCGCCGCCGAATGGCCAAAGAATGCAGTTCAATCAAAAATCGCAACACACAACGCAAAACATGAATCAAACATCGTCGATTCCTCCGCTGATGTCGCAACCCTTGATGCAATTGACGAACGTACCACCCCCGAACATACGAAACATGGCGCCGAACGTTCCACCGCCGAATATTCACAGAATGCCAATGTTACCATCGTCCAACAACAATTATCCGGGAATCGACCGTTCCAATCCTCGAATGCCAATTCCACCGCCTCCGCATTTGATAAGACCTCCACCGTTGACGAATATGCCGCCGAACACCAATATTCCACCGCCTGGAATGCAAATGTCACAGAATCACCCCAACATTCAAGGTCATCCTCATCAAGGTCCGTTATCAGGCGGACAACGGATAATACCACCTCCACCGCCCCAAACCCAGTGCAATATACCGTCATTGGGAAATTTGCAACCGCCGAATATACCACCGCCAAATTTGTTACCGCCAATGTCGCAAATGCCGCCCAATATGCTGCCAATCACCGGATCCCAATCGATCGTCGTCACCGTCGCCAATGTCACGACCATACCGCCGCCATCCGTTATGCCTTCGATGATCATGTCCGCACCTCCACCACCGCCACCTGGACGCAACGTTTCCGATCGCATCAATTTGGTACCACCGCCCAATCTCAATGTTCCACCGCCCAACGTTATACAGCCTACCATCATTCAAAATCCACCGCCCGCGCCGCATCTCATGACCACCACATATCCGATACAGAATCAAATTACCATTTCCGTTGGACGACCTAACGTCCAAGTACCGCCGCCAGTCAGACCACCCCCGACCAATCTTAACGCTTCCGAACAACCAGGTATTGCAATGGGCACTTTTTTTCTGCGCATTGAGATTTTGGGGACTCAAGAGCAGCGATGTAACGTCCGAATTTTGGTGCTTGACCTTAAGGGCAGGCTAAACACCCTCCCCCCGCCTTCCCGCTCTTGCGAGTGCGAGAGAGAGCGCCTATAGGGGTCGTGTGAGAGCGAGAGAGAGGGTCTTTAGTCTGCCCTTAAGGGGGAATATACACCTGGAAACTGAAAAAAAATGTTATTTTCGAGAATTTTTTTCGGGAAAACTATTGGAATTATCAGAACGGGGTTTTTATAGCTATATATATTTTATAGCTAATTAATATCTAAGCATATCCTTGTGTCTTTATTTTATTTTATTTTTTAAATCGTTATTATAAATTTTCACCAAAGTTTGTTATTTCGAGAAGTAACATCTGAATATTAATTTTTGTTGAAAATCGATGAGAGTAATAATGTTAAGACACTTTGAATTTTTTTGGAAAATACGGCATGTAACTTTAGCAATGATCAAGATATTGGACGAAAATTTTTTTGCAGAGTTATTTGGGTTTATGATTAAGTTGAATTTGAAAAAAATCCATCAGCCGTTTTAAATTTCATTAAATTTTGAAATTTTTTTTCGAATGCTATCAAACTAGGTATAACCGACTATGTATAAATGACAGTGGCATTTTTATGTTTCCAGCTGTGAAATTAGTACTTGAGTTCCCAATTTACGATTCAACAGATTTTATTATTTTGCGTACAGTGAAATTTCAATTTTTTCGTGCAGATGATTTTGAATAATTTTACATCGTGTTTGGTCAATCATGTTTTTCTTCTATTTAGATTTTTACTTTTGGTTTGTTTGACTAAACAAAGGCTTCTAAACTGTAGAATGCAATGGCAATTGGCAATTTATCAATGAAATTCCATTCTTTTCAAGAAATTTTTTAATTGAAAATCATTAAAATTTATTCTTGTATCTCAATTAAGTATTTAGGATTTTAAATGCACATGCAAAACGTAAATCTAATCAGAAATGGATTCAAAAAAATTATTTTCGTTGCGTTGCAACGATGCAAGCTTCAACATCAGTAATGATATAAATGAATCCTTAATATTAGAATTTCATTTGCTGAATTACTTTCTACATTGAAACACAGTTCTTCTAGGATAAAGTTTGCATAGAAGGGTTCTAAAAAACAAGGACGAAAAAAAGAAATTTCGCTCCACTTGCATTTGTAGTGGCAACAATATCAAAATATGATCTAACGATTTTTCAAATCTCTGGATAAGATTCCTGATACCCTGTTTCAAATTTTCAATTTTCACAACTATATGATAATTTTGGTATCGAAACAAATTTTGATTACGCAAGGGTTAGCACTGCGGTTTAAAAATATTGTTCGCAGAGTCATCTTCGAGAAACATTTTTTTCAAATTTCCACACGAATATCATTGTGACTTATTTATAAAAAAAAATATGCCGATATAATTGGGATCTCACTGCAACGTAATTTACTACCTGACATGATTTTTCTATGAATCAATTTCACTGAACATGAGTTCCAAGTTTGTCCCGTAGAGGCAGAACAACTGGCACGCATCGTCGCAGATTGTGGAGACGCTATTGAACAGGATGTTCGAGAGAAGAATGCCCAAGATCCTAAGCTATGGTAACTACTATCCTCACTGTTGCAACTTTAAATATTTATCATTTTTCTATCATTATTTTGCTAAAAATCACGAAACACTCATCGTTGTACCGTAGAAGCCAATTTAAAAATGTTCTCGCACTTGTAAAGCTAATTTTTTCATATTGTATGCGAGATATTCCCCTCAAATCGAAATCATTTTGCGACTGGAACATCTCAGGACGATCCTTGAATTTCGAAAAAGCTGAAAATGGTCCAAAAGGGTCTCGATTTGGGGAAAATGCCTTGTACTAAATTTTCCAACACTTCCCATCACAGTTTTTTTTTTGCACATGAGGCCACGTCAAATCAGCCACCCCATTTTTTGAAATCGCGAAAAATCGCATACAAATTTTTAGAAAGTAGTTCTAACTATCAAGAAAATGTGTGATTTTTTTCAGATTTTTAAATAACATTTTTTAGCCGGAAAAAAATACAAAAAATTTGTTTGTCCCATTTTGTAACTCGAAAGTTATTCATCGTACGAAAAAAAACGTAGAACATAAAACTTAGGATTTTCAGCGTGCTTTTCATTGAATTTTTTTTTTCGGCTAAAATATGTAACATAAAAATCTGAAAAAAATCACGAATTTTCTTGACAGTTAGAACTACTTTATAAAAATTTGTAGGCGATTTTTGGTGATTTCAAAAAATGGGGTGGCCGATTTGACGTGGAATGCCTCACATATATTTTCAATTACTAGACCCAATAATAATGCATTTCTCATTCGTATCAGCTTATTCATGTTACAGAACATGCGAATGTTTAGTCGTTAATTGCATGTCAGATAATAAGTCAATCGAGTATTGAGAATTCTAAAAATTATTTGTATACATTTAAAATAAAAAACGAGGTTTGCTCCAGCTTGCTATTTTTTAACGACTCTTTACCTTCACAATTGACCCATAGTTATCAATTTATGGCCACACGAATAATTGAAATTAAAGATAAAATTGAATTCCATGATATCCGAACACCAGAATCATTTTTAGCCGAGCTTTTTGCGCTTCCGTTTCTGAGATATGACTAAAAAAATATCTATTATTGCCAATTATTTCGATAATGTCCATGTAAGTATCCGTGATGAATTGATCACATTTCGTTGGTCATTATTTTTTTTTTAGTAGCTCAAAGTGTGGTTCTCGATCCACTGCATCCGAAAAATACTTTATCTAGGCGTATATCTTACTTGGCAGCGTTTTAAGTATTGTTTTAATCAAGGTTTCTGCACCAAAAGCAAAGTGCAGCGTATCTGCAGTACAGGGGATTGGTGGCGAAATTTCGGGCCGATAAGGCGGAAAAAGAGAACAAAATCGGCAGCGGAGCCGAGCCTTACTGTCCCGAAGATGCTCTCAGTGACAATGACGATATCGATAAGCCCACGAGACTCTCGTCACAAAGTGGTAATGTATTTTTCATTGTTCATCTCATTCGAACGTACCTTTCAACATTTTTCGTCAATCGTAATCGTGACGCGCATATTTCCTTGCAGATCATTACAAGGAGGAGAGCAGGGAAGAGCGAAAGAGAAAACGACGGAGTCGCTGGAGCGAACCCGACGACAAAGTTGCTGTTTCCTCGATGAACGTTCAATCGATCAACAGGACCGATTCCGGACCCGTTTATCATCAACCTGGTATCGCTGCGCCACGACAAATGGGCCACTCTCTGTCAACGATAACAGTGCCGAAAAATCAAAATGCCAAAGGAAAGAATCCGATGTTGAGTAAAATATCGAGAAATGATCCAGCCCTGATACAATACGCACGACAGACCTTTGGAACTCTCGATCTTAGCGAGGAACAATGGAAAAAAGCGGAGGATCATTACAAAGTTAGTGATAGTTTGGAAATAATATTATTCTGAGGGGATTTTTTCAAAATCAAGTCGAAATTCAATTTTTTTTTTTCCTGATTAGAGTATTAAAACGACGAGTTTGGGAATTTACACACGATTAATACACTTAGTATACTTTTTAGTAAACTTTTAGTATACTAAAAGTATATTTATTAATTTTTCAATCAAACTTCAGTATTACCCGAGTTGTGAAAATAGTAATGTAAAAGTAATGCATTACCCATTACTCTGAACAATGCGTATTGGACAAGTTTTCCATTGCAAATTACAAAAGTAATGTGCAATGAATGCATGTTCCATTACAAATGAAAATAGTAATGTGTAATGGATGCGTGTTCCATTACAATTAAAAAAAGTAATATGTAATGTAGACATCTTCCATTACAAATTAGAAAAATAATGTGTATTGGATGGGTTTTCCATTACACATAAAAAAAAGTAATGTGTAATGTATGCATGTTCTATTACAAATGAAAATAGTAATGTGTAATGGGTGCGTGTTCCATTACAATTAAAAAAAGTAATATGTAATGTACACATCTTCCATTACAAATTAGAAAAGTAATGTGTATTGGATGGGTGTTCCATTACACATAAAAAAAGTAATGTGTAATGTATGCATGTTCCATTACAAATGAAAAAAGTAATGTGTAATGGATACGTGTTCCATTACAAATAAAAATAAAAAGTAATGTGTAATGTATGCACGTTTCATTACAAATTACAATTTTTTTTATAAAGTAATTTGCAGTGGAGAATATTCTATTATAAATAGAAAAATTGCCGTGCTCGAATTAGAAACTTGCACATTGCTGTCTCATTATTTTATTTCGCTCACTAAAAGTTCATCCACAATTATCACAAATGATCCATAAAGTTAAAAAAAAAGTACATGCACATTATTTAGAAATTCAATAAAGCGACAAATTTTGTATCAGTAACTTGTAATTTTTATTAGATTGCGTATAATTATGGGCGTGTAAAAGCAAGTTCAATATAAAGTTGGATCATTTTTGGGGTTGAATACATTTTCGTACTTCATATTTAACGATGAACTGTCTGTTTCTTTGTTTCTATTTTTCAACTTTATGGATCATTTGTGATAATTCTGGATAAACTTTTAGTGAGCGAAATAAAATAATGAGACAGCAATGTGCAAGTTTTTAATACGAGCACGGCAATTTTTCTATTTGTAATGGAATATTCTCCACTGCCAATTACTTTTTTAAAAATTGTAATTTGTAATGGAACGTGCATACATTAAACATTACTTTTTTATTTGTAATGGAACACGCATCCATTACAGATGATTTTTTTTATTTGTAATGGCACATGCATCCATTGCACATTACTTTTTTATTTGTAATGGGACATGCATCCATTACACATTACTTTTTTTATTTGTAATGGGACATGCATCCATTACACATTACTTTTTTTTATCTGTAATGGAACATGCATACATTGCGCATTACTATTTTTATTTGTAATGAAACACGCATCCATTACACATGACTTTTTTATTTGTAATGGAACACGCATCCATTACACATTACTTCTTTTATTTGTAATGGAATACGCATCCATTACACATTACTTTTTTTTTTTTGTAATGGTACACTTATTTTCACATTATGCAGTGTAATGGGTAATAAATACAGTAATGCATTATTAAAGTAATGCATTATTTACAACTCTGTGTATTACACGGTACTTTTTTAAAATTTGATAATTAAATAAATGAAGACCTAAAGAATAAAAGTTCAATTGCCAACAAAAAAAAGAACAATACATTAATGGATAAATTTTTGAATATCCACAAAATATTTGTAGCGAATGAAAGTTAATACCCAAGGTTATAAAATTTGGCAATGAACAAATGTTTCTTTCATGTATTTGAAAATCCAAACATTCAGCCGATCGAAAAATCGACTGAAATTTTTTTTCCAATACAGGAGAAACCTTCGAGAATTAATTATCAAGTATTAGCAGGGGTTTTTCAATTTTTTTCTTATTCTATAATTTTTATTTTTCATTTTGTCACCAGATAAATCTTTTGTATCAAAACTTGTTGAAAAAACGTGAAGAAGTGAAACGTTTGGAGGCGCAAGGAAAACACAAGTACGAGTATGACAGTGACGAGGAGGTCGAGGGTGGCACGTGGGAGCACAAGATAAGATCAGCGGAGATGGAAGCGACACAAATGTGGGCAGAGGAATTAACGGCTCAGGCGGAGGGAAAACATCATATCGGCGATTTTTTACCGCCCGATGAACTCAAGAGATTCATGGAACAATACACTGCCTTGAAACACGGCAAAGAGCCTGATCTCAGTGATTACAAAGAGTTTAAACTTAAGGAAGACAATATAGGTAAATTGAACCTTTGTGATTACTCGCGAATTAAAATCAGGCTGATTGTACGAATGATTCGAATGCATATGCGGCATTTCACGTCAAATCGACCACTTTTGACCCCGACCCCTTTCGATTTGGCTGAAACTTTTTTATGTTCTTCTACTCTATCAAAAACATTTTTCAGAATTTTTTCATATTTTTTTACCCAACCGATAAAAATTAATAATTTTTTTAAGAAATTGGCTTTTCATTTTTCAAATATCTATAACTTTTGCAAAAATTAACTTATCGGGATATATTTTTTCGAAAATTTAGTTTTTAAATGTACTCTTCAGAAAAAAATAGAAAAAAATTATTCAGACCGACCTCCAACGTTTTTCTTTAAATTTTCGAAAAAAACGAAAATTTCTCGACGATCGTCATTTTTAATTTTTTTTATTTTTTTTAATAGAAACTTTGTCATTTTCTTCAAATTCCCTGAAATTTTTTCAGAGTGGTGACTGTTCGTTTTCTATATTTTTTTTAAATTTAAAAAAATTATTATTTTTTAACTAATCTTATTTCTCATAATACCACTCTGGGGATTTTTTAAGACGTTGAGAGGACCTCATAGTTAAAAAAAATTATAAATGAAATTCAAAGTGGTAATTAAAAAAATTTCAAAGTTTTTCGAAAAAGTAATAAAAAAAATAGAAGATAGTTCTGCATAACTTTTTAATCTTTTTTTTTAAACTACATTTACAAACAAAGAAAATGAAAAGAAAAAATTTTATGGAATGACCCATACATATATCATTTTAGGTTTTCAAATGTTGCAAAAGCTCGGATGGAGCGAGGGTCAAGGACTTGGCAGTGAAGGTGGTGGTCGCGTTGAGCCGGTTAACAAGTGAGTTTAATTTTCAAAAATTAATAAAGTTTTTTGGTATTGGATTTCGTGAAAAACACTTAATTGGTTTGGAACGTGTAAAACTTCTTTTTTTTTCTGGCAAAAGCAAAAATCAGTTTTGTGTAATCGCTTTAAGCTGCACATGCGTCATGATGTCGCAAATTTCACGATATAACCGTTTTTGAATTTTTACATCTGTAATCTAGAGATAGTAAAAACAGAAGTACAAATTCGAAACTTGTACACCGATGTCGGATTATTTTTTTGCTTCCTCATAAAGGGAGCTTTGTTTTCGTGAAAATGTTTTTGAATTTTTCGAAAAATAGTGTAAACGCTCTAACTTGTACAATTTTCAAGATATTGCAGTGAAACTCTATAAGGAACTAGCTTTCAAGTTTGTTCGCTATTGAATTTGGCGCAAATCCATCGAGGGATTAAAATTTTATGAAATTTTTAACTTTTTGAAAAACAGTGTAAACGCTCTAACTTGGGCAATTTTTAAGATATTGTACTGAAAGTTTGCACAGGCTAATATAGCTATCAAGGATGTTCGTTATTAAATTTGACGAGAATCGATCGAATGATTAAAATTTGATCACATTTTTTTTTTATTTTTTTATTTTATTTTTTAAAATAACCTACTCTAACTTTGGCTATTTGCGAGATATTGTACTGAAATTTTGTACACATTCAGAACAGTGATCAAGGTTGATCACTATTGAATTTAGCAAAAATCGAATTTGTCAAGAAGTAAATTTGAAAGAATTTGTCAAATTTGCACATTGATTACTCATGTTTTTCGATAGTTAACAAAGCTTCTTTATGAGGAAGCCAAATTTGATCGCTGTACTTTGTGATAAAGGAAGCTGTATGAACTATGAATAAAGATGAGGAAGCAATGTGCAAATGTCCAATTTGCAGGGTTTCGTTTTGTCCAGATCATTGGTCTGGAAGACAGTTTTAAATTTGCAGCCTTTTCCATTGTATCGATGTTCATGGTTATTTTTTTTTTTGTAGAGCAACTAACAGGCTTGACAGTGCTGGTCTTGGCACAGAACGTCCAGATGGGATATCACGAGATGATGATGAATTCGACGCCTACAGAAAACGTATGATGCTTGCCTATAGATTTAGGCCGAATCCTCTGGTAAGAAAAATACCATTAAAACGAACCCCACAAATTTGTTAAAATTTTTTGAATTTCCACAACTTTGTAACTTTTTGTCACGATACTGAGTTAAATCACAAACTTACATCCAGATTCCCATAAAATACCCAAAATATAAAACTGTCATGAATCAGAGAATATTGGAAAAGCCCAAAGCTGTTTATCACCAGTGAAATTAATAAATTTGATATTTTATTTTCTAGAATAATCCGAGGAGACCATATTATTGATTCAACGTTAACGATAAAAATCGTACCCGTGGCCAGAGAAATCGTTAGAGACGACTTGGTGAAGTCATTTTCTATCATCATAATAAATAAATAAGAGTAATTTAAAAAAAAATTGTGGTTATTTTATATATTTGAAACCGGGTATCTCGAGTATTGTATTATCTTACAAAAATTGTTGACCGGCGGAATGAGTTGAATCGTTGAAATTGCACCCCTTGCACAATACTTAAACACAGTATATGGCAAACCCATAGAAATGTTGACCTGTCGTTCTAGGGGTATTATATATATTATTAATAATAATATCAATAATAAAGATGGAGTTTGTGTATACGTACGAATATTTGCGTGTTTTTTTAACTCCATTCCGATCGTTTAAGGGCAGTCTCAAGCCCTTTTCGGCCTCGTGACAGAGCGAAAGATGGAGCTAAAATTGCTGACACGTTTTTTCAAAAACATCTTAATAAAACTTAAAAAGCTTTGTTAACTATCGAAAAACATGAATAATCAATGTGCAATTTTCCAAATTCTTTCAAGATTACTTCTTGCCAAATTTGATTTTTGCCAAATTCAATAGCGAACAACCTTGATCACTATTTTGATCGTGTACAAAATTTCAGTAGAATATTTCGCAAATAACCGAGGTTAAAGTACGCTATTTTCCAAAAAACCAAGATTAGCTATACTATATACTAATAAAATAGCTATACTAATTCTGTACGAAGTTTGAGTGCAATATCTTGAAAATTGCTGAAGTTAGAGCGTTTACGCCATTGTTGCAAAAACGAAAAAAGTCGATAAAATCTGAACATCCGTTAGAAAAAACCCTGCAAATTGGAATTTGTACATTGCTTCCTCATCCTTATCCATAGTTCACATAGCTTCCTTTAACACACAGTAGCGATCAAATTTGGCTTCCTCATAAAGGAAGCTTTGTTAACTATTGAAAAATATTAGTAATCAATGTGCAAGTTCGATCGATTTTCCCCAAATTTGATAGCAAATAACATTGGTAGCTATACTGGCTCTTCACGAAATTTCATTGCAATATCTAAAAAATTTCAAAAGTTATAGCGTTTACGCTTCTATTATAAAAATGAAAAATTTGATACAAATTTAATCATTCGATCGATTTTCGCCAAATTTAATAACGAATATCCTCGACAGCTATATTAGCTCTGTGGTTTCAGTGCAATATTTTAAAAATTGCACAAGTCACAGTGTTTATGCTATTTTTCAAAAAATTAAAAATTTTATAAAATTTTAATCCCTCGATGGATTTTTGCCAAATTTAATAGCGAATAACCTCGATAGCTATATTAGCTGTGTGCAAAGTTTCAGTACAATATCTTAATAATTGCACAAGTTAGAGCGTGTAGGCTATTTTTCTAAAGATTCAAAATTTCATAAAATTTTAATCCCTCGATGGATTTTCGCCAAATTCAATACCAAACAACCTTAATAGCTCTACTTATTCTGTACAAAGTTTGAGTGCAATATCTTGAAAATTGCAGAGGTTAGAGCGTTAACGCCATTCTTGCAAAAACGAAAAAAGTCGATAAAATCTCAACATCCGTTATAATTGAAACAAATTTTTTTGCATAATTCGTGCTTGACAAGTGTGCCAAATTTTAGCTTGATATCTCGAAGCATTTTCGAGTTATTAATTATTTACATCTGAAACTCAGGATACACACACACACACACACACACATCCATCCGGACATTTTTTCTAAATATGATTTCTCGATGTTTTAGGACGTTTTGAACAAATTTCATAATGAAGAGCAATTCGTGCTGGCAAAGTTTCCCATGCGCAATTTTTTTCGCAATATTTCGCTTTTTAATGTTGAGAATTGACAAATTGTACATAAAATTTTCAATGATTCAATAATGACTGTATTAAAATCTTTGTACAATGTTTACATGGCAGTACAGAGGACGATCGGTCCGCGGAAGCCTAAAAATATTATTTTATAATACATAAAAAATCTTCACGACAGAGTCACTAAGATAATTGCAAAAAAATACTTTTGATCAATATTCGTGTAACGTTACAAGGTAACTGTTTTATCAGTATTTTCATTCTAACAATATTTCGCCGTTATGAACATTTTTCATTTCCATTTCCGTGATACGGAGTTCACGTGTATCGCGGATTTCGCATTTGCAAATGCGAAATCACTCGAATGAACGTAATATCATGCAGATATGCTGCAAGCATTAATAAATAATATGTAGTTAAAAAAAAAAAAAAAAGACAATCATTGCGGGTATTATAAATGAGGGAAAAGTGCGTTGTCTCGCAGCGAGCAATTGGATCGCTTCGTGAGATACTAAATCGACGTTTTAGTTACAAAGTAATAACTAGGACGGTACACTTGTAAAACAAAGTAGAATAGGATAGAATGTAGTAGATCGTCATGGCCGATCTCGATCGTACACTGAAAAGACATTTTCAAATTCGTCGTGTACAATTTGTCATGATTATCGGTGAGACCCCGTTAAATCAACTTCAACTCTGCGGTCTCCCAATATTAAAGGCCCTAGGGGTATAAGAATGGTGAATCCGCCCCCGGAAGGTTTTCTAAATGATACTTAGAGCATAAGTCGGTACTAATAAAATAATAAGATCCTGAAAGTTTCAGATCCCTAACGCAATTGGTTATTGAGAAAAAGTGAAATATGTAAAAAAGAGAAAAAATTTTTTTTTCAGGATTGACCGAACCGATTGATCTAAATTTTTTATATGATTTGGGGGCTGATAATAGCTCCGAGAATAAAAAATAAAAGCTTTATAGCTACATAAAATCTTTGAAAAAAAATATTTTTCTTTCATTTTCAATTTTTAACCGTGATACAATTTTGGCACAATTATGAAAGAATTTTTTTTTTCAAACCTTCTATATTTCACTACAACACTATGAATTTTAAAATTTTTTAAAAACGGTACACTATAGTAGAAAAAAATAAAAACCACTTTTTGGCTCGAATAATGAATTTATTGATATGTTTTGAGGTTTAATTTTTGGTATTTTAACGCATTCTTATATATTTGTATTACACAATTTGTATTTATTCAAAATAATATTTCATATTCAAAATAACAACAAACATTTTTTTGCCACAGGCAAAAATTAAACCAGGTAAATATCAATAATCAATTTTATAGTAATTTTAATAAATATTTTTAGGAACAACATTGTATTATAAAACTTAATTATTATTATTATTCTTTTTTTTAGTTGAGACATAGATATTTATCTGATAAAGACAATGTTTCATCTGCGATTGAAGAAGACGGTGACCAAGACTGATGAAATGTGATTCTGCAATATTTTTGAAAAATTTATGATTTAGATATTCCTTCCTTTTATTATTTATTTATTGAAAACTTTTTTTTTTATGTTGTAATTGTATTTTACAGTATATCTGCGCAGTCTTTGAGAAATCCTTTTAATAGTGTGAACTGTTGTGTTTATTAATTGAGAATTAAAAAAAAAACAATAGATACATAAAATTAAACTTAGATTCGTTTGTAAGTTTACATTTGTTCAGAAGAAAAATCTTGTTGTCTTTCACCAATTCGATAATTTTTGGTCATTATATCTGTCCCAAATCCATAAGAATATACAAATAATCGAGTTTTATAATAAAATATTTTTCCTAAAAATATTTGTTAAAATTACTATAAAATTGATTAGTGATATTTACCTGGTTTCATTTTTGTCTATGGCAAACAAAATTTTGTTGTTATTTCGTATATGAAATATTATTTTTAATAAATATAAATTGTGTAAATATTCGTTAAAATACAATTAAACTTCAAAACATACAAAAAAAATCATTATTTGGGCCAAAAAGTGGTTTTTGTTTTTTTCTACTACGGCGTACCGTTTTTTAAATTTTTAGAAATTCATAGTGTTATAGTGAAATATAGAAGGTTTGAAAAAAAAAATTGTAATTGTGCCAAAATTGTATCATGGTTAAAAATTGAAATTAAATGAAAAACTATTTTTTTTGCAAGGCTTTTATAGAGCAATATAGCTCTCAATTTTTTTCCTCTGAGCTATTATCAGCCCCCAAAACATAAAAAATGTAGATCAATAGGTTCGGTCAATCCTGAGAAAAAAATTTTTTCCGTTTTTTACATATTTCACTTTTTCTCAATAACCAATTGAGTTAGGGATCTGAAACTTTCAGGATCTTATTATTTTATTAGTACCTACTTATGCTTTAAGTATCATTTAAAAACCTTTCGGGGGCAGATTCACCATACCCCTAGGGGCCTTTGAATAAATGATACGAACTTTCCTTAAAAGCACTTAAAAAAAAAATGCCCCTGAATATATATACAAATATATCCAAGGTGCGAACAGATCCATCGAGTTCAAAGGTTAATTCAACTTGATATCGTTAATAGTGTACGAAAATTTTGCTCAGTGCATCAACTTACATCTCTATTATCTCTAAATTATTAAATATATAAACATATTTATAGTATAGAACATATTATTAAGAACTGGCCGCTTCTAAACGTTTTCTACTGTCTCCATTGAACAATAACGTCGAATACCGCTTAAAAAAAAAATTTCTATCGTCCCTGAACGATAAATAATAAATCTGTCGTTGGTCGACGATTCGGACTCTTGAAATTCTTAAAATAAAATATATTTCATCTACCGGGATAATATGGACTAATAAACTTTTTCTTTCTGAAAACCCGTGAAAAGGATGACTCTATCATACACCTCAAAACATCATTCAGACAAGAATCGACAATAAATACGACGCTGATTTAAGAAAAAATAAAACTCACTGTCAAATACGTAACTAAGGAAATTAAAAAAAAAAAAATTATGAACCGCCCTGAGCAAATCGTCGTTATTCGTCATTCGCGAACATCGAGTCTCGATACTGGTAACAAAAGGTACATAAATTAAAGGGTTCCATAAAATTCATACGCGTCGATATAAACGCAAAACTTTACGGTGCCGTCACGAAAATATCGATTTCGCTTTTTATACATCGGGGAAACACGTTTTTACATTCCAAAGGTGTCAGCAATAAAATTTTCCATCATTTCAGTTTCGAAATATCATCGAATTTCACGTTAGGCAATCGTTCAATCGCGCAATGAATATTCGTGGGAATTTGTAATGCTGAACCAAAAGCTTTTGGGATACTTGTTTTTTTTTTTTTTTTTTTTGGAAATCATGTTATTTAAATATTCGGTAATATAATTTCTTAAAAATTGACGATCAAGGAGTCTAGGAGTCCTTCGGGTTATCTCATTTTTCCCAGTCGGATTCGTGATCCCTCGTCTTTCGCCACTTTCCCTTCGTTTTCTTAGTCCTCTGTGATGACGTGCTGCTCTTCTTCTTCTTTTGCTTCGGGGTGAGCTCGCAACTACATCCACTACGTACCCTGATGTAATCCAAGCTCCAATTTGTGCCGGGTGTCGTGATCGTGGATAAGTCCGGTAAAACGCTGTCCGGTGTCCTTCCGTGACGATGCTTGTGCTCATCGTGCGATGCCCCCTAAAAAATGTCAAATATTAATTTTTTTGAAATCCTGCAAATTGGACATTTGCACATTGCTTCCTCATCTTTATCCATAGTTCACACAGCTTCCTCTATCACAAAGTATGGCGATCAAATTAGGCTTGCTCATAAAGGAAGCTTTGTTAACTATCGAAAAACATGTTCGCTATTTGGCGAAAAAAAGAGTTAGTTTTATAAAATTTTGAATTTTTTAAAAGATCTTTTGTTACGTTATCAGAATTCAATATATCACACTCAATTTTTTTTTATATCGCTAATACAATGACCAAGGTTGTTATTGAATTTGAAAAAAATAAATCAAAGGATTGAAATTTTAGGAATTTTCGTTTTTTTGAAAAATGTGACATATTTAGTAACTTGATCAATATTCAAGGCGTCGCACTGGAATAGTTTGTACAGCTAATACATAGTGAGCAAGGATGTTCGCTATTAAATTTGTTAAAACTGGCGAAAAATTCATCTTAAGGGGTGTGTCTGCAAATATTTCAAAAATGCTTCGTTACACCGGAAACTGTTACTGGAAATACTGAATTCTTTGAAATTTTCAACAAATTACGAGATATCGGGCTATAACAAATTTATATCGATAATTTGGAGATAATACATTTTTTTGGTATTGAATTTTGTGGAAATCGCTTTACTTTTTTACTAGTTGACAAGTTAGTTGAAAAAATGGGTTTTTTTTTTCCATCGAGTGGTAAATTGAGATACGAGTCGAATTTTCAGAGTCGAAAAATTCTTTATTGCACTCCGTGCGCAAAGTGCCACTTTGCGCACGCTGCGCGTGCTCAAACTGGCACTTTGCGCACTCGTACAATAAAATTTCGTACGATACTATTATCACACACCTGATTATTGGTCTTTGATCTGGGATTACTGACGAGTGCGTATGAGTATGAAAATCTCTGGACGCATTTGGATTGATTGGCGAGTTTGCGATCGATGAATCGACATGGCTGATCGAGGACGTCCGGTCTGCACGAATATTCGTAGAATATCTGCCTGTTTTCCCCATCACGATAAAGCTCGACGTAACGCTCTTCACGATTTTTACCGCCAACCGGCTCGGACAATTCCTCGACAGTCGGACAACAGTCGACGGGTGCGCCATCCTCTCCACCCTCGCGTCTCAGAAGATTCTGGATCTCGCGATAAGTCAGAACTCCGGAACGCTTCAGTGTTTCAATTTGTTGCGCTTCCCTGCATTAACAAAAAAATTATATATACATGAATAAACTGTATCTACGATGCCATTTATAGCAGAATTAGCAATCTGGAAGGGCGTTATAAATCTGGATAAAAAAAATTGAAAAGAAAAACTTTATATTTTTAGAAAATAATCTATTGAGGTAGTTCTTGCGGTTTTTGAGATTTTCGGGTTCTAAAAATTGTGTACATTTTTACCGATAAACTGGAGCAAATTTATATATTGTTAAGTATTTGTATATTGTTGAGTATTTGAATAAATTCAAGAATTGATCAAATTAATTTTAAAAAATGTCCTATACATTTTTCGTTTCTTCCTGTATGAAAATCACTTTCAATTTCTAACCTTCCCGGTCAAGATCTCCTTTTTATTGAAAAAAACAATTCAAGATTTTTATAGAACTGAGACTTGAATAAATATTAAGCTGAATCATTTTTGCTGCCAAGGTCATTGCACTGAAATGATATGAAAAATATGAAATTATTGTTAATGAGAGATATTCATTGACAAAATATTTAGTAAAAATGTTACGACCATTGAAAAGCTCGTTATTCAAAAATCGTAATTTTGAAATTTCGAAATCGCTTCGTATCATACACACAGAAAATTTCATGTCAATCAGAAAAATATTTTCAAAGATATTTGTAAATACATATTTACTTCGTGTAAACTGCTTTTGAAACTTTGAACGCGTTTTTCTCAAAACTGTGTATTTAAATTTGGTGAGCAAGATTTTTACACAATTTTTATAAATATATTTTTTAGTAATTAATCGAAGGTTGTTTTTTACCGATAAATATTTTCCTTTTTAAAAACAATTTAAGGCAAAAATGTTCATCAAAAATCGATTTTTTTTTTTGAGAAGCTGCGATTTTGTTAAAAATTAGGATTTTGCATATTCCTTCTGTTAAAGGTTAGATTACATCTTTTATTAACGAAATCTTATTTGTTTTTTTTTTGCAGAGATAACGTTCTCACCGAAAGACGCCTTTTTCAGAGGACCTCCCGGAGATCGACTAGGGTAGCTTCAAGAATCATTATTTTCCAAAAAGGAAAATTTCAAAATAAAGTCGAAACATACAAAAATATGTATATTAATTTTTGCGTTAATAAATTAAAATGTCTTTACAGAAAATTTTATTGAAAAATCGTTTTTTTTGCCTCCTGACTACGTATAACCCCTTAAATAAATTCCTCTCATTATGCAAAGAACAATTTTCACGGTTTAGTCCCACCGTTGACAAATTAACAATGTCACAGGCAGGGTTGCGAAATTTTTAATGAAAAAGTGATGCATTAACCATTACTTTTTTAATGGCTAATGAAATTTAATGGTTAATGGAAGTTATTTTCATTAACCATTAAAGTTTAATGGTTAATGGACATTATTTTCATCAACCATTAAAATTTAATTGTTAATGGAAATTATTTTCATTGACCATTAAAATTTAATGGTTAATGAAAATTATTTTCATTGACCATTAAAATTTAATGGTTAATGGATATTATTTTCATTAACCATTAAATTTATTTCCATTAACCATTAAATGTTAATGGTTAATGAAAATGCAATTGCATTAAAAAAAGTAATGCATTATTTGCAATCCTGCTCATTACAATGTAGTGTGTAATAGAAAAAATTTCCATTACCCATTGCAATGTAATGTGACAAAACTTTGATTGCAATTTTGGGGATGGAAAAATATAGATGAATAAATTATTACAATTTTTCATTACATTTTATTGACTTAGTTAATTTACATTAACCATTAAATTTTAATGGTTGATAAAAATAATTTCCATTAACCATTAAATTTTAATGGTTAATGGTTAATGAAAATGCATTAAAAAAAGTAATGCATTATTTGCAACCCTGGTCACAGGTCTTTAATGTATACCCACCACTGCGAGATATGTCCACGAGATGAATGTTCCCTCGCTTTGCGAGCCGGAAAGGTTAACGTAACGTTGTTGGCGGCAGCAAGCCGCAGGCACAGAAGTGCGGTCAGCAAAACCACCTGCAAGTGCAAAGCGTCTCATTACCTGAATTATTCTCAAATAGGTTGTAAATAATAACAGGAATTATTATCTGTGTACATTAGGGTGGTCCTTGTTTAGAGCTCGGACGAATTTTTTATCAGACGCCCCCCAAATCGACTCCAAATAATTCAAAAACAATACCCTAATTTTTTCAGATTTTTAAAAATGATTTTTTTTCTAGACGTATTGCAATTCGTCCAGAAAAAAGAGTTAGAGAGTTAGAGGGTTAGAGTCTAGATAAAAATCTGAAAAAATTAGAATATTGTTTTTGAATTATTTGGGTTCGATTTTGGGGGCGTCTGATAAAAAATTCGTCCGAGCCCTAAATAAGGACCACCCTAGTGTACATATATATGGGGCATTCCATGTCAAATCGACCACTTTTAAACCCGACCTCTGTCGATTTGGCTGAAATTTTGTTTTCCTTTTCTACTCCATAAAAAAAAACTTTTTTTTTTTCAAATAGCTATAACTTCTTCAAACATTGACTAATTGAGACGTTAATTTTCAAAATTATCAAAAAAAATTCTATTCACGATCCTCATTAATTGGAAAAAATGGACAGTATGGAAAAAATAGTATCTATACTATTTTTATAAAAAATAGAAAAAGTATAGAAAAAAATTTGCAGGCCAATTACACTTGCCACACCGACTAGATTTGTAACATACAGGTTTGAAAATATCAGACGAGAAATAGAAGTAATTGAACCCGGGAATTGCGAACTTGTTTTGAAAAATGTCTCCGGTTTCGAGAGTGTTGTGTTATGCATCGTAATATGGAGGGGCGAAGATATTTGTCATCGTTAATTTCACGCCCAATCTATAGATATTCAATCAATAGAATTAACCTGAGTATTTGTAACCCTTACTTTGCTTAATTTTACCAATTTTGATTAGGAATCATCAGTTATTACTAAAATTATTTCTGCACGACGAAATTGTCTTTTTTGATGATAAAAATTAATTATGAATGTCGTAAAAATTTCCACGATAAAAATGATTGTTTTACTTAATAAATCTGAACTGGAGCAAATTTATTTATTTTTCAAAATCAAAATTAAGTGTCATAGAAAAAAATGAATAAATCTTTTTCTAAAAAAAAACATCTTATTATTTTTTTGGTAAGGGAAGACCACCGTTTCATTTTTGGTACCAAAAACTTTGGTCTAAATTCCAACAAATTGATCTAATTTTACAAATATTATAGAAACTATAGTTAATTATAATTATTTAAAAAATTATAATTAATATAATTATGTAATTATTAAGAAAAAAAGGTTTTCACATATCAAGGTAGAGGCTATTTTTTTTCATCACATTGGGAAAAAAAACGAGTTTATGGGAATTTTTATGTGGACGTGTTGATTTTGATGTTAAAAAAATATGTATATGATCTTCGAGGGTCTGCGTTTGAAGTATAGAGAGATGAATCGAAATTTCTTCGCGTGCGTGCCGAAACACAATAAATGCTACCGAATGCCGCACGCAGCTTTTCTCGAGGCACATAAATTATAAAATACCACCGATACCGCTCTCCCTCGGAGATTGTTTAGACAGCGGATTCTTCTTACCTGTTATGATTGTCATGTACAAATATTTACTTTGTCACCTTAAGATTTTTTGGTAGTGAGTCGTACGGTACGTCCAAGTGTTGGTACCGTTTTCTAATTTTTTTCTTTTTTTTTTTTTTAATACCCAAAATATACAAATGTTATGTAATGTGCAAGTCTGCAAGAGGAGGAAGTCGACCTTGCCCGCGCATTTGCATAAAATTAATATATGAAGGGGCACGTGTAAACGTACTTTGATTTAAATTCATTTTAAATTGTGAACCAATCATTATTGGTAATTAGTGTATTTGTCCGAGAAATTTGAGCTAAATCTCTGCAAAATTATGGAAGCCAAGTGAGGGGAATTTTTTGAAAAAGGCAACTTGAAAATCAATAATTTGAACAAAAACACAATTTCTAAGGCAAAAAATGTTCCCAGATAGTTTTAAAGCGATCAAATCAAAATTCACATTTTTTCCCCAAATTTTTGGGTTTTTTCCATGTATACTTTCTGAATAAGTAAAAAAAAGCACATTTTTCTCGCGAAAAACAAGACCCTCGCTTTGAATACCTACCATTTTGTTTTCATTTGATATTTCGGAAATTCCTTCGATTAATTCTTGAATAAACTAATATACTGAAGAAATGGGTTTGGTTTTTATTTTATTTCTAATGACAAAAGGCTTTTTCGAAAAATCTCTCTCGTGCATCGGGTGTAATTCCATTACAATTATGTATTTTTATACAAAAAATTGCTAAGTGTGCTTCAAGTGTTACTTATTAAAATACTAAACTTCTGTAGAAATATACAATTATACGATAGTCCCGAAAAAAACCTCAGGAAAATGGGTTTTTGTCTGTCGCTTTGCTCTTAAAAACAACCATTGATACTGATTAGAACCGATTACTTTTCAATGCGATTTCCTAAGCAGGAATCCATCAGGGTGGAAAATATTTATCTGCAAAATTTCCTTCAGGAAGTATTCTGGTCTAGAATTTTGAAAAAATCAAATTTTTTTGCACATTCTTAAAGTTTAGACCTTTCAGAATATATCTTCGGAAGGAAATTTGTAAATTCCAATAATTTACGGAGTTATAACTATTATAGTGACGCAGCAACTATGCCCATGACGTCGGAGCATAACTTTAAAGAAGTATTTTGGTCTAGAATTTTGAAAAAATCAATTTTTTTTGCATATTCTTAAAGTTTAAACCTTTAAGAATATGTCTTCGGAAGGAAGTTTTCAAATTTCAATTATTTACGGAGTTATAGCTATTTTAGTGACGCAGTAACTATGCACATGACGTCGGAGCGTAAGTTTAAAGAAGTATTTTGGCCTAGAATTTTGAAAAAATCAATTTTTTCTGCATATTCTCAAAGTTTAGACCTTTAAGGATATATCCTCGGAAAGAAATTTGGAAATTCCAATAATTTACGGAGTTATAGCTATTTTAGTGACGCAGCAACTATGCCCGTCACGTCAGAGCGTTATATATCTTCGGAAGGAAATTTGTAAATTCCAATAATTTACGGCGTTATAGCTCCTTTAGTGATGCAGCAACTATGCTCGTCACGTCGGAGCCTAACTTTAAGGGGGTATTCTGGTCTAGAATTTTGAAAAAATCAATTTACGGAGTTATAGCTATTTTAGTGACGCAGCAACTATGCCCGTCACGTCAGAGCGTTATATATCTTCGGAAGGAAATTTGTAAATTCCAATAATTTACGAAGTTGTAGCTGTTTAGTGACGCAGCAACTATGCTCGTCACGTCGGAGCCTAACTTTAAGGGGATATTCTGGTCTAGAATTTTGAAAAAATCATTTTTTTCGCATATTCTTAAAGTTTAGACCTTCAAGAATATATTCGCGATAGGAAATTTTCAAAGTCCAATAATTTACGGAATTATAGCTATTTTAGTGACGCAGTAACTATGCCCATGACGTTGGAGCGTAACTTTAAGGGGATATTCTGGTCTAGAATTTTGAAAAAATCATTTTTTTTTTCATATTCTTAAAGTTCAGACCTTTAACTTATAACTTATTTAATTTTCTTTTTTTTTCTCAATTTTTTTTTGTTTATTGTCGAAATATTAATAAATACGTTGTAAGAAAAAAAGAATGGCAAAAATATATATATTTTTATCGAGCTCAACAAAACACTCAAAATTTATGTCTCTAGACCAGAATACCGTCTTAAAAAAGCCATAAAATTTTGTTTCCCGCCGAACAGACCCAAAATCCTTAAAAATGGAGTAAAAGAATGGAAATATGAATCAGGTAGATGATTATCAAATGCTTACCGCGAAGAGGGTGCGAAGAGCTGCAATTCGCATAGTAGCTGGCCAGGCCAGCAAAGAGGCCGTAAGTTTTATGCGCCCGGATCGATCTGGTATATCGACCCAAACGATGCTCCCGAGGATGATGTACCGAGCAAGTCAAGGTCACACTTCCTGCAATGATACTGCCGCTATGCAAAGGCGATCGGTATCGCTTGGCTCCACGGCTGCACCAGCTGCTCGTCGTTTCCTTCCTAATCGGTACCGCGTCATGGCTGAAGCACCGAACTGCAGTAAAAAAAAAATCATACCTAAGAAATTGTACAACAATTTTCCTCAGTCGTAAAGCTAGAAAAAAAAATTAAGGCAAAAGAAAAAAAAATCTCTTGCTCGTAAAAGAAGCTTTGCGTGGTAATTGTGGGAAAGAAATGAACAAATTTTCAATAAGCACCATTTTTGTTGCAAAATTGACCTAAATTAAACTAAACAATTCTACGAAGTCTCAAGCAATGTTTTTTCCAAAAAATCTCACATCTCATAAAATCCCTCCTGAGTTTTTACAAGATTTAGAGTAAACGAAGAGCTGCATAAAACTTCATGCAAAATTTCAATCCTATCGCTTGAGCCGTTCCCCAGATAGAGCGAATTTAATTTTTTGAGGTTATATCACACCTACACTTATCAGATATTTTTATTACAAATGTTTTTCATGGTTTATTCCCAGTATTCTAGCACGAAAATGTCGAAAGAAAAATGAATTTCCCAAAATAAAGTTGCGATAGCCGTATATATTGAATATTATTTCGAGGTTATCTCAATTCGTAACGCCGCCATTGGGAAGCTTCGCTGCCACCGCTTCGAAAACGGAATTCGCGATAGCTTCGAAACGAAACAACCGATCGGTATGAAAACAACTCCACCAGCAACAACATTGTGGCAAGAATCGACCAGATTTTTATTTTTACGTAAATGTTTAACGGTTGCGGAGAAATCATCGTTTCACGACTGTCTCGAACTCTCGCGTCTGTCTCCGCCGTCAAGTGAAAGTACGAACACACGAAGATGACACGTCGTACGAGGGTGATCATTGTGCAAACATGAGGCTACTACTATGGAATCGAGCGTAGACGAGAGTCGAATCAATGGGAACGTGTGAGAGGGAGAATCTGGTGGTTCGTGATATTATACGATAAATGCTATAATAAATTATAATATCATTAAGCGGTCTGCGTGGTCACGCTTATGTAGACCCATATATATATATATATATATATATATATATATATTAATATGAGAGACTGTGGGGTAACATGATGGAGGCGTTTGCACACGTCCACTTCTGCGTTGTTTTGCACCGCTGATCATTCATAACGGCAGAACAAGAAACTCCTGCCTTTATGACTACGAAGAAATCATTGATTGGTTAGCTTAGAAGCCACGCGCGATCGCTCACGGCGCCTCTCATATCTCATAACTAGTATCATATGGATAAAACACGCCTTCCTGTTCGATTTTCCATGCCTTGGTCATACACCGAGGATTTGCCCAACGGCAGATATAAACATGGTTGCCAATAACGAAACTCACTGATTTATCTTCGTGCATACGGCGTTGTTTCTCACCGAGCTTCCCACTGTTTAACATCCGCCAATATTATGCGGATAATTATCTCCGGTATTCGACATACCCACATTGCGAAAATTATATACGCGTGAAGAAATTTTTATACGTGACGGAAAATCTATGTCAAGTAAATAAATTATTTCGTTGAAATATAAATATTTGACTTTTACGATATTATTCATACGGGAACGTTTTTTTTAATATAAAAAATACGCATAAAATTTGACGAATTTATTATTGACCCAATAGAGAAGAAAACGTTTCCACTATCGATACTATCAGATACTTTTTTTTCATATAGACATTTTTTTTTTCGATCCAGACAAGAATTTTGTGATTTTCATGCCAGGGTTTGAGTTTTTGCACGGTATCGAGAAATCGTATTCAAAGTTATGTGTCTGGTGAACACTTTGAGCGATAGATTTAATTTTTTTGTACGCGGAATTTGTATTTGAATTGCATGAACGTTTTCAAGCTGGTAGGATTTTTATTTTTTGTTGCAATTGTTGTGGTTGCTCTAATTATTGTCATTTTTCTGCATGTTCAATTCGGACAGAATTGTTATATGGATTTAGATTCTTTAGAATTTTGACATTTTCCAAAAATGCTGAAAATATTTTAGAAAATAGAAAGTTGCAAATAGCCTGCTCTTTTTTTCGACATTTATTAAGTTTTCTTCATAAGAAATCGAACGGTAGAAAAGAAAATAAGGCCTCTATCTGTAAATTTCTAATTTGTACGATTTCTTTAACTTTTTAATTTTTATTTATTTTCTGTACGATTTCTTAAACTTTTTAATTTTTATTTATTTTCTTAATTGTTTTAAATTTCAATTTTTAATTTTTCTGGCAATTTTTATCGTTGCTCTAATTATTGTAATTTTGCTGTAATATCACGATTGGACAGAATTGTTATAAGGGTTAAAATTCCAAAATATTCCAAATGTGCTGAAAATATTTTGCAAAACAAAAATTTGCAAGTACCGTGCTCTTTTTTCATCATTTATTAAGCTTCCTTCATAAGGAATTGAACGGTAGAAAAAAATAAGGCCCCTGTCTGCAAATTTCTAATTTGTAAGATATCTATAACTTTTTAATTTTTATTTATTTTTAACATTTTTTTTAATTTAAATTTTTAATTTTTTTGGCAATTTTTATGGTTGCTCTAATGATTGTAATTTTGCTGCAATATCAAGACTAAAGAGAACCGTTATAAGGGTTAAAATTTTAAAAAGTTCCAAATATGCTGAAAATATTTTACAAAATAAAAATTTGCAATTAACGTGCTCTTTTTTAAAACATTTATTAAGCTTCCTTCATAAGGAATCGAATGATAGAAAAAAGGCCCCTGTCTGCAATTTTTCAATTTGTACGATTTTTTGAACCATGATTTGTTAAAAATGTACCCTATTGTATTACAAAATCGGCCCTGCAAAAATGAAAGGTCTCGATGATACAAAAATGGCCTCGTTTTTTTTTTAAGAAATCGTTAATATCAGCAGAAGTATAATTTCTCAAACAAAAAAAATGATCTTTTTTAAATTGTATCTCTTTCAATTCAAATGAAGTTATAAAAGAGACATTTTGGACTATTCGAAAAAAATGGCCTTTCTATATTCTGCTTGAAAAATACAACTATTTAGATAATAAATAAAATAAAATAAATAAAATTTATAGTATTAAAAGATGAAGAAAGATGCTGTAAAAAGTTATGTTTCAAGTACGGTAGTATTTATCTCTATTCAATGCCAGGCACTAAAAATCATTTTTAGTGAAACCTATCCCATTCATCAGCGCCAAAGAATAAGCGTATTGTCCAGAATTTTTTAGAATCATTTCCGCGGTGAATTATTTCCGGAAAAATAGTATATGCTTTAGGCACAAGATGATGTAAAGAGGGGCCTCTTTGAGGACGCGCAGATCCTCGAGGCATAAATATACAAGAACGTTGACAGCAGGACAACAACTATGATGATAAAACCGAGCGCGGTTGAGGACGTCGTATTCAATACGTTCATTACCAACGAGGCATTTATAGGCATACCGATGTTATAGTGCATGATCGGCAAAACGACTGTCCTCGTGTTTTGCTCTCTTACTCCAAGTCGCACCATCCAGGATAGATCATTAGTGCGTTGCCGAGCCTTTGGAGTTCTCTTAACGAAGGTGCGTGCAACGGACACCGAGGAAAGTCTCGTTTCACTGCCTCAAGAACGTATAAACCATGGACTCGTACATACGAGTATATCTAGAACTGTATTTACCGGTATATTTATCTAAACGACACTAGATGTAGAATTCGATCGAGCGATGAAGCAGCTGCGATAAAAATTCTCCTTTCCTTGCTTTATACCTAGCTTGTAAATTTATTTGGAACACTAGTCATCATTATTTGTCCGTACACGGAAAAAACGACTTAGCTGTGGTAACAAAAAAATTAGGTCTGCTTTTTTCTGGTAGAGTTGTTCGACGAGAGAGTCATAATCGGTAGAGATGGGGATGTCCCATTTACTATTGCCACTTCGATTTTTTTGCTGTGCCAATCATTTGGATGGGAACTATTCGAAACTTGGCCCATTCTTTCAGCCTCCAGATGAATGCACACTGAAAAAAAAATTTTGTTGAAAATGCAAAAATTTGTTTCACTCAACCAAATATTTGTTTCCGGACGTTCAACTCGATCATTTTGGTAATTCAAAAAAAAATATACAGTGGAAGGTTTAGTTAAATCGTTACTTGAATGGGCAAAGTTTCAGTTCAATCAAATAAAAATTTGTTACTTCGAATAAAAATGTAATCCACACAGAGAAATAAACGATTGAGCTGACTAATTATCAGTTGATTCGATATATGCATATTCTATGTATCCAAATAAATAGTTGATACAACCCATTATTTATTTCAAGTATATAAATAATGCGATAGATGCATTAAATATTTGGATCACCCACTTATCCGATTGATTTCAATAAACGAATATTTTGTCGAACAAATAATATATTTAGTTGGTGCAATTAAATTTTTAATCCTGAAATTAATTATGGCTAAACATAGTATAAAAAATATGTAGTATTTGAAAAATAATTAAAAATGCATATTTTACCAGCCTCAAAATGAGCGACATAAAAAAAAATAGTATTTGCGCGATTCGTCCGATCTAATTTTACGCTCTCTCCGACGGGGATTCGAACCTGCGACCCTACCTACCTACCCTACTTGACGATCTAGCACGCTACCTACTGAGCTACGGACTGCTTACGAACTTTCTCAACTTTTGTGGTATATGAACGGTACGGTGTGTCGAAAAAATAATGATATGGACTAAATAAATGGACTTAACAAATAAACAAACAAATAAATTGGACTAAATTGTACCTGTAAATTGACCAAATAATTTCGTTCACCTCATATCTTATGGTTAACCAAATCCATTTGTTGATTTAATTGTAGTTTCACTATTTCAAACAAATTAATATCGAATCAACTAAATTTTTATCAACTAAATGGATCAAGTTGATTCAACTGAACTTGTTTCTCAGTGATCAAATTATTGTTCATAGTATTCGAATGAATAATTTTGTATTTCAACAAAATTAAATTTCGTACAACAAAATCGTTTCTTTGTTGTGAAATATGGACAACCAAATGATTTTTTTCATTTCTCATCATTATATGCTGGTTCAAAAAAACATTTCGCGATAGACACAATATTATGGATTGTTTTGAATGCATATACTTATTTGATTTGGCAATGTAAAAAATGTTTGTACCAAACAAATTGTTTGATTGAAAATACGAAATTTTTGCTTGTTACAGCTACATTTATCTAGTTAATATAAACTAGAAATCAACAAAATATTTCTTTACGGCAATTCAGTAATGTGTAAATTGAACTAAATTGTATCTTTAAATTGACCAAATAATTTTGTTCACCTCATATGTTATGGTTAACCAAATCCATTTGTTGAATTAATTATAGTTTCATTATTTCAAACAAATTAATATTGAATCAACTAAATTTTTCTCAACTAAATGGATTTAGTTGATTTATCTGAACTTTTTTCTCAGTGCAGCCCCTTAATTTAGCCCAACTTTAACAAGGACGTTGATAAGTATGTGACACAAGATAGATATAATCAGAAACAATCTAGGTGATTCTAGAACATGACTAACCGCCCAGAGTTGATGGGACAGAGAGACGAAAAAACACGTCGGAGCTCTTGTATCGGTGCTTGAAAACATAAATCCTGTGTCTCAACGAGGAGCAAACGACCGACAGGTTTATGGCTCAATCTCGCGGTACTATCGGCAAGGAACGTCAGTCTCTATGCGCTTCGCTAGATCCTGAGAGCTACTATCCGATATCATCCGAGACGATCCGCTCCACCGTCTCCAACGCGAAAGTCGCGTAGGCGTGCTGGATTACTTACGCCGGACCAAGAACAGAACATTTTACGGTTCCGTCGCGTGTTTCAAGACCTATGAATGATCGGCCAAAAGAAAAGATCGACGCAAAACCATAAAATCGAAGCTAGTTCACTGAGCATAAAACTAAGGTTTACCTTCACATCGTGCGACATCCTTATTTGGAAAACCATTGTACTTGGAAATGATCAAGTTGACCAATCTAGGCTTTTGATAAGGAAGTGCCTGGGACCCTAATCCAAATTTTTGAGTCAAATAACGAAGGGATTGTTTACACGGAAAAAACGGTTTAGTTGGTCCAACCAAACAGCTTAGTGCTCTGAGCGCCAGACGAGAAATTGGTTGGATCAACTAGATAGTTGGTGAGGTCAACTAACCAACCTTATTTCTTAGTTACCACAACTAAGTCGTTTAAACGAGTTAGTTGAGGTAACTAAGTCGTTTAAACGAGTTAGTGTGGTAACCTAGTCGTTTAAACGAGTTAGTTGTGGTAAACTAACTAAGAAATGAGGTCGGTTAGTTGATCCAACCAACTATCTAGTTGGTCTATCATATTTCTCGTTTAAACGCCTTTGTTGTGGTAACTAAGAAATAAGGTTGGTCAGTTGATCCAACCAATATCTCGTTTAAACGACTTAGTTGTGGTAACTAAGTCGTTCAAACGAGTTAGTTGTGATAACTAAGTCGTTTAAACGAGTTACTTGTGGTAACTAAGAAATGAGGCTATCTAGTTGACTCAACCAACTATCTAGTTGATCCAACTAATTTCTCATCTGGCGCTAAGGCACTAAGCTGTTTGGTTGAACTAACTACGTCGTTTTTTTCCGTGTACGATTTGGGTATTTAAAAATCGTCAGATTGATCGGCTGATCTTTGGATCGAGGAACGGAGACACAAACCTTATTCAAGATTATAGATTGTTATTTTAACTCACTTAATTTCAACTCAATAACTCAAACTGTTCTCGAATTATGAAGCATTGCTATTGGACACTCCCATCATAAATAAACATATACATACTTTCGAAAATGTTCCCTAATTAAGATTTCTTCTCGTTTGGGAACATTTTGAATCCAGCAGCAGTAAAACCCCTTCAAAAAAATTGAAAGAGAACAAGATTCTCCATGAAAAAGCAACAGATGCTTCTTCAAAAGTATACTTGATCAAACTTGGGCAAAAATTAATTGGGCATTCGATACAAAACGTAATTGGAACACTCATCAATGAATATTTGAGATTGCCCAACTTTCTCCTGGAATCGACAAGGGAAATTGAATTCTTTCCAAATCGTTGACACGGATCTTCATGACAGTTGGCATCTGCCTATGCTAATGAGCGACTGTCATCGCTATTTTTACGCAATTGGCTTGGGTCGTTGGAAATTCCTTCTCTGTGCAAAAAAAAAGGGGGATTGGAGGAATTTATCAGGACCCCGCATAAATCGATCGATAAATAACGCGAGAAATGAGCGAAGGTTTTCACCAATGGATTCCCTGGCATTTCGAGATAGCCCGTCAAACTTCATACCGTTCATTCTCGGTCTCCTGATTTAGGGAAAAAAAAAGATCCTCGGAATAAACCGGCTTGGCATTGAATATGCAACAGTCTGATACATACATCAATGACGACAAATTCCCAATGATATTTCGTTGTTTCGATCCTGGTGCCACCCTAAAATCACCGATCCTCGTTTTTAATGGCGCGAGAGGTATCCATTCATGCCAAGCTGTGTGTGTATGTGCGTGTGTGTATTTTTTTGTCTCCTTTTCGTGAATGGGATTCACGGTGGGCAATCCGTGGAGGGAAGGGAAGGGAAGCTCGGAAGGATCCTCTAGTTTGACGAGATCCGAAGGAGCCGAAGAAAAAACCAGTAAACGAATGAGAGAACACGATGGAATGACAGGTCACACGGTGGTGAAACCGGAGAGGTAACGGCTCCTAAAAAAAAAAAAAAAAGAAAAAAAACTTGTCGCTACTTAAAGCAGGTAATCAATTAGAAGGACGCCCGACAAAGTCTTTGCGCATGCCGTGTTTGCCGATTTATTACGTATCAACAGATTCCTCCGTTTTTCTCTCTCAACGGTCCTCGGTGCTTTTGCCAGTCTTCCATCTTCAAAAAAAAAATTTTGAAAATAAAATAAAGAGTGTCGTATGCTAATGACGGATCGTTTTGGCGCTCACACCCTCGTTCAGACTTTCATTGTTGATTGATGTCATTTCTCAGATCTGAATTCAAATTCCATAAAAATGAATCCAAAATTATTGCAATCGCTTTATTTACTTTATTGCACTCCGTGCGCAAAGTGCCAGTTTGAGCACGCGCAGCGTGCGTTTTTATTGCACTCCGTGCGCAAAGTGCCACTTTGCGCACTTGTACAATAAAATTTCGTACGATACTTGTGCGAGAAACTTTTTCTCAACTCGTGTGATTGCAACATTCGCCTTCGGCTCATGCCGCAAACTCACACTCGTCAGAAAAAGTTTAATCGCACTAGTATCGTAATATACTATTTCAATGCTATGGTCCGGTGTCTTTTTTAAGATAGTTAAAGCTTGCTTTTGATTCCTCTTCTATTTTTCACGAACCTCGAATCGGTTCCAAGTGGTTAAGCCTCTCTTATCTTTGATGCCCCAAAAAATGATTGGTCAATGTTTATTAAATTTTTGTTCAATCGGTTCAAAATGGTCAAACCTCTCTCATCTTTGATATCCCAAAAAATGATTGGTCAATGTTTGTTAAATTTTTACTCAATCTGGTCAATCATTCTGAATAAGACAAAGTATTTGCATGAGTTTATCATTGACTCAAATTATTGCAAACTTCAAGTTCGAAAAACGGTGAGGTTGAAAAAAAAATACTTCTTGCTAAAGTTTTTTTTGAGAAAATGTTAAGTTCACGAAAATGAAATCTCTCTCTCGAAGACGTTATTAGCGTTCAATAATTTATCACGGTTGCTTCTTCAGCGTTCGATCCGAGAGTCCTTCTTCCCGTTTAATTGAGCCGGTTTTTCTTCTTTTTTTTTCTTACCCATTTCGCCTCATCGTAGAGGTTTTTTTTTCTTACGCGAATCCCATGAGCTTAACTAACCCATCAGGGCACACAATCTCGAGGTATGTACACGTGACATTTCACTACGGTTAATCAGTTTCCTCGTTGTAATTTGCAATGCAATTAATCCATGACGAATTGTATCGTGCTCGGTGGCTTGAATTTGTGATACAGTGAGAATGTAAAATTCGTAATATCGTCGTCGCCCGCTGAGCAAACTTTATATTGGAAATCAAACATGGGGACAGTGTACTTTATCACGGGCGTTGACGGAGTCTCCAAACGACGGAATTCGGGCGCCACCGTTATTTATATTTATTAGGGCGATTAAAAATTTTAAGAAAAAAAAAAAAACTCAAAAATTTCATATAGGTGTAAACAAAGGCCTGATAAAATATGAGCTTTTAAAGGGGTATCCTGAATTAAAATTTCAAAGAAATCCTTTTTTTTATTGTTTAAATCGATAGATGATAAACTATGTATGCTTACAAAGTCACAGAGGCCAGTAAGTAACTAAAGTAGGTAACTAAAAAATTCATATTTTTTCCTATTGAAAACTTTGAAACGCTTTTTCTCCAGTTTTTATTTTCACGATTTTTGTAAATTGACGAACGTGATAGCTAAAAAACTAAACGACCTATTTGATTGAACCAAAGGTTTTTTTAAATTCAGTATTAAATTCTCTTCTAAGCGAACTAAAAAAGTTCGTCAAAAAGTGTATTTGAATAATTGTTATAGCACCTTGAAGTTGATTTTTTTTTAAATAGACAAACCCGCCCAAATTTTAGAAATTAGCTCAGAAATCTGTTACAATTTTTTTTTTACTGTACAATCTTTTTTTTTTAATTCGTTAAATATGTATATAACCATACCTCAAAATTCAAAACCTTCATTTCTTTTTTTCCCTTCTAAAAAAATCACAAAAAATGAAGTTTTAGAACATTTCAATTCAGGACACCCCCTTAATATTAATATTAAAATCGTCCGCATCGCACTTTTCGATTTTCCATAAGAATAATATGGGAAAAATTATGTTTACGTCTTCTGACTTTTATAACTAGCAAACGATTTATCATACGGGATATCTACATATTTTAGCGAAGAATTGAACGCTCTACAAAAAAGGTTCTGAGTTACTTTTTCATAAGTACACTCGTTCAAAAGTTATTCAATGTCAAAGTCTATTTTTTCAAAAATTGTGCAGCAGAAGTTAGCTTCAAAATTTTATTTTCCTATTAAGAAAATGACACTCATTGCAGCATAAGACTACATTTTTATTCGATATCATTTTTAAATAAGTAAAAAAAAAAAATTAGCTAATTTTTGTTGCACAATTTTTTCAAAGCGTCTGATTTTTTTTTTATTTCAGTGAGAACTATTGGTTAACATTCCGCGAAAATTTAATTTATATTTCACGTGAAATTTCATGCTCATTTTTTCGATAAAACTAATAGTTACGGTGTAATATCCAAAAATCGTTCAAATTTACGAAAAATTAAACTTTGACATTGAACAACTTTTGAACGAGTGGACTTATCAAAAAGTAACTCAGAACCTTTTTTTGTAGAGCATTTAATTCTCTACAAAAATGTTTGTAGATTTGCCGTATGATAAAGCAAAAGTTATAAAAATCAGAAAACGTAAAAATAATTTTTCCCATGTTATTCTCATGGAAAATTGAAAAGTGCGATGCGGACAATGTTAATATTAATATTAAGAGCTCATATTTTAACGGGCCTTTCTTTACACCTAAATTAAACTTTTGCGCCTGTTTCCGGGAAGAGATTTTTTTTCTTAAATCACCCTAATATTTATATGTATTGGCCATCCACGGTTTAAATTTATTAAAAAATAAACTAACTGTGTTTCAACAATAATAAAAAAAATAAAAAAATATTACTAAGATACTGGAACTGTCTGGAAAGTGGGGAATTGAATTGATCTACCAGGAAATAATAGTGTTTATCCAACTGTAGGAAATATGGTTTTCCTGTTTTTTCTACATTTATCGAATCTTGAATATCGAAAATAAACAGCCGATGCCAAAAAAAACGAAATATAATTTTGGAAAAATATTGCTACTTCTCAATGTAACTATTCTGTTCTTGGGAAAGCGAATTGAACACAGCGAAACCGATAACTCCAATAGTTCGTGTCAAGAGTTATAAACAATAAAAGATAAAGAAATAAAGACTCAATAAAGGCCAAGGACAGTCGAAGCTCGAACATAAACAGTCGAAGTAAAAAACAACGAAATGAAATTTTTAGAAAATATTTTAACTTGCCAATGTGAATATTCTGTTATTAAGAAAGCTAGTTGAGGAAAACCCATGAACTGATAACTCGACTAGCAGGTGTCCACAGTTATGAGGAATAAAAACTCCCGACTGAAAAAGGTAAAAAAATATTTTATATCACTCAGTACAATAATGGACGCTTTTACGTCCGCAAGCGAACGTGAAAACGTCCATATTGCACCTCATGATATAAAATATCGTACATCACTCGACGTAATAGTTTTCAGATCGTACATCACTCGACGATATTTTATATTACGAGGTGCAATATGGACGTTTTCACGTCCGCTTGCGGACGTAAAAGCGTCCATTATTGTACTGAGTGATATAATAGTATATTACGATACTAGTGCGAGAAACTTTTTCTCAACTCGTGTGATTGCAACATTCGCCTTCGGCTCATGCTTCAAACTCCCACTCGTCAGAAAAAGTTTCTCGCACTAGTATCGTACGAAATTTTATTGTACGAGTGCGCAAAGTGGCACTTTTCGCACGGAGTGCAATAAAAACATTTTCTGACGAGTGTGATTGCAGGATTCGCCTCCGGCTCGTCCTGCAAACTCACACTCGTCAGAAAATATTTTGATGTCCTCGTGATGTAATGTACAAAAAATAAAAATATATAGAAATCGAAGCAGTTTTGAAAATCCTCTATTGGCAAAATCCACGTCGCGGTGTCGCAGTTCTATTGGGTATGAATCATAAAAAACTAGAAGCCACAGCCAATGAGACTGCGACACTGGAACGATTCGTCATAAGAATCCTAGAAATACTCAACTTTATTTTTCCACCCATCTCTGCGAGTCGGATTATCGAAAAGGGAATCACAAATTAAGGCTATTTATAAAACAAAAACCAACTACGATCCAAATCGGAGCAGATGACAAATTTTTGAATCGCATGAATTTAATTTTTGTTAAATTATCTTGGACTTTTTAAATATCTCAATTTGTGGGACATTATTGCCAATTTATTTCATTGTTTGCATCGACGATAAATAAATAGTGACCATCATAAGTAACGAACGTTACTGAATAAAAAACGAGGATGGTCGAAAATCGAAGATACTTGGCTATTGAATAAATACAAAATGAATGGAAAAATATTGTTACTTCCCTATGTAAGTATTCTGTGCCTGCGGGAACGAGCTGAACAAAGTGTATGAAATGATGACTCTACTAGCACGTGTTGAGACTTGTGATAAATAAATTACTAGCGACTGAGAAAAGGTGAAAAAAATATTGTGATAATGGAACATAGAAACTAAAGTGGTTTTCAAATTATATTATTGGTAAAACGTGCGTCGTGTCGTCATAGTTTCGTTGGCTATGAGTCAGGAAAAAATTGGAACGACAGTCAAGGAAACTGCGACACTCCAAAGATTGGTCATGATGATGTGAGAAATACTCCAATCGATAGTTGACAGCACGATGATGAGAATGTAAAAGCAGGGTATAAAAAGCACCGACATTCCGAGTTTTTCGATAGTTCATAGAACGCAGCTTACAAAGACGAACGACAATATCAAATTCGACATGTCAGTGTTCTACGGATTTTTGGCTCTTTGTCTTTTTGCCGGAGCTTCGGCCAATCCGCGAATCCGGCGAGATAATGGTTGTCCAGAGATTAAGACTGCTTCTAATTTCAACCGAGCCAAGGTACGTTCAATTGTAAATTGAATAATCGAAAATGACAAATGAATAGAATTCTAGCTCGTTGCGAAGAAAAAGATGTGATTGTTCCAATAAAAAAAAAATAGACATAGATGAGGTGAGCGGTCTGAAAAAATTCGATTTATAAATTTAAAAAATAAGCGAACTTTGAATGACACACGGTACTCTTTTTCTTGATTCTTTGAGGATTATGAAAATGTCAAGATACTAAAAAAAAATTGTCTCACCCTTTACAAAAATTGGCACAACTATAGCTCGAACATTTCAATTTTTATAAAATCATTCTCGTAGATTAAAGATAAAACTTTGATTTCCTGATAAATAACATTGTTCATTTCTTTTAATAATTTTTTTTCAATCACATCACTTATTAGAATTTCAATCGGTCAATTAGTTATGAAATAATTAGAAGCATCGATGTGAATAAATTACTCAAAAATACAGCTTGGAAAAAAGATTGAACAAAAGCGTTTCAAGATTATCAAGATTATGGATTACAACGAAGTATTAGAAATTAATTTGTTTTATTTCGATTTCATGAATTCATGTTATTTCATGTGATTTCATGCAAAGGGGGTTCAATGATTTCACAACTGAATGGCCCTTCGCTCCTAACTTATTTCCGATTTTTTAGCTAATGCAGGTCACCTTAAACCTGCCGAAGAGAATACGACGATTCATTGTCAAAGTGTTTAAAATTGCATCGATCAAAATCAGAGCTGGGCAGTACTTGAAAGTACTCGGTACTTGCAGGTACTTGAAGTACAAAGTACTTAAAAAGTCCATCAAGTGTTGTACTTAAATTTTTCAAGTACTTCCTGTACTTGAAGTACTTTTTTCAAGTACAAGTATCAAGTACTTTCGAATGTGTCTTGCTGATAGTTGCATAAAGCCTTTGAATATGGGTCATACCATCTCAAATCGACCAATATTTGGAATCGACCCCTTTCAATTTCGATGAGATTTGGTCAGAAGTTTTCTTTTATCATAAAACAAAGTTCTAACAAAGGTTAAAAATTAAATGTTTTTTTTCGAAAATTCAAAACTTCACAATTTTTTCAAGTTTATTTTTTTAATATTTCGAAAACTATTATAGTTACGAAAAAATCGTTCTGGGTTGGGCTTGAAGAGTATACTTGGGGCTACGAAAAAAAAAATATTCCGAAACAAATTTTTGAAAAATGATGAATTTGGAGAATTTTTAATTTTTTAAAATCGTGAAAATCCACGATCAACATTAAATTTTTGGTTTCATTTTTTTTATATAACACCTTGTACTGATATTAAAAGATTCTGAAATTTTCAGAAATGTGTTTTTTTTTGTTTCAAAAATATGAATTTTTGAATTTTGATAAAACTTTTTTTTTTTTTACCTCTAAGTTAAGTGAAGTTGATCGATCATGAAATTTTGACTGCTCAAAATTACAAAATTACATGATTGCTCGACTTATAAAAATTCATATTTTTGAAACAAAAAAAAACCTTTCTGAAAATTTCAGGATCTTTTCAAATCAGTACACGGTATTATATTTAAAAAATTGAACAAAAAATTCGATGTTGATTGTGGATTTTCACGATTTTAAAAAATTCAAAATTCTCCAAATTCATCATTTTTCAAAATTTCTTGTCAAAATATATTTTTTTTCGTAGCCCCAAGTATACTCTTCAAGACGAAACAAACGATTTTTCATAACTATCATAGTTTACAAGATATTCAGAAAAAAATTTTGAAAAATCGTTAAATTTTGAATTTTGCATAACGTTGGAAAAAAAAATTTTTTCCTTGGTAGAACTTGGTTTTATGATAAAACAAAACTTCTGACTGAAATTTCATCGAAATTGAAAGTGGTCGATTCCAACTCTTGGTCCATTTGACATGGAATGAACCAAGTACCAGAATTTACGAGACGTACCCGAAAACTTGAAAAGTACTTGAGACTGGTACTTGATTATTTCAAGTACTTGTACTTCGAGTACTCGTCTTGACGAGTACTTGCAAGTAACAAGTACTTTGTACTTCAAGTATCACCGGTACTTGATACTTCAAGTACTTACGGTACTTGATACTTTAAGTACTTACGGTACTTGATACTTCAAGTACCTACGGTACTTTGTACTTGAATTACTTGAAGTACTTTGTACTTTAATTACTTGAAGTACTTTGTACTTGAATTACTTGAAGTACTTTGTACTTGAATTACTTGAAGTACTTTCAAGTACTTTGCCCAACTCTGAACAAAATCTTCTTCCAGCGTAACTTTTCATCTCTCGTTGTCTGCTAAAATTCTTTCAGTACGTGGGAACTTGGTACGATAATGGAAACTATAATGATTTGATTGAGTATGGTCTTAAATGCAAACAGATCCAATGGGATGACTTGAATAATGCACTTGGAGAATGCATACGTTACGAATCTGCAATCGTGTAAGGGTTTTAACAATGATAAAAATACACTGGTAAATTTTGCACTACTTGTATTAATGGTTTTTTTTTCTTCAAAACGAATGCAAAATAAGTGACGGCAACAAACGTAGACATGGTTTAAAGTATCACGGTGTTAATCCTGATAAATCAAAACCGGAAAGATTTACGTTTACTTATCCAACTGAACCACAAATCCCGAAATGGACTCTTTGGATTTTGGACACCGACTACAAAACCTACTCCGTTGAATATATTTGCATTAACGGGTTAGTCTGGTCAGAATAGTTATTAATTACGTTTTTCATGTACAACTTTATGATCGTACGACAAACAAATTTCAATTTTGTTTTTCGTGTTTTCTAATTTAAGGAGATTGGAGCGCTGTCACGTTAGTCAAATCAGCCCTGAATTTTGAAAATCGTCTTTCAGAATATGGGTCATTCCATGTCAAATCAATCAATAGTTGGAATCGACCCCTTTTAATTTTGATGAAATTTGGTCAGAAGTTATCTTCTATCATGAAACGAAGTTCTACCGGAGGGAAAAAATTAAAAATATTTATTTCGAAAGCAAAATTCACAATTTCATCATTTTTTTCATTATTCAAGTTTTTTTTTTATATCGGGAAAAATATTATAGTTAAGAAAAAATTGTTCTGGGTTCGTCTTACAGTCGAGCTAAAAAAATATATATATATATTCTGAAATTTTTTTTTGAAAAATGATGAATTTGGAGAATTTTGAATTTTTAAAAATCGTGAAAATCCACGATCAACATTAAATTTTCTGTTCATTTTTTTTTCACATAATAACCTTGTACTGATCTTAGAAAATCCTGAAAAATTCAGAAAGGAGTGTTTTTTTCAAAAATATAAATTTTTGAATTTTTCACCTCTAAATTAAGTAAAGTTCGGCAATCGTGTAATTTTGCAATTTTGAGCAGTAAAAATTGATTGTTCGACTTTACTTAACTTAGAGGTGGAAAAAAATTTCTTTTTACCAAAATTCAAAAATTCAAATTTTGAAAAAAAAAACACCTTTCCGAAAATTTCAGGATCTTTTAAGTACAAGGATCAGTACAAGGTATTATATTAAAAAATTGAACCAAAAATTTTCAAGACTATCGCAGAACGATTTTTTCGTAATTATGACAGCTTCGCAAATATCATTTCTATGAGATTCAGCATTTTTTTGTTTCTCGTATACAGAGCTCTAACCGGCCTAATACCATTCGTTAAGGTATAATTGAATCAAGTTGGAGAAAAAAAATAACGTTTGTTACTTTCTTTTTAGTGAGAAAACAGCAAAGGTCTTGACCAGGGAACAAAACCCTCCACAATCGGTCGTCCTTAAGGCGAGGGCCGTTGCCGAGGCGCGGGGTTTCAAAAATGTCCCATACGACGTAATGAATCAGACTGACTGCGATTCACTGACTGCGGGATCGAACGATAGAGCGTCTGTTCATCTTAACCTTAAAGTTGACGTTTAAAAAAGTTTCTACGAACCTAGAAATTGACCAATATAGCGAGACCAATAGGCAAACACGATGAAATAAAATTCCTCTTAGGATTAAAATAAAAATTTGTGAAAATTTCAAAAACATTCATTTTTCGACAAAACGTAAATTAAGTTTTCATGCACGCTGCTGAATAGCTGCATAAAAACCTACATTATTTTCAGCGAAAAATCAATTAGTGTCGAATTTTTTTTTTTTTTTAAATGAGGCAAGGTCACCAATGAAAGCCATTACTTTAATGCTAGACGATTTTACAACTGTAACGAATGTATTTTGAAACTTAATTAAATACAAACTGGCAAATATAAATTGTATGAGATTGTCGATCGATCCTTGAAGTTGATCCTGCATCGATTTCTCGATTACGTACAACCGGACGATGAAAAAGAAAACTTGCCAGTCTATTTTCTTCGCAAGTTTTTCATTCTGGAGAAATCTGGAGAAATGTGCGTTTATTTCTCTCGTCGAATTTATGTAATTTTTAAAAAATGCATTTGCAGAAATAACTTGAAACGTTCTGCTCTTAAGGGAGTATTTTGAGCTAGAATTTTGAAAAAATCTTTTTTTTTTTTGATACCCTCAAAGTTTAGACCTTTAAGAATATATTCTCGAGAGGAAATTTTTTAATTCCAATAATTTATGGAGCTATAACTATTTGAGTGACCCAGCAACTATACACCCATCTCGTCGACGCGTAACTTTAAGGGGGCATTCTTGTCTAGAATTTTGGAAAAATCCATTTTTTTTGACATATACTCAAAGTTTAGCCCTTGAAGAATATTTGCTAGGAAGGAAATTTTTCAATTCCAATATACGGTGACTGGACGTTTTTCTCAAAACTACTTTTCTCAACACGGCTGACATGGTATCTATCTATCTATCTATGATATCTTCAATGTATAACTCTTTATAGCCCCTACCACTTTGTGTCAAAATTATTTTTGGAACTAAAAAAAAAAAAGAACGAAATGAAATTTCGCGAAAATATTATAACTCCCCAATGTAAATAATCTGTTCTTAAGAAAGCGAGTTGAGCAAAACGGATGAATTGATAACTCGACCAGCAGGTGTCCAGAGTTATGAGGAATAAAAACGCCCGACTTAAGAAGGTAAAAAAATAATAAAATAAAAATACATAGAAATTCAAGCGTTTTTGTAATTCTTCTATTGGAAAAATGTCTTAAATCACCCTAATATTTATATGTATTGGCCATCCACGGTTTAAATTTATTAAAAAATAAACTAACTGCGTTTCAACAATAATAAAAAAAATCAAAAAATATTACTAAGATACTGGAACTGTCTGGAAAGTGGGGAATTGAATTGATCTACCAGGAAATAATAGTGTTTATCCAACTGTAGGAAATATGGTTTTCCTGTGTTTTCTACATTTATCGAATCTTGAATATCGAAAATAAACAGCCGATGCCAAAAAAAACGAAATATAATTTTGGAAAAATATTGCTACTTCTCAATGTAACTATTCTGTTCTTGGGAAAGCGAATTGAACACAGCGAAACCGATAACTCCAATAGTTCGTGTCAAGAGTTATAAACAATAAAAGATAAAGAAATAAAGACTCAATAAAGGCCAAGGACAGTCGAAGCTCGAACACAAACAGTCGAAGTAAAAAACAACGAAATGAAATTTTTAGAAAATATTTTAACTTGCCAATGTGAATATTCTGTTATTAAGAAAGCTAGTTGAGGAAAACCCATGAACTGATAACTCGACTAGCAGGTGTCCACAGTTATGAGGAATAAAAACTCCCGACTGAAAAAGGTAAAAATAGTATATTACGATACTAGTGCGATGAAACTTTTTCTGACGAGTGGGAGTTTGAAGCATGAGCCGAAGGCGAATGTTGCAATCACACGAGTTGAGAAAAAGTTTCTCGCACTAGTATCGTACGAAATTTTATTGTACGAGTGCGCAAAGTGGCACTTTGCGCACGGAGTGCAATAAAAACATTTTCTGACGAGTGTGATTGCAGGATTCGCCTTCGGCTCGTCCTGCAAACTCACACTCGGCAGAAAATGTTTTTATGTCCTCGTGATGTAATGTACTAAAAATAAAAATATATAGAAATTGAAGCAGTTTTGAAAATCGTCTATTGGCAAAATCCACGTCGCGGTGTCGCAGTTCTATTGGGTATGAATCATAAAAAACTAGAAGCCACAGCCAATGAGACTGCGACACTGGAACGATTCGTCATAAGAATCCTAGAAATACTCAACTTTATTTTTCCACCCATCTCTGTGAGTCGGATTATCGAAAAGGGAATCACAAATTAAGGCTATTTATTAAACAAACACCAACTACGATCCAAATCGGAGCAGATGACAAATTTTTGAATCGCATGAATTTAATTTTTGTTAAATTATCTTGGACTTTTTAAATATCTCAATTTGTGGGACATTATTGCCAATTTATTTCATTGTTTGCATCGACGATAAATAAATAGTGACAATCATAATTAACGAACGATACTGAATAAAAAACGAGGATGATCGAAGATCGAAAATACTTGGCTATTGAAAAAATACAAAACGAATGGAAAAATATTGTTACTTCCCTATATAAGTATTCTGTGCCTGCGGGAACGAGCTGAACAAAGTATATGAAATGATGACTCTACTAGCACATGTTGAGACTTGTGATAAATAAATTACTAGCGACTGAAAAAAGGTGAAAAAAATATTGTAATAATGGAACATAGAAACTAAAGTGGTTTTCAAATTCTACTATTGGTAAAACGTGCGTCGTGTCGTCATAGTTTCGTTGGCTATGAGTCAGGAAAAAATTGGAACGACAGCCAATGAAACTGCGACACTCCAAAGATTGGTCATGATAATGTGAGAAATACTCCAATCGATAGTTGACAGCACGATGATGAGAATGTAAAAGCAGGATATAAAAAGCACCGACATTCCGAGTTTTTCGATAGTTCATAAAACGCAGCTTACAAAGGCGAACGACAATATCAAATTCGACATGTCAGTGTTCTACGGATTTTTGGCTCTTTGTCTTTTTGCCGGAGCTTCGGCCAATCCGCGAGTCCGGGTTTATGATGATTGTCCAGAGATTGAGACTGCTTCTAATTTCAACCGAAAGAAGGTACGTTCAATTGTAAATTGAATTATCGAAATTCGCAAATAAATGGAGTTCTCGATCGTTGTATAGAAAAAATGTGATTTTTCGATCTATTCCTATTAAAAAATTAAAGGGATCGATAAAGATATTTGCATAAATTTGAGGTTCAAAGAAAAAGTTAACTTTCAATCACAAAATACATTTTTGTGCCATTGAGGATTGTGACAATAGCAAAAGTCTGAAATAGAAAACCCTGCAAATTGAACGTTCGCACATTGCTTCCTTATCTTTATCCATAGTTCGCACAGCTTTTTTTCCACAAAGTATGGCGATCAAATTTAGCTTCGTTATAAAGAAAGCTTTGTTAACTATCGAAGAACATGAGTAATCAATGTGCAAATTTGCCAAATTCTTTCAAATTTCCTTCTTGCCAAATTTGATTTTTGCCAAATTCAATAGCGAACAACCTTGATAGCTATACTAGTTCCTTACAAAGTTTTACTGCAATATCTTGAAAATTGTGCAAGTTGGTGCGTTTACGCTATTTTTCGAAATATTCAAAATTTAATAAAAATTTAATCTTCCGATCAATTTTTCTCAAATTCAATACCAAACAATGTTAATAGCTGTACTAATTCTGTACAAAGTTCGAGTCAGGGTTGCGAAATTGTTAATGAAAAAGTAATGCATTAACCATTACTTTTTTAATGACTAAGAAATTTAATGGTGAATGGAAATTATTTTCATTAACCATTAAAATTTAATGGTTAATGGATATTATTTTCATTGACCATTAAAATTAAATGGTTAATGGATATTATTTTCATTAACCATTAAAATTATTTCCATTGACCATTAAATGTTAATGGTTAATGAAAATGCAATTGCATTAAAAAAGGTAATGCATTATTTGCAACCCTGCCCATTACAATGTAGCGTGTAATAGAAAAAATTTCCATTACCACCGAAAAAAACGCTGGGTAATATCAACTACCCAACTGCGATAACGGAAAATTCGTTTGAATCAATCGTCACATATTTGATTTGATTACCCCGTTGTTAAAATAATGAAACTGGTGTCGTTGTTTCGAATGTGTACTGCATTCACCGCAATTACGACATTGGATCAAAATTATTTCAAACGAGATTGATTCAACAACTTGTTTTCTCGTTCAATCGAATATCTAGTCATTTACTGGAAGTAAATAAAATTGTTTTAACTGTATGTTTCGTCTCATCAACAAAATCTACACCGAAAAAAACGCTGGGTAATATCAACTACCCAACTGCGATAACGGAAAATTCGTTTGAATCAATCGTCACATATTTGATTTGATTACCCCGTTGTTAAAATAATGAAACTGGTGTCGTTGTTTCGAATGTGTACTGCATTCACCGCAATTACGACATTGGATCAAAATTATTTCAAACGAGATTGATTCAACAACTTGTTTTCTCGTTCAATCGAATATCTAGTCATTTACTGGAAGTAAATAAAATTGTTTTAACTGTATGTTTCGTCTCATCAACAAAATCTAGTTTTTATTTGAGCTATTCATCCAGTTAAGAAGAATAGTAAATGCTTTCAGGTCGATCAAATTGTTTGATAAATTTGACTAAATATTTCAATGCGGCCACAACACATTTAGTCGCTAGTACGTATAGTAACTACCACGATCTCGGCGCTTCGCCCGAGATCCGTTAGGTGGCGACGATCGGCGCGCGCTCTCGCGCCAGCGAGACAGCCACCGAGCACCGATAAGTACCAGTGTATTACCAGCATCGGAGTCCTCGGTTAACTTTAAATTGATGGAACATTACCCGCGCTCTGTGGTCGCGCAGTTCCATGGACTAAAGACTACATATTTGAATGTGATCACCATTGCACTTTGGTGGCGCTCGTGCTCTTTATGGGCGCAAGGATAAATAAGTTAAATTTTCACTTAACTGTTTAATCTCACGATTAATCAGTTAAGTAAAAGCCCTCGTGTAGCTTAAACAAATATTGCGTATCATCGAATGTTTTGTTAATTCAATTGAAATTTTCTAGCTCTATATTGAATGCATTTTTTTCCGGTGAACAACATCTGAATTGCATAGAAAATATAAACTTCCTATTCGACTAAACCATTTGGTTGCAATCGCATATTGAGTGCATTTTACCAAATATAGAATCAAAACGATGTAATTTTCAATTGAACGGATTCTCTACTCTGTTGGGTCAAGGATATATGTATTTATGGGAATGCAATTCTTGTTTCCATTTTGATACACGTTTTGAGTTAACTGAATTACACATTTCGTTCGCCACCCGTAAACGCCGGGTTTAGTTAATTCAAGCCAAATTTTTTTCACTTTACCAAATCTTTTTCTCGGTGTAATAAAATTTTTCCAGTACATAGGACGTTGGTACGAATATGGGAATTACGATGAAATCTCTGCGTCCAATTATCAATGCAAATTCTTGGATTGGAAGGTCACCACGAAGAGTGAATTCTCAGCCCTGGGTACCAGAGTCGTGTACGTATAATAAATAATGATAGAAAGAATCTGATGAATTATACGCTATTGGTATTTATAATTTTGTTCAGTCAAAAAAATAAAAAGAATCGACCATCGAAAGAGACCACTCGGTATGTGGCGCACGCATCCGATTCATCCAAACCGGAACGATTAACGATGTGGATGCGCGACAATGTGAAGTTCCGAAAATGGAATTATTGGATTTTGCGAATTGATTACACTTCCTACGCCGTTGGATATAGATGTGACGATGGGTTTGTCCAATCATGACCGTTAATAATTATCTTCTTAAGGGGAGGCTAAATACCGACATTAGCACCTTGAAATTGGCTTCCAATCTTGCTCTGGCACGAATGGATGGAAATCAATAAAATTTTGACAGTATCATCAGAATTATGGCACAAATGGAGCCTCACTAAGATTTTTGCGAAAAACGAAAAAAAAAAATTACAGATCCGATTATCATCAGGAATCTGTAATTGAAAATATTAAATAATAATGTTTTTACGGCATTTCGGCTGAAACAAAGAGTGGGGCTCCATGACGAACACCAAAGTACGAATATCGATGCGTCTTCGACATTATCTTATGAAAAAACCGCGACGTAAGTTTGGAATCCAAATCACGAGATAAATGTCGATAAATTTCGTGTTTTATCGAAAAACAAAATGCCGAAATTAAGTTCACAGAAATCCGAAAGAGGGCAGCACCTTATGGAATTTCTATGAAATGAAATTCTTTATTTCGAAATAAAATAAATGCAATAAAAAAATTTTCTTTGAAAAATTCTATACTTCTTTAGAAATATGTCATCACAAATTTTCAAAAAGAAAAATGCATAATTACGCTTTTTTAAAGGCTGTCTGACTAAAGGACCTGCTTAAGCTTGAAATATATTAAAGAATCCAATTTTTCATTGCATAATTTTATAAAATAGGGTCTTAACTTCAATTTCCCACAAAGATTTTATAAAAATTCCAAAAATTGTCTCCATCTCGCTTTTTTTTGAATTTTCAAAATTTCAAAAAATTCTCCAGACGTACGAAGCTTGTATCAATATACTCAAAGTATATTATCTTAACCCTCCGTTTTGTACACTGGGTCTTTTAAGGCACGAGCCAAATTTTCAAACCTAATATCTCTGAAATTAAAAAAATTGTAAAAAAATTTCTTCACTATAAATGGTTGAATAAATGATTGGATCATGGAAAAAAAATGGTATAAAAGTAATTCAGAATTTCTTCAGATTTTTTTGACGTTTTCTAAATTATTTTTACAATTTGTTTTTAGATTTGGACACTATTTTGAAAACAACTATTTTTTCCAGCTATTTTTTTCCCCTCTCTTCAGGTGCACCCATCTTCCAGAGGACATTTTTTTCATACATTTTTACGATTCGATTCATAAAAGGGAAAGTCTGACCTTTAATTTCCTTTTTTTTTTAACTTTGAGCCATTTTTTTTCCAAAGTTATTCTGTTTTTTAAGAAAAAAAGAGGAAATTTGAAAAATCCCGTTTAACACGAAAACCAAGAAAATTCATGAAAAACTTCGAGATAGCAAAAAGTTGCGTCTGTTTTCGTTAAGTTCAGAGGAATTTTTTCAGATTTTTGTTTCCAAAGTTTTTTTCCCCCATTTCTGGGTCGGAACTCAGAGCATTCAGTTATCATAACTCAAGAACTATGATAAAATTTCAAGAGGAGAAAATACTTTATTTTACTATTTTCAAGAAATTGGAATTTTTTTTCACATTTTTTTCCAAAATTTGTTTCTCCTTTTTTGGTCGGAAAAAAACTGAAAAACCCAAATAAACATTATTTTCATCAGACTTCTATCCAAACTATCTTACAAGTCAGTGGCAATTAACAAAAACGTTGATTTATGTCTCGCATGTGCATTTTGCAATGCATTCGTCATTAATTCATAAATTTAATTGATATTCATCCACCGATATTGGAAAAACTTTGGACAGCGATTTTGAGTCGATAATGTAGGGCTTCGGTAATAATGTCGGTATTTAGCCTCCCCTTAATCGGCAACTTAAAAAATGCCTCTTAGTCTTCGCACACTTCGAACGCAAATCTGCTGTTCGATCCGTCAAGAAGTCAGTTTTAATTTTGATTTCTTTCTGGAAACACGAAAATGACGGTTGGAATCCTTCACACTGATAATATCAATCCTGAATTTTGAAATTCGTTCCTATAAATATTTGCTGTTAAATGACGAATTGCAATTGTAGCTGGGTCAATCCATGTCAAATCGACCAATAGTTGGAATCGTCCCCACTCAATTTCCATGAAATTTGATCAGAAGTTTTCTTTTATCATAAAACGAAGTTCTACCGAAGGAAAAAAGTTAAGAAATTTTTTTTCGAAGGTTATGCGAGTTTCAAAACTTCACAATTTTTTTCACAAATTGAAAAATGATGAAATTGGAAAATTTTTAATTTACAAAATTTTTTTAATAGAATTAATTCTACTGATCTTAAAGGATCCTCAAATTTTCAGAATTACATTTTTTTTTTCAAAATATGAATTTTGGTAAAAAAAAACTTTTTTTTATCTCCAAGTTAAGTAAAGTTGAGCAATCAAGTAATTTTGTCATTTTGGGTAGTAAAAATTACATGATTGCTTGACTTTACTTAACTTGAGATAAAAAAACGCACCCGTAAAAAAAATTTCTTACCAAAATTCATAAATTCATATTTTGGAAAAAACAAAAAACGCAAACTGTTGCAAATTAAACGCTACTACTTTTTTTCTTGATTGAAAACACACGTTACAGGCTTTGTAATTGGCGATTCATGAAGAAACGTTTGTGAAGACCAATTTTAAAATTTAGCACTGATTTGACTCATGCGCTCTCTCTTCTGAATCAACTTGAAACAAATAATAAGTTCATTACATTTTTTAGTGTAAAAAGGGCTTGGATCTGGACGAGGAAGCGAAAACCTCCGCAATCGGTCATCGATGAGGCGCTCAAAATAGGCGAGCAATACGGGTTCAAAAGGAGCCAGTTCACGAAAATTGATCAGAGCGGCTGCGATACAATGAATTTACATTAAAATGAAAAATAATCTCTCCATGTTAAAATAAATCTTGAAGTTTACGGAATTCTCTGCGCATTTAATAAGTGTACGAATTATTAAATTTTAATTTTTTTTTGTTTATTGTCAAAAAATTAATAAATATTTTGTAAAAAGAATGGTAAAAATATTTTTTGTTTTTTTTTGCATCGGGCTCGACAAAATGCTCAAAATGTATGTCTCTAGACCAGAATGTCTCTAGACCACCTTAAGGATGGTTTGCCCTTACAGTCCCAGCCAAAAATTTTATTCGATTGAAATTTCCGTATACTTCGTGATGGAATAAAAATCTGAAAAAAAATCAGCAATATTTGGCATGTCATAAACCACAATAATAAATAATAATATTGCCCAAAAGTTATTGATAAATTATTTAAACAAATAATTATTCAAGAATTTTTGGGTAAGTTCTTTTTTTTTCTTAAATAAATCGAATGCGCCAATTTTTCTGAACACATATGAATTTTCTCAAAATTTTATCCCTTTTTGAAATATCATAAAAAACATTCGGAAATACAAACAAAAAATTGCCAATTTTGTATATGTTTTTGCACACAGGTTAATCGTCAGCTTTGAGAAAATTTCAACGAAACTAAGCCATTCTAAAAATTTCAAAATGAGAATTTCAAAATAGAGGGAAAATTGTAAAAAAAATTCATGTGCGTTCAACCTCTTCAATTTTTGATTTTTTTAAATAAAAAAAATTGAACATATTTCTGAATGTGTATACTTTTTGAAGAAAAACTCCCAATCCAATTTCCAAAAATTTTGCAACGTTCCAATGGAAAAAACATCCTGCAAAATATAAAATTAATGGACAAATGCCGGATATAAAAATAATACGTCTGAAAAATTTTAGCGTTAATTTCACACTTTGATGATAATATTTCGAGCCTGAGGAATCGTAAAAACGGTCTGGGTTATTTTTAATATCGCCGCGTGATTCGACCGGTTAATCAGGAACTGTTCGAGTCCTCTGCAAAGGACGAGCGGCATAAACGAAAAATCAGAACGTTTATTATCCTCGAGATTTTTTTTAAATTTTTTTATTCGCGACCGGGAGTGTTAAAAGTGTTGAAGATCCCGACAAGTTTATTGACTAACTGCAGAAAGACGTCTGGGAGTCCCATTCATGCGGATTGTCCTCGAGCAATGAAAAAGAACCGTATAGCTCAAATCATCCGCAGTTCCTCGTCGCTGAGATAATATTAACGGTGAACGGAAATATAATTTACCGATCAAGATATCAGTTAGTTACCCCATGATTATTAATCGACGTTAATGCCGGTAAATCCTTTTAGATTTATTTTATTTCAACACCGTGTGCGGTGCATATTATTATTATTATTAAAATTATTGCTGCACGATTGTCACGTGATCTCGTAAGTCTCGGATTTGCGAATTTTAACGAGGCCATTAATAAAACCGACGTGAAATTCGATTATAAAAGGTTTCACCCTCGGACACTGAGAAAAAAGTTCAGTTAAATCAACTAGATCCATTTAGTTGAAAAAAATTTAGTTGATTCGGTATTAATTTGTTTGAAATAATGAAACTATAATTAATTCAACAAATGGATTTGGTTAACCATAAGATATGAGGTGAACAAAATTATTTGGTCAATTTACAGATACAATTTAGTCCAATTTACACATTACTGAGTTGCCGTAAAGAAATATTTTGTTGATTTCTAGTTTATATTAACTAGATAAATGTAGCTGTAACAAGCAAAAATTTCGTATTTTCAATCAAACAATTTGTTCGGTACAAACATTTTTTACATTGCCTAATCAAATAAGTATATGCATTCAAAACAATCCATAATATTGTGTCTATCGCGAAATGTTTTTTTGAACCAGCATATAATGATGAGAAATGAAAAAAATCATTTGGTTGTCCATATTTCACAACAAAGAAACGATTTTGTTGTACGAAATTTAATTTTGTTGAAATACAAAATTATTCATTCGAATACTATGAACAATAATTTGATCACTGAGAAAAAAGTTCAGTTGAATCAACTTGATCCATTTAGTTGATAAAAATTTAGTTTATTCGATATTAATTTGTTTGAAATAATGAAACTACAATTAAATCAACAAATGGATTTGGTTAACCATAAGATATGAGGTGAACGAAATTATTTGGTCAATTTACAGGTACAATTTAGTCCAATTTATTTATTTGTTTATTTGTTAGGTCCATTTATTTAGTCCATATCATTATTTTTTCGACACACCGTACCATTCATATACCACAAAAGTTGAGAAAGTTCGTAAGCAGTCCGTAGCTCAGTAGGTAGCGTGCTAGGTCGTCAAGTAGGATAGGTAGGTAGGGTCGCAGGTTCGAATCCCCGTTGGAGGGAGCGTAAAATTAGATCGGACGAATCGCGCAAATACTATTTTTTTTTATGTCGCTCATTTTGAGGCTGGTAAAATATGCATTTTGAATTATTTTTCAAATACTACATATTTTTTATACTATGTTTAGCCATAATTAATTTCAGGATTAAAAATTTAATTGCACCAACTAAATATATTATTTGTTCGACAAAATATTCGTTTATTGAAATCAATCGGATAAGTGGGTGAACCAAATATTTAATGCATCTATCGCATTATTTATATACTTGAAATAAATAATGGATTGTATCAACTATTTATTTGGATGCATAGAATATGCATATATGGAATCAACTGATAATTAGTCAGCAGAATCGTTTATTTCTCTGTGTGGATTACATTTTTATTCAAAGTAACAAATTTTTATTTGATTGAACTGAAACTTTGCCCATTCAAGCAACGATTTAACTAAAACTTCCACTGTATATTTTGTTGAATTACCAAAGTGATCGAGTTGAACGTCCGGAAACAAATATTTGGTTGAGTGAAACAAATTTTTGCATTTTCAACAAAAAAAATTTTTTCAGTGCAATCACGCGAAATTAAAATGTCAAAAACTTGACTAAAAATCCAGACCAGAGTCAGAACTTTATTGGAAAAGCCAATGCGAAACCTGTTTTATCGACTGATCACGTTCAATGTTTGGACTCACTGTATTTATAAATTATGTTATCAAATAAAGTTGAAATTTGAACAGGAATTACAGTGGACGTTCGTCCCGATAGTCAAGATGAAAAATCTAAAGTTTTTAGAAAAATCATTATGCCACCGATATTTTTGAAATTTTTATTTAATTCAAAAATCTAGTATTTGATCCAATAATTTGTTTCCGATGCATACTTTCGATTTGATAAATAAAAAAGCCTTTTTTCTCACAGAAATCGGTCAGTTTGAACATCCGCCATTTTGTTTGAATTTGATATTTTGGAAATTCTTCGAATCAGTCATAGAATAGAATAACAACCCAAACCGATGTCCCGAACTTTTATTTTACCCAAAAATGTTATTGAGTATTCTTGAAATGTTACTTTGAAAAATTCTATACTTCTTTAGAAATATGTCATCACGAATTTTCAAAAAGAAAAATGCATAATTACGCTTTTTTGGCTGTCTGACTAACTTCAATTTCCCACAAAGATTTTATAAAAATTCCAAAAATTGTCTCCATCTCGCTTTTTTTTGAATTTTCAAAATTTCAAAAAATTCTCCAGACATACGAAGCTTGTATCAATATACTCAAAGTATATTATCTTAACCCTCCGTTTTGTACACTGGTTTTTTTAAGGCACAAGCCAAATTTTCAGACCTAATATCACTGGAATTAAAAAAATTGTAAAAAAAATTCTTCAGTATAAATGATTGAATAAATGATTGGATCATGGAAAAAAAATGTTATAAAAGTAATTCAGAATTTCTTCAGATTTTTTTGACGTTTTTAAAATTATTTTTACAATTTGTTTTTAGATTTGGACACTATTTTGAAAACAACTATTTTTTCCAGCTATTTTTTTCCCCTCTCTTCAGGTGCACCCATCTTCCAGAGGACATTTTTTTCATACATTTTTACGATTGGATTCATAAAAGGGAAAGTCTGACCTTTAATTTCCTTTTTTTTTAACTTTGAGCCATTTTTTCCCCAAAGTTATTCTGTTTTTTAAGGAAAAAAGAGGAAATTTGAAAAATCCCTTTTAACACGAAAACCAAGAGAATTCATGAAAAACTTCGAGATAGCAAAAAGTTGCGTCGGTTTTCGTTAAGTTCAGAGGAATTTTTTCAGATTTTTGTTTCCAAAGTTTTTTTTTCCCCATTTCTAAGTCGGAACTCAGATCATTCAGTTATCTTAACTCAAGAACTATGATTAAATTTCAAGAGGGGAAAATCCTTTATTTTACTATTTTCAAGAAATTGGAATTTTTTTTCACATTTTTTTCCAAAATTTGTTTCTCCTTTTTTGGTCGGAAAAAAAAACTGAAAAAATTCCTCCGATCTCAACGAAAACAGACGCAACTTTTTGCCATCTTAAAGTTTTTCATGAATCCTCTTTGTTTTCGTGTTATACAGGATTTTTCAAATTTCCTCTTTTTTCACAAAAAACAGAATAACTTTGGGAAAAAAAATCCCTCAAAGTTAAAAAAAAAAGGAAATTGAAGCTCAAACTTTCCCCTTTATGAATCCAATCGTAAAAATGGATGAAAAAAAACTTCCTCTGGCAAATGGGTGCACCTGAAGAGAAGGGGAAAAAGGCGAAAAACAGTTGTTTTCAAAATAGCTGTTCAAATTTAAAAAAAAAATTGTAAAAATAATTTAAAAATCAGGAAATGAAGCCGAATTCTTTCGCTTAAAAATGCCCGTTGTTAAATTAGTTTACGTTGACTTCCGGCGAAATGGCATTAGAAAAACGTTCCAGACCTTTTTTGAAGTTTTTCCCGGAAACTTTTCGCCGATAGTGTACGTTTCGTGACGACATTTTTCTTCGATGAAAAGAAAGAGGAAAATTCAAGCGACTAAAAGATCTTCTTGTGTATCTTGAGAAGACACTTGCTGAGTCGTGATTATGCGCTGCATCACCATCTTCGATGACGAAGTGACTTTACAAGTGGATTCGGTTCAACAGAATTGCACGTGGGATGTTATCCACTTAATTTTTTGTTTCTCCCTTCATTTCAATGATACGATGTTTGCCCCACCCAGAAGTGTCGTACGCGTAAATCACGAGGGTTAACATTGTATGTAACGAAGCAAAGTGTGGGCGAAAACATTATCATATCGATATAATTTCGCTGGCAGGTCTGTCAAAACATGCAACCTGTCGCACATTGCAATTTCATCCGCCGATTCGACAAATTCTTACCTGGAGTTGCCAAAAATTGCGGTATTCCAATCAATCGATGAGAAATCAATAATCAGTAATGCTACGAAACAACAACCAACTTATTTTTTCTCAGAACCTTAAGATTTCCTTATCTCAAGATTTGGGGACAGAACTACCTTGAATCAGTTTTGTCAACTCAAGTTGGAACTTAAGATCGCACTTAAGCTCCAGTTTAAGATGAAACTCAAGTTTGAACTTAAGTTTCATTACAAGTTCATATTTGAGTTCAAACTTTAGTGCGAACTTCAGATCGATCTTAAGTTCGAACTTAACATCCATCTTGAGCTTAAACTCAAGTTCGACCGAACTTAATTATTTTGACAACTAATGTCAAAAAACGCGGTCGAGCGAAGCGATGAAAGAAGTTTGATCGTACTTAAGTTAAAGCTCAAGATGGATCTTAAGATCGAACTTTAAATCAAGTTTAAGTTTGAACTTACGATCGATATTAAGGTTGCACTAAAGTTTGAACTTAAGTATGAACTTGTAATGACACTCAAGTTCGAACTTAAGATTCATCTTAAATTGGCACTCAAGTTCGATCTTAAGTTCCAACTTGAGTTCAATGGAAAGTTTGATCTTAAGTTCGCACTAAAGTTTGAACTTAAGTACGAACTTGTAATGACACTCAAGTTCAAAATTAAGATTCATCTTCAATTGGCACTTAAGTTCGATCTCGAGTTCCAACTTGAGTTCAATGGAAAGTTTGATCTTAAGTTCGCACTAAAGTTTGAACTTAAGTATGAACTTGTAATTACTGTACTTAAGTTCAAACTTAAGATTCATCTTAAATTGGCACTTAAGTTCGATCTTGAGTTCCAACTTGAGTTCAATGGAAAGTTTGATCTTAAGTTCGCACTGAAGTTTGGAATTAAGTATGAACTTGTAATGTTATAAAAAATATATAGCTCTTGCAAAATAGTTCAATATGCATAGTTTACCGGCCCCAAAAAGAGATTCATTGAAAAAAAAAATCTGCACGAATTATCCGATCTAATTTTTTCAGAGACCGGGAATCGAACTCACGACCCTATACCATCCTACCTATCTACCTAACACGCTACCTATTATACGCTATCGACTACTTATGAATTCCCTCTACTTGTATAATATATGAATGCTGGGGTGCCGAAAAAATAATAGTAGTATAATGATGATAGTAAAATAATAATAATAATAATAATAATAATAATAATAATAAAATAGTATATGCATTTGAATGAGCAATAAACCATGAAAGTTGATTTTTATATTTGCGAATTCGAATTCTCTGACCCCTCATAAGTTATGTGGACTCTAAAAACTTTTTCCGGAATACCTGACCTCTCACAAATAAAGTGACCCCTCATAACTTAATTTCAGAGCCCCTAACCCCTCATAAGTTATGTAAGCCCTCAAAACATATTTGAAAAAACCGTGACCTCTCATAAGTTAAGTGACCCCTCATAACTTAATTTCGTATGACCCCAGACCCCTCGTAGTAAAAATGTTTGAAATTTCATATCTTTTTTTAAAGTGCGTAACTTCCATGTTATATAGCAGTTATGTAACCTACATGTAACAAATATTACATAACATTTTACTTGCACGTTATATGACAGCAACGTTACATAGGAATAATATTGTAACATTACATGTAACTTCCATGTTACATTGCCGCAATATAACATATATTACATTACTGGAATGTAACAAAGTTATATTGTCGCAATATATGTTACATTGCTGTAATGTAACAAAGTTATATTACAGTTATGTAACCTGCATGTAACAAATGTTACATAACATTGTTACTTGCACGCTATATAACAGCAACGTTACATAGGGATAACATTGTAACATTACATATGCAACTTCCATGTTACATTGCGGCAACATAACGTGTTCGCTGGGAATGTTTTTCACAATTTTACTAAATAATGTTTACTCTGAGTTTGCAAAAAAAACTCACCGGTGCTTCGTAGGTTCACCATATACCAGCTCGTGATCGAGGATCAGTACATTCTTTTTTCGTTCCAGTCGGCGTCGAACTTGTCACGCTCTTTCCCTCTTTTTTTTTCCTTCGGTTTCCTGGAAACATAAATGTCAACTGGGAATTAGAGAGGCGATCATCAAACGCGATAATAAATTGATCAGCATTCAGGTACGTACGAGATGAGTTGCAAGATAATGCTTGATGGAGGCAGAGGGATATTATTCTTGTTTCTTTCTTGGATCTTTGAAAAATTGACGATTTTTCGAGATCTTTTTTTTTAACGAGAATCGTCAATAGTTACGAGCTTAAGTATTGTTCAGCAATTAATTACAACGACTTGGGTACGTTTTTAATTTTTTTTTTTTTTTTTAACTTCAACATTGAGAGAATTTTAATTCAAACACACGGGGAATGAAAATTCGAGGAGGAAATTACGGAATTAACGTTACATTGCCACCGAAAACCTGTTGATTTGTGGCGTGCATTGTACATAAAATTAGTGACCAAACAACGTGTGCGGTCGGTTGCGTGAACGTTAATAATTTATAGCCCTATCTCTACACATCTTTCTCCAGTGGCAATCTCTCTCTCTCTCGTTGTATATATATATATATATATACATAAAATAATATACGGCCTTTCAAAGAGGCGCGCCGATTTAATTTTATACTCCAATTACTCTCCCGCTTCATACCCCCCCCCCCAACCCCAGTTCCCCTCGCCAGGACACTTTTGACCGACTTTTTCACAGTGTTGGATTTTAATTGAATGTCTTTAAATAAATGTCACGATTCTCTATCAAGCGACCTCTGTGTTCGCAATGGTCGGAAATCTTCTGCATCGAATTTCTCTTTGCACATTGCGGTGAAATTATTTGTAAAGACAATTTTGCAAAAAATCTCATTCGTTCAACATAAATCATGAAGATATCGATCTTACATTTGATCGCAAGTATGGCGGACAATAGTTATTTTCATTCGATTTAAGGATGAACTTCAGGATGTACATCCCCAGCCAAAAATTGTATTTGATTGGAATTTTCGTACTTCACGGTACAATTAAAATCTGAAAAAATTCAGCAACATTTGGCTTGGCATAAACAAAATTTATTAATAATAATATTGTCCAAAAGTTATTAATAAATTGTTTAAACAAATAATTGTTCAACAATTTTTCGGTAAGTTCTATTTTTTTCTTGAGCGAATCGAATGTGTTAATTTTTCTGAATGCATATGAATTTTTTCAGAATTTTCTGTCTATTTTGGAATTCCTGTTTTGAAATTTTTAGAATGGCTGTATTTGTGTATTTTCTTGGGCTGGTATTTTTGAAACTTTTCAAAACTGATGATAAACCTGTATGCAAAATTGCCAATTTCGAGAATTATTGGAAATTTCATTACCCATTACAATGTAGTGTGTAATGGAGAAAAAATGTCATTACCCATTACAATGTAGTCTGTAATTTTTTTTTCATTACACACTACATTGTAAATGGTTAATGTATTTTTTTTCCATTACACACTACATTTTAATGGGTAATGCAAATTTTTTCCATTACACACTACATTGTAATGAGTAATGAAATTTTTTTCCATTACACACTACATTGTAATGGGTAATGGAAATTTTTTCTACTACACACTACATTGTAATGGAATTTTTTTCATTACACATTCTAAAAGTAATGAATAATGCATTACTTTTACATTACAAATTTCGCAACCCTGGTCTCGACTACCTGAAATAGCTCAATTTTTTGGCATTCCCGAACGATGTAACGACGTAACGATTTTTTTATGGCATCAAGGATTCACACTGTTTCAACACTGGGGTGAGTGCAATGAAAAAAAAATCCATTACTCATTACAATGTAGTGTGTAATGGAAAAAAATGTAATTACCCATTACAATGTGGTCTGAAATTTTTTTTTATTACACACTACATTGTAATGGGTAATGTAAATTTTTTCCATTACACACTACATTGTAATGAGTAGTTAATAATTTTTCCATTACACACTACATTTTAATGGGTAACGCAAATTTCTTCCATTACACACCACATTATAATGGGTAATGAAATTTTTTCCCACTGCATACTACATTGTAATGGGTAATGGAATTTTTTTCCATCACACATTCTAAAAGTAATGAACAATGCATTACTTTTACATTACAAATTTCGCAACCCTGGTCTCGACTACCTGAAATAGCTCAATTTGTTGGCATTCCCGAACGATGTAACGATTTTTTTATGGCATCAAGTATTCATACTGTTTCAACACTGAGGCGAGTGTAATGAAAAAAAAAAATCATTACTCATTACAATATAGTGTGTAATGGAAAAAAAATGTAATTACCCATTACAATGTAGTCTGTAATTTTTTTTTATTACACACTACATTGTAATGGGCAATTAATAATTTTTCCATTACACACTACATTTTAATGGGTAACGCAAATTTCTTCCATTACACATTACATTGTAATGGGTAATGGAATTTTTTTCCATCACACATTCTAAAAGTAATGAACAATGCATTACTTTTACATTACAAATTTCGCAACCCTGGTCTCGACTACCTGAAATAGCTCAATTTTTTGGCATTCCCGAACGATGTAACGATTTTTTTATGGCATCAAGTATTCACACTGTTTCAACACTGGGGCGAGTGTAATGAAAAAAAAATTCATTACCCATTACAATGTAGTCTGTAATTTTTTTTTTATTACACACTACATTGTAATGGGTAATGTAAATTTTTTCCATTACACACTACATTGTAATGGGTAGTGAATAATTTTTTCATTACACACTACATTTTAATGGGTAATGCAAATTTTTTCCATTACACACTACATTGTAATGGGTAATGCAAATTTTTTTTACTACACACTACATTGTAATGGAATTTTTTTCCATTACACATTCTAAAAGTAATGAACAATGCATTACTTTTACATTACAAATTTCGCAACCCTGGTCTCGACTACCTGAAATAGCTCAATTTTTTTGGCATTCCCGAACGATGTAACGACGTAACGATTTTTTTATGGCATCAAGGATTCACACTGTTTCAACACTGGGGCGAGTTTAACAGCCGACTCGTTAAAGCGTCGGTGTAGTAAATGACACATACATAACGAGAAGTCGACGCGTGTATATTTATTTTAAGGCTCGTCGCGTTTCGAACAAGCTCAATTCTGTCAAACTCGAGCCAACATAGGGAGAGATCATAATCTTATCGACAGAGCCAATCCATCGAGAATCCAGCCAAGACACTCAAATAAACGTGAATTAATGTGTGAGTGTGAGTTTTGTGTGCATGGATAATATGCGCCCTATATCAACGATATTTCTCGTATGTTCGATGTAATAAAACGATCGGATGTGCATTCCCATCCTGGCATTGCTAATTTGCATAAATACCGATGTCCGTCCCCATAATCCGAGTATAATCTCTTCCCTCAAACAGGAATCAGTAATCGTGTCCTACCCAAGAAAATATGGATTGACTTTTATATCAAACGTATTTCAATGCATACACATAAAACGTGTCAGGAAGTGGGCGAGGCGTATAAACTTTTATCTTGTAATGTTACAACTTTTAAACTTCACAATTTATATGAGACATTCTGCGTCAAATCGACTGAAGCAACGAAGCTAATTGTCCCATTCGACTTTCCTTCATTATTTTTAATGTCACTTTAGAACCGCGTACTGCGACTCATTTTTCTTCATTTCTGATAATCCAACACGAAAAAAATTATAAATATTGAAATTTATAAGTATACAATTATATTACAAGTATTATAATATTTATAATATTTATTATTTATCATAAATTATTGATATTTATTTTTATGGAATGTTTTACAATTGACAGTAAGTATGAAAATGTCAAGGGAGCATTCTGGTTTAGAATTTTGGGAAAATATTTTTTTTTTTTGCGTATTCTTGAAGTTCAGACCTTTAAAATATATCCTCGTAAGGAAAATTTTAAACTCCAATAATTTACCGAGTTCTAGCTATTTTAGTAACGCAGCAACTATGCTCGTCACGTTGGTGAAAATCGGAGACGTTTTTCTCAGAACTACTTTTCTCAAAACGGCTGAAATTCAAATTTTTTACCAATTTTCCATGTATGGCTCTCTATTAGAGAATGTTCGATTCCAATTCGATTCTTTAAAAGATCGATTCTTTTGAATCGATTTTTTTCCTTTTCTTTTAAAAATCGAAAATTCGATATTTTATTAAATTCATTATCCATCAAAGATTGGCAATTAAATAAAGATTGACAAAAGTCTATGAACCATCAAAGTCAAGGTTAAAAGAAAAAAAAGTTTGTGAAAATGTGAGAAAAAGAGTTTAAAAAAATCAAAAGTAAAAATATACAAAATATCATAAAACAATAGAAACTTGTGTAACAGAAAAAAAGTCTGATTTGTTAAATATATTCATAATATTTTTAAGAATATATTAAAAAGTGCAAACGTGTAAAAGAATTGAACTATGTTTAGCCAGAATGAAAACTGCTTTATATTTATTATTTTGCATTAATCATTTTGTATTGAAAATTAATTAATCCAATTTGATCATTTTTCATAGCAAAAACTTAATAAACACTTACGCGAGCTTTAACTAGCAATTCATTTTTTTTTTTACGATTTTTTAAAATCGATTCTTACGAGATCGATTCTTTGGATTCGATTTTTCATGAAAATCGATTTTTTTAATCGATCCAGAATCGATTAGAAAATTGGTTATTTCCAAAGAATCGAACATACTTACTCTATCGCCCCTACCACTTTTGTATCAAAATTTTTTTTTTACTGTCGTAAAAAAATTAAAAACTACGAAAAAAAGAGTCGAAAAACGCCTTTTCTATTCAGACAGTCGCCATTTTGCGAAAAAAATTTGTTTCCCTTTTCTCTGAGGTAGAGGCTATAACTATTTTTTTTTCTATAAATTATTATGAATACTAATTTCCGTTACTGTATAGTATTTTTTTTTCATTATTTAGAATTTATTTTGACACTTTTTTATGAAACTTGAAAAAAAAAAAAAAAATTTTTGTTCAAAAAATCGAAAAAAATAGTAGTTATGAAAAGCCCACGATCGGACTAGTCTTAAGAGTTGTTGAATAGATAGGTGTTTAAAACAAAAAATTAAAAAAAAAATCAAAATATATTCTCACTTCTAAAAACGCGATTTAAAGTTTAAAACTCAAAAAAACTCATTTAAAAACACGTCGAATATTCTTGTTGTATTTTTTCTGAAAAGGCCATAAAAAAAAAGAAATTTCAAAAAAAAAACTTTCAATTTAAACTATTATTAAAGTCATGACCAAAATACCGAAAAACAGCGGTTTTTTTGTTAATTCAATATCTTTTCAACGGATAATCAAAAAAATCTCAAAATTTACCAGCAAGGGTCTTTTGATGGGTACTAAAAAATATAAAAAATTTGGGGCAATAAGAAAAAAAGTTTTTTAAACTGTCCGATCTGGGACGGAACGCCCCATATATATATAAATATTTTTTTTAAAGACAAAATTTTGAGGACTAGTCCGAGCACGCCTGATGGTTTTCGGACGGAAGTGTAATGATGTGTGTATATAATAAGGTGTATTATATTGCCCACTGGCGCCAATCATTATATTCTTCCTGATAGCAGACTTTGAAAACTTTCACCGATACGACATAAACCGTTCGAATTGCACGCCGTACTACGTCACTTCCGTTTGTCGTAACTCAGTATAGAGTCTCTGGCGGAAATGAGTGATGAGAGGGGTAGTCAGAATGTTTACACGTCAACGTATCAATAATCAAAGATAGAGGATAAAATTAGAGCTCGCCGTCGAAAGTTGTGAAAAAAGAAAAATTTTCGGTACCGAACTTGTTACCACCGTCGAGATATTTTTGGGTGTCCAAATTACATATTTACATTGAAGACCTGCATATCTTCGCGCTTTGCAGAAAGGACACATTTATGATAAATTATTTTCAAGACTATTCAGTAGAAAAAAAAAGAAAAGAAAATAATAACTTTATTGCACTCCGTGCGTAAAATGGCACTCTCCGCACTCGTGCAATAAAATTTTGTACGAAACTCGTGCCAGAAAAAGTTTCAACGCACTCGTATCGTAATGTACTATTATATCACTCAGTACAATAATGGACGCTTTTACGTCCGCAAGCGGACGTGAAAATGTCCATTATTGTACTGAGTGATATAAAATATCGTACATCACTCGGCGTCCTCGTAATGTAATGTACTTTACAGTACTTTTTGAAGCATAAAGAATGGAAAATGGTAAAAAAAATCAACGGTCCCAAAATTCCAGGTTTGCGTAAGTCCTCAATTTTTTTAGCTGTGTAAGGAGAATTCTTTGAGGAAATAATAAATGTAGCAAGAATGTTCACCATTTGTGACGTTTCCGGTAGCAGTACAGGTGCGAAAGAATTATGAGACAATTAAGGGGTACCGTTTCCAATAAATTGACAACACCCCCAAAATTACGACTCATCTTTATCCTCGATTTTCAAATAACAATAAGTCACTTGAATTTGGTACTCCCTTCGAATGAAATTTTTATAAGTTTCCAAAACTATATTTTATACTCGATAATTAGTGCGGGGTTGAGGGCTTCCGGTTCAACGGTTGTTCCAAGATAGATTGGTTTCTGGTGGCAGCGGGACTCCTTGAGAATTAGTTACAGGCCCCAACTGGTTTCCATCGACATGGGAGAGGTGCTAGCATAGGGATTCCTCGTAACTTCGAAATCGGTACGATAATGCATACCAATAAACATGGAAAAAAAAACCACAGAACGACATCTGTTCCACTGCAAGAAAAACGTGGACATTCTTCTACAGGAAAACTTTACTTCCTTGACAAACTGGGTACAAATCCTTACTTGACAAACTGGGGTACAAAATACCCCAGGCCTAAATTTCCTTAAGGGGTTAGGCCACCTTAAGATTTTCAAAAAATCGATTTTTTGGTTAAAAATGTAGCTTAGTATGTATAGAATTATATTCCAAAAAGTTATTTGCGTGAAAAATGAACCACATTATTCAAGTTGGATTCATTTGAAATTTTAACTATACATTCAAAATAACGTTCTCCAAAGCAGTACGTAGGATTTTTTCATTATATTGCATAGTTCCTTTTTTATAAACAGATATAAAGAAATGCGCCATTTCTACAAAAAACAACATATAAAAAAAATCCTATGCACTTCTGTAGCTATTCGCATATGGGTAATTCCATGTCAAATCGACCAAGAGTTGGAATCGACCTCTTTCAATTTTGATGAAATTTGGTCAGAAGTTTTCGTTTTCAATAAAACAAAGTTCTATCAAAGGAAAAAAAATTAAAATTTTTTTTTCGAAAGTTATGCAAAATTCAAAATTTCACAATTTTTCAAATCTTTCAAGTTTTTTTTTAAATATCTTAAAAACTATTCTAATTACGAAAAATCGTTCTGAATTCGTCTGAAAAAGTGTACTTGGGGCTACGAAGATAAAATGTTCCGAATTTTTTTTTTTTTAAATTATGAATTTGGAACATTTTAAAATTTTCAACAATCGTGAAAATCCAAGTTTCGTATTTTATTTTTGGTTTAATTTTTTTAAATATAATACCTTGTACTGATCTTAAAAGATCCTCAAATTTTCAGAGAGGTTTTTTTTTCAAAAAGGTAAATTTTTGAATTTTGGTAAAATTTTTTTTTTAACTGTAGTTAATTGAAATTTTCACTGCTCGAAATTACAGAATTACATGATTGCTCAACTTTACTTAACTTAGAGGAAAAACAAAAAGAAAATTTTTTACCAAAATTCAAAAATTTTTATTTTCTCGTAGTGATTTTTTTTCTTGTAGTGATATACATTAAGCAAACTCAGTTAAATTTTTAACCATTTTTGTAGGAAAATGAAAAAGCTGTGATTTTTTTCGTAAAAGTTGTTATTTTTTCAATCCAATTTCAATTTTCAATTCAATTTCCAATTCAATTTCAATTTTCAATTCAATTTCAATTTTCAATTCAATTTCAATTTTCAATTCAATTTCAATATTCAATTCAATTTCAATTTTCAATTCAATTTCAATTTTCAATTCAATTTCAATTTTCAATTCAATTTCAATTTTCAATTCAATTTCAATTTTCAATTCAATTTCAATTTTCAATTCAATTTCAATTTTCAATTCAATTTCAATTTTCAATTCAATTTCAATTTTCAATTCAATTTCAATTTTCAATTCAATTTCAATTTTCAATTTAGTTCTAAAAAGCTCTTAAAAAGTTCTAAAAAAAATTGCAAGTTAAAATAAATAAAAAATTGCAAGAAAAATAAAAAAGCTAAGATTTGTTTCGTTAAAGTTGTCATTTCTTCGGATATTTAAATTTTTTTATCACATTTAACTTTAATATTCAATTATAAATCCTATATAACTTCGGGAAGTAATCTCTTAAGAAGTTCTAAAAAAAATTGCAAGGTAAAATATCAAATGGTATATTTTTTATAAGAATTTTCATTGCCGGGGTAAAATACGACCCCAGTGTGTCAAGTACGTTATTCTGCAGAAAAGTGTCAAGTAAGGGTTAAAATTGTGGCAGTTTCAAACATTTTGTTGATCGGGTAAAAAGCATAAGTGTTATATCAACTAGAATTCCGGAAATATCATAGTTTGAGATCTCGCAGCGAAACGCGAGTTTCCCCATTTCCAAAATTTATAGAAATTAAGTATCGAATTACACGCGATAGCGATCGTCCATGGGGTTAATGAAATTTAATAGTATTTCGAGAAAAAATAACCCCTGCGTGAATAGTAATGGGCTAAAAGACTCACTAAGAGATTTTGAAACTCTTCCTCGCTGCGTGAGATCGAATAAAACCAACACTCTCGACTCCTCAGCCATATTTTCAAGAACTCGTACCAAAGACACGACTCGAGGAACATCGAGCTCAGAATAAGCTCACCGGGCCAGCAAAGAAGAGGAGTTCCAACCTGGACATAGGTTACTTGTACCCAAAACCAAATCTAGCAGACTTCAGATGACCTGGACATGTGTTCACTAAAATGGCTGTAATTTATTTTCTAGATAGAGTTGCGGCTTGGACACGAGCTCATTCTCTTCGTAATCGTTCGAGCTTCAAAACCTCGCTTGGTTCATCCGATTCCGATCATTTTTCAATTTTTGCCAGATTTTTTAAGTTCGAAGTGACCCATACCCAAAATCGAATCCAACATCTGACCAATTACCTAACTATTATGGAATCGGTCATGAAGAGGCCGTTTTTGCGGCTTTTTAAAGACCTTGAAGCTACCAAAGAGATTCCAGGGACACTGCCACAACTAACCCAAACGCCAATGAGGCTAAAGATCAAGAAGTCTGGATAATTGCACCCTGAGATATACGTACTCGGGTACACAAGTACCGAGATACTTTACAATACGTGGAATAAATCAACGATCCTGGAAATGGTCCCTGGCGCCTTTGGTGATTGTGACTCCTCACGCGATAGTCTCAAGCAGACCGAACGAGAATGTCATCACGATAATTCCAAGTTGCGAAGACATTGCTGGAAAGTGGATGTCCATCAACATTGATGGATCTCGTGCGTACAAGCGAATGCTGACACTTAGATATGACCACCCAATTATCAATGTCTAGTCCTTCAATCAACCAAAAACTGGGTACAGAAAATTGAACCTAAAGTACACCACATTTACATCAAGTTTTCATTGCAATGAGTATTCTTTTGGATCTCATGTCTGCTACATCAAAGAATTCAGGGTTGCGAAATTTGTTATGAAAAAGTACTTCTTTAATCATTACTTTTTTAATGGCTAATGAAAATAATTTCCATTAAGCCTGAAATGTTAATGGTTAATGAAAATAATTTCTACTAACCAATAGCATTAAACGATTAATGGAAATAATTTCCATTAATTAATCAATGTTAATGGTTAATGGAAGTTATTTTCAATTATCAATAAGAGTTCATGGTTAATGAAAATTATCTCCATTAACCATTACGTGTTGATGGTTAATGAAAATAATTTCCACTAACCAATAACATTAAATGATTAATGGAAATAATTCCCATTAATCAATAAATGTTAACGGTTAATGGAAGTTATTGTCAATTATCAATAAGTGTTAATGGTTAATGAAAGTTATGTCCATTAACTATTACGTGTTGGTGGTTAATGAAAATAATTTCTACTAATCAATAACATTGAATGATTAATGGAAATAATTTCCATTAATCAATAAATGTTAATGGTTAATGGTAGTTATTTTCAATTATCAATAAGAGTTAATGGTTAATGAAAAGCATCTCCATTAACCATTACGTGTTAATGGTTAATGAAAATAATTTCCACTAACCAATAACATTAAATGATTAATGGAAATAATTCCCATTAATCAATAAATGTTAATGGTCAATGGAAGTTATTTTCAATTATCAATAAGAGTTAATGGTTAATGAAAATTATCTCCATTAATCATTACGTGTTGGTAGTTAATGAAAATTATTTCCATTAATCAATAAATGTTAATGGTTAATGGAAGTTATTTTCAATTATCAATAAGAGTTAATGGTTAATGAAAATTATCTCCATTAACCATTACGTGTTGATGGTTAATGGAAATTATTTCAATTAATCAATAAGAATTAATGGTTATTGAAAATGGAAATGCATTAAAAAAAGTAATGCACTATTTGCAACCCCGTTATGAAGCAACCATATAAAAATCGTTGATCAAACCAACTTCTCATCTGGCGTTCAGAGCACTAAGATATAGTTGTTTGGGTCAATTATTTTTTTTGTGACCACAGCTAAATGGTTATTTCCGTGATGAAATACAGTTATTTCATATCCATACATAGCAACATTGTCCCAATGACCAGATGACCATTGGTGATCGTCTTTCGCGTATCATCAGCCAATGAGTCCCACATGGATACGTTCGCAGACGTCGTGGTTACTGCTACATTATACGATGCATATTTACATCGAGGTACCATTTTATTGGAAGAAGAATTTGCATGTTTATGGTTGAGACAGGAGGATTCTGTGACTATCGGGCTTCATCTACGATCCGGAATCGAATGTTTCGCTGCGAGACGAGAGGGCAACAAGAGATGATAATGATGAAAGGCAATTCTCCGGCTCGTAATGATCTCGACTGGTGCGGAATCGTTTTTCTGTGGCCACAAAAGCAGCGAGAATATAACGATAGTGTCTCTTGGCGAAAGTCATCGACATCGTCGAGCCATGAAGAGGTGTCTAGTTATTCGTATGCGCATAATCGTCGCTGGAATTGGAAACTGTGCATCAGTTAAATAGTCACGGGTAGACTCGACCTCCCCCCATCCTGTGTTTATAATATCTTGGATTTATTCTTCGAGACCCGATAATCTTCGGCGGAAGCGAGAAACGAGATGGCGAACGACAAGTTTACGGGCAAATGAGGACGGCTTATGTGCATCGACCGACCGATTGGACATATTAGTCCGGCTCCGCAATTCTCGATCTGTAATCTACATTATGCAGAACTTGGATGGTTTAAAAAATTTTATCCAGACTTCACGACATATTCGTGCGATCCGACAAAGTTTTTGCGGAGCATTTTGTAACTTTAACGACCCGAATTAAACGAGATCGGACGCGAGGGGATTAAATTTGTACCCAATAAACTCTGCAACTTCACGAGTATCACGAATCTGCTTTTCCCTGGAAATTCCCTTGAAACTTTCAACGCAATGACGAACCTTCTGAGGCTGAACTTAAAATGCCATCTTGATCATGCTCAAACTTTTTCCAAATGTGTTTCCAAACTTTTGAGCGGTAGTGCGCGCATTTAATCAAAATTAGTCCGTTAGCTTTACCGTGGAAAAAGGTGACCCCTTCATTACGGTGGTATTGCATAACTCGTAAATGTTTTCTTTAATGGCCCGGTAGGAAGAAAAAAAAAAGAAAGATGAAGCTACACCAAATGGTGGGAGTCCATAAAATTACCCAAATCGTCGTTCTTAATCCTAATTGATTGGTTCAGGCCCAATCTGCCCAAATTTTACGACTACCACCTCGCTCGGCGAAAACGGCAGTAAGATATCGGAGATCACCACCGACCCGAACACTCTTAGTCCGGATGAAAATGTATGCGTAGGCACCCACTTTTACACGACTGCCTGCAGCTCACTGTGCTGTGCTCAGCGATAAAATTATCAGCCGAGTTTGTGATGGTCCCTCCTTGTCAAAATTGATTTTTACTGCTTTCGCCTTATGGGGGAAGATGCACAAAAAATTGTTTCCAGTTGATAAATGACAGTGCGAAAACGTTGCAGGTGTCCTAATGCTAAAGGTTGAGTCTCCATTGAATTTGGTTCCATGTGTGAGAAGAAAAGGTTGGAAGACTAGGTGAAAAATATCCACTTATTGGTACATTAATGAACATTAGATAAATCACATTAGACGAACAAAAAAAAATTTAATTTTGGATGTTAAAAAAAGTTACGGCCAAAAAACTTCTGAAACACGAACAAAGTGCCCCGTTCTACGGTAATCCACGTGTCCTTTCATTTCTTCAAGAAGATTCAAGAAGAAGGTCACTACGAGATTCTAATACTGATAATAAGGCATTTTTAAAAACTCCCAGCTAAAACTGAATGGTCCAGACACTCGTTGTCAAAGCATTTGGAGGAACGTGCGTCGTTGAAATTCGTTATTAGACCATCCATAATTATTAAGGCAGGGACAGGGAAGAGATTACAAGTGATTTTACGTCTATCAGGTGACTAAATGATTCCTGAAGGTACAATGATGAGAATGGGCCTGACACCAAGTTCTTCGTCACCTGTTCCACTCATTGATAAGTTTCGTGGGGGACAAAAAATTCATCTGGTCATCCTGCTTAATTCGTGTGACTGGAGCATTGACCTCTGATGAATTTTCATGCCTTAATTATACGTAGACTTCGGTGTGGCTCAGTAAAAATATCAAAAAGACGAACCGCAATGAGGAGAACGTTGAAGGGTCGACTCTTGGTATAACAATCGGACATGGCGCATCGGGTTTGAAAAAAATCGAAATTTTTTTTTGGAAAAAGCGAAATGAAGCTGAATACGTCCTCTTTGAAACGCCGTTTGTTGAATTGAAATATCTTCATTTTTAAAAGTGCAGTGAAACTTTTTGACCGGCGCGGAATCAGGGTTTCCAAACTATTAGACTTATATAAGTAGTGCCGCAGCATTTCACCGGCGCGAAA